>JAKWJD010001757.1:3695669-4165404 GCA_027705065.1 Solanum peruvianum | reverse complement strand
CACATGTCTACGTTGGCATATTATACCTTTAAAATATACTATTGAATAGTGCAAGGATGTAAGAAGTCTTTCATAATGTTTGATATCATAACAGTAATTTCGATCAAAATTAAAGTGTTTTTCAGACCCTTTTACTTTAATAATCCTTTGAAATTTTAAATATGAATTTTATATTGTTATTTATATTAAAGATAATATGAAAAAAAGTTAATTTTTTTCCTTGATATTACAAAATGCATTGATAAGTAAAAAAAAACATCTAATTTTAATATAGGAGCCAAGATAAAAAAAAATCAAATATTTATATAGTACTCTCTTCGTTTTTGCTCAATGGATACAAAACACCCATGCTTAGCACCTACTGCAACAGCAAACACCGATTTAACTTGTGGGGGGTGATTTAAGGTGATTTAATAGCGAATAACTATTACTGAACAAAGAAATTAGTACGATTAACTAAAAAATTAATTACACTATTGTGTTATTTAAAAGATAAGTAATTAGAGTTAGGGTGGAATGATATAAACATTTAATAAATCTTTTATCGTCAAAATCGATTATAACAATCTTTAATTTAAAAATATAGAATAATTAAGGATTGTGGAGCTTATAATTTATAATTGCAAAATTTGACAATTTAAAAACTAAGAGATTACTTGAATACTTTGATAGTAGTTGACAAAACACTAAATATTCCTTCTAGGATTCTACAATAATTAAATTACTTGTCATTTGGTATTTTTTGACTTTTAATTTAGAAAACCTAATTAAATTGCTAATTTGTCCTAAACAACACGTAAAGAAGAGTACATTAGTCAACTAAAATTGGTTAGTCCTCCTTGAAATCCTTAAAGTTGTTCACAATTAATTCTATGTTATTAAGTATAAAACTGAGTTTAAAAAAAGTCAATTACCATAATTAAGTGATAATATAGACTTTGTACATAAAAAGGAAAAACATCTTTACACCAATCGATGAAGGTATGAAGGTACGATATGTATATGTTATAGACAAATTTTAATAGTTTTGTTTTGTTTGTTTTGGTGTAAAATTCAATTTGCAATACGTATTTAAACATATCATAAATATAATTCGTTGAAAAATTATATTATAGATTTTGAGTACGAGTAAGTTTTTATGAATCGTTTGTCTTGTGATGTACAAGCACTACATTAACTCCAAACCTAACAAGAATTTATTTTAAAAGGATAATTATCCAAGAGTCAATGCTTTACTTTGATTTTATGAATTTTAAATTTTTGAATGATGATTTCTTGGTTCTTTTAGATTTAAATACTTATATATATATATATATATATATATATATATATATATATTATATATATATATATATATTTAATAAGCTTTTATGACATTTTTTAATTATATTCAAGATCTTACTCGATTAAATAGAAATTTTACTTTTCAATATTTCTACGATGGTTCAAATTAGCACGATCCAATAATTTGGTAATACGTCGTGATATGATATAACCCTCTTTGTACTACATCTAACTTCCTCATCTTAGAATTCTCGTCAAAAGATCTCGATGGTTTTGTGAGTGGTTCATATGCTTAATTAGAATTTTCTTACATTATTTGAATGAAAATTACTAAATTAACTAAATTTGCATTCAGACTTCTAGCTCTGCCTCATCAATATAAGTAGATAGTCATCATAAATTTTCTAATGACTTAAACAATCGTGATGGGTCAATAAATATTTTATGTTATAAAATCTTAATGTTGTTGTAAAATAATTGTAGTGTAAAATAATTGTAGTGTCATGTGGAATATGACATCACTAATGACCTTGTATGCATTAATGTATGGCTATAAATAGCCACTATATGAAACATATAAACACACACTTTGAAAGGATATATCTTCTAATATTTTCTTTCTTTTAGAATTCTAGTAAGTTCTTTTATAACAAGAATTTTAGTAAGTTCTTTTATAACACGTTATTAGCACGAGTCTCTGCCAGTTCAAGTAAGATTTTAAAAGCCTCGGAGGTATAAATTCCTTTTCTTAATAATGTCTAATCTCTCTAAACTTGAATTTCGTGCTCTAGACATATCAGGAAAAAGCTATCTATCATGGGTACTCGATGCGGAAATTCATCTTAATGCGATGGATCTGCAGATACCATCCAAGAAAATAATAAAGCATCGAATCAAAACCGTGCCAAGGCGATGATATTTCTCCGTCATCACCTTGATGAAGGTTTGAAAATGGAATATCTCACTGTTAAGGATCCCTGGTATTGTGGAACAATTTAAAAGATAGATATGACCACCTGAAGTTGGTCGTCCTTCCACGGGCACGTTATGACTGGATCCACTTAAGACTTCAAGATTTTAAATCTATCAGCGAGTATAATTCTTCCATGTTTAAAATTATCTCACAATTAAAATTATGTGGAGAAAATATCACTGACCATGATATGTTGGAGAAAACATTTTCCACTTTTCCTGCCTCAAGTATGCTTCTGCAGCAGCAATACCGAGAAATGGGATTTAAAAAATATTCTGAATTAATTTCACATCTCCTTGTTGCTGAACAACATAATGACTTACTGATGAAAAACCATGAAAGTCGACCTACTGGCTCTATGCCATTTCCTGAAGTAAATACGGTAAATTTTCACCAATCTAGGCGTGAAAAAGGTCGTGGCCCCAGTCGTGGCCATGGTCGTGGTCGAGGACGAAATTTCAATCATGGTTATCGTCTTGCACTAAATAATAACCTTCAACACCAGCAGTGTAAAAAGAAGAATGAAAAACATGATGTAGTGCAGAAGAAAAATTCAGACAACAAATGTTATCGATGTGGAGGAAAAGGACATTGGTCACGTACCTGTCGTACGCCAAGGCATCTGGTTGTGCTGTATCAAGCTTCCCTGAAGGAGGTGAAAAATAACGCTGAAGCCAACTTTATCTCGGAAGATACTGTTGAACCCATGCATCTAGATGTAGCGGATTTCTTTGAGAATCCCGAAGGAAAGATAGATCACCTGATAGGTGATGGATCTATGATGATGTAAATATGTTTCATTTTCGTCGTTTGTATGAACTAGTATGAATGTGTTTTCCTAGACTTATAAAATAACTAAAAGGTTATGTAATGTTTTTGTTTAGTAATAATAATATAATGTTTATTTCGTTTATATCTTTTATCTTGAAGAATATATGGATACCTCAATGATCAATCATGAAGATATTTGTGTAATTGATAGTGGAACAACGCACGCCATATTCAAAGATGAGAAATACTTCTCCTACTTGCTTAGAAGAAAAGCAAATGTTACTACAATTTCTGGTAGTTCAAACTTAATAGAAGGCTCCGGAAGAGCTACTATATTTCTGCCTAAGGGGACAAAACTCGTCATAGAAGATGCTTTGTTCTCTTCTAAATCCCCAAGAAACCTGTAAGTTTTAAAGATATTCGCCGAAATGGATATCATGTTGAGACAATAAATGAAATGAATGTTGAATACCTTGGTATTACCAAGATTGTCTCAGACCAGAAATATATGTTGGAGAAATTATCAACTTTATCTTCTGGCCTATATTATGCAAAATAAGTACGATTGAAGCACACTCTATCGTAAACCAGAAGTTTACTGACTTAAAGACTTTTGTGCTTTGGCATGACCGAATAGGTCATCCTGGATCAATAATGATGAGACGAATCATTGAAAACTCAAATGGACATCCATTAAAGAACTGAAGATTCTTACAAATGATGAGTTTTCATGTGCTGCTTGTTGCCAAGGCAATTGATTATTAGGCCATCACCAATGAAGGTTAACATTGAATCCCCTCAATTTTTAGAACGAATACATGGGGATATTTGTGGACCTATTCACCCATCTAGTGGGTCGTTTAGATATTTTATGGTCCTAATAGACGCATCTTCAAGATGGTCTCATGTGTGCCTCTTATCATCTCGCAACCTGGCGTTTGCAAAATTATTGGCACAAATAATACGATTAAGAGCGCAATTTCCAGATTATCCCATTAAGACAATTCGCCTCGATAATGCTGGCGAATTCACATCCCAAGCTTTTGATGCTTATTGTTATCAGTAGTAGGGATAAAAGTTGAACATCCTGTAGCTCATGTTCATACTCAAAATGGCCTTGCTGAGTCATTTATTAAGCGTTTACAATTGATAGCAAGACCTCTACTTATGAAAAGTGAGTTTCCTACTACTGTTTGGGGTCATGCTATCTTACATGCAGCATCACTTGTTCGTCTCAGACCGACTCATTATAATAAATACTCCCCATCACAATTAGTGTTTGGCCATGAACCAAATATTGCTCATCTTCGAATTTTTGGATGTGCTGTATATGTGCCTGTAGCACCACCTCAGCGCACCAAGATGGGCCCTCAAAGAAGGTTAGGCATATATGTTGGGTTTGATTCACCCTCAATAATTCGCTACCTTGAGCCATTGACGGGAGATTTATTTACTGCAAGATTTGCAGATTGTCGATTTGATGAAACAAATTTTCCGCAATTAGGGGGAGAGAAAAAGAAACTTAAAAGTGAAATTGCATGGAAAGTTTCATCATTATCTCATTTTGATCCACGCTCCCCTGTGTGTGAACAAGAGGTCCAGAAGAATCCATTTGCAAAACATAGCAAATCAAATGCCAGACGCATTTACTGATTCAAAAAGGATAACAAAATCACATATTCCTGCAGTAAATGTGCCTATCCGAATCGACGTCCCAAAAGGACCATCTACAAGTGTCATAGCTTCTGAATCACAAATACGCCTGAAGCGTGGTAGACCATTGGGTTCAAAAGATAAGAATCCTAGAAAAGAAGTACAAAAAATGACACTACAAAAGAATTTCAAAATCTGATTGATCCTGATATTCCTGAAGAGATCAGTGAACCCGAGACTCAAGTAAATGAAGAACTCTCAATAAGTTCTACAGGTGATGAGATAAGTTTAGATCGATCAAAAAATATAGTGGATAATGTTTTCGCATATAATGTTGCACTTAACATTATGAAAGAAAATGAGGATCTTGAACCTCTATCTGTCGAAGAATGTCGACAAAGATGTGATTGGCCAAAATGGCAAGAAGCAATTCAATCAGAATTAAATTCACTTGCTAAGCGTGAGGTTTTTGGACCAGTAGTCCAAACGCCTAGTGATGTTAAATCAATTGGCTATAAATGGGTCTTTGTACGAAAAAGAAATGAGAAAAATGAGATTGTAAGATACAAGGCACGCCTTGTGGCACAAGGATTCTCTCAACGACCTGGCGTCGACTATGAAGAAACATATTCACCTGTTATGGATGCAATAACTTTTCGATATCTCATCGGCTTAGCTGTACATGAAAATCTTGAAATTCATCAAATGGATGTGGTTACAGCTTACCTTTACGGTTCACTAGATAATAAAATTTATATGAAAGTTCCGGAAGGACTTAAAATGCCTGAAGCATATAAATCTCGGGAAATGTATTCAATCAGATTGCAAAAGTCATTATATGGCTTAAAACAATCAGGGCGCATGTGGTATAATCGCCTTAGTGAGTACTTGATAAAACAAGGTATATAAACGATGCCATTTGTCCTTGTATATTTATTAAGAAAACAACATTGGGATTTGTTATTCTTGCTGTTTATGTTGATGACATTAATCTTATTGGAACTCCAGAAGAGGTTCAAAAGGCAATTGAATATCTAAAGAAAGAATTTGAGATGAAAGACCTTGGAAAGACAAAAATTTGTCTTGGACTACAAATAGAATATTTAGTAGACGGGGTCTTCATCCATCAATCTGCCTATACTGAGAAAATCTTGAAACGATTTTACATGGACAAAGCACATCCATTAAGTACTCCAATGGTTGTCCGATCACTTGAAGTGAGTAAGGATCCATTCCGACCTCAAGAAGAAAATGAGGAACCTCTTGGTCCAGAAGTACCTTATCTCAGTGCAATTGGGGCACTTATGTATCTTGCTAATGCTACGAGACCCGACATAGCATTTTCTGTTAATTTATTAGCAAGATATAGTTCTTCCCCTACACGACGACATTGGAATGGAGTTAAACATATATTGCGATATCTAAGGGGAACTAGTGATATGGGTCTGTTTTATTCTAACAAAATAGTGCAGATCTTGTTGGTCATGCAGATGCAGGTTATTTATCTGACCCACATAAAGCTCGATCACAAACAGGCTATCTGTTCACATTCGGAGGTACTGCTATATCATGGCGATCTACTAAGCAGTCTATTGTCGCTACTTCTTCAAATCATGCTGAGATAATAGCCATTCATGAAGCAAGTAGAGAATGTGTATGGTTAAGATCAGTAATACATTTTATCAAAGAGAAATGTGGTTTGAAGTGTGACGTCAAGATACCCACAATACTCTTTGAAGACAATGCTGCATGCATAGCTCAATAAGAGGAGGCTTTATAAAAGGAGATAGAACGAAACACATTTCACCAAAATTGTTCTTCACACATGATCTCCAGAAGAATGGTGATATTGATGTGCGACAAATTCGTTCAAGTGATAATCCAGCAGATCTATTTACCAAATCTTTACCAGCCTCAACTCTTGAGAAGATGGTTCACAAAATTGGAATGCGAAAACTTAACCATCTGAATCGTGGTTTTTATCAGGGGGAGTAAAATACGCACTGTACTCTTTTTCCTTAGTCTAGGTTTTATCCCACTGGGTTTTCTAGAAAGGTTTTAATGAGGCAGCAAATAAAGCGTATTATGTATATCTATGTACTTTCTTTTACATAGATATCCAAGGGGGAGTTGTAAAATAATTGTAGTGTAAAATAATTGTAGTGTCATGTGGAATATGACATCACTAATGACCTTGTATGCATTAATGTATGGCTAAAATAGCCACTATATGAAACATATAAACACACACTTTGAAAGGATATATCTTCTAATATTTTCTTTCTTTTAGAATTCTAGTAAGTTCTTTTATAACAAGAATTTTAGTAAGTTCTTTTATAACAAATGTAAAGTACTTCTTGATGATATAGACTTGATGATATAGACTATAGTATATACTAATAATTGGGGACACGAATTTATTATCAGTGACATATAATAAATAATAAACTTTTACTTTTATGAAACAGCCAACTGCTATAAACTGTTTGAAGAATGAATATGGACATACAAAATTAATATTGTATTTAAAATATATGGTAGTGTTAACCAGGAGCAATTTAATTTGAGGATAACGATCTGATAAGAATCTCATTTGTTTCGAGGCGAATCTAAAATATAAAGAAAATGGATTCAACTAATATGATAGATCATATGGAAATCTAGAAACGTTTGAAGTTTTAATAATGAACTAACCGATTCTCTAGGGTTTAGGCATAATAAACAAAAGCTTTATTTAAATATACTTTGATCCAATTGTACCTTATAGCAAACTATTGCTATTTCGCCTCTCTCTAGTGGAATCTCGCTCGCCACTCTCATTTGATGGTAGTTTCGATCGCCTCTCTCGTTTTTATACAAACACAAATGTATAGAATGTGTTTGTTTCTGTATAAAGCGAGAGGTAATTGTACATATACATATATTATCGTTACCCTCTCCCAAATCTCCCTCGCCACTCTCCCAGATCTCGCTCGCAACCCTTGCCTCTCTCGCTTATACAAACAGAAACGAAATGTATAAATTGTGTTTCTATCTGTATAAAGCGATAGAAAATTATATATACACATGCAAATACGTATATCTTCGTCCTATACACTTGTAATTATACAATACAAATATTCCCTAGCCAGTTTTCTTTTGTCTTTCTCTCTTTCTCATTTTATAGATACGTCAAAGGAAAGTGAAATCATACCTTAGTTCAGGATCTCCTACAACTGCTTTCTTTTGTATATGTATAGAGAATTATACAATTGGTTTCTTTGTATATGTATAAAGAGTTATACAACTATTTTTTAAAATATGTATAACGAAATATACATATTTATATTTGCTATGGAACGCAATTATACAAACTATAGCTATAACATACAAATATGATTTTTATGTTAGCTATACGTGATTAGCTTCCATCAAAGATTTACTACTTCACTTATATCTTCAATACTTCATAGGTAAAGTTCTAATTCACATACAACTAATATTAGGTAGCGCTCGAAAAGCATAATATCTCTAAGGTATAAACAAATTCAAGATTTTAATTTTGTTTGGTTCAATGAACCTAATGGTTCTTAACATTAAATTTTTGCACTTGTAAATTATGAGTTCAAAATTCATTATTATTTGTCAAAGACTTTTGAGGTAATAAACAAACCATACTTGATGCAATAATGCATCTTTTTGTTTAAAAAAATGTCAAAGAAAGCAGTTGCAAACATGACTATATATTTGAAGGTTTCAAATACTTAGCTCATGAAAGTGACTCAAAACCTAAACTCAATATTTCACCACGTTGTTATTGACAAATGATAGAGTCAAGCTTATGAGAATAAGCCGGCATCATTCGGTTCAACGAAAGTTAAAATCAAAGGCGGATCCAGAATTTTAATTCTATATATTCCAAACTTGGGTTCCAACCACTAACCCCATCAACTCGAGGGCTCGTAGTTCAATATTTTTCAACAATTCCAGTGAATTTACACAGATAAATCCAGGCTGACATAACGACTATATAACAATAAATCAAGAAACCTATCAACAAAATCAAGACAGATGGACTGTGAGCAAATGCAAGCCTACGATCAATAACAACATAACCTTGTGCAGTCCCACAAGTAGAGTCTGGGGAGTATAGGATGTACCCAAACCGGGTAGAGAGGTTGTTTCCAATAAATCATGCGCTCAAAAGGAAAATGGTACACCACCAATCTTACAATTATATAACATGTAAGAAGTCCCAAAATAAACACGGTTCATCTTCTCTGATAATCACTAGCGCTCCAATTAAAGATGGAATAATATGTGTTATGATTTATGAACTTACTAAACAAAATAACAATGGTATTTACAAACATACCACCTATTGATATAGTCAGCTAACTTCCATCAGTGGGAAGTGATGCCATGAAAGAATTGTATGACGATTCCAGATCGAAGTGGAGCTGGCGAGCCTGTTGTTCTGTCAACTCATCTGCAGCCCCCATCTTCGATAGTCTTGAAAGCCACTCTCTCATCTTTGTCTTCCCTTCAAAATCCACTGGCAGAATCGATAGTTTATTGAGGGAAGATGACAGATCTGATAATAGGGGATAGACCTGGTCTACGGCAATCATGTTCAACTTTAACGAGTCCATTGCAGTGATGAAATTCTGCACACATTCGGCCACAACAGCTGCTGAACTCACAGATGACATTGCAGCAGCAGCTCGGTGTTCTACAGTAGCTGGCACTCCAGAGGTCACAAGCCGGTTTAGGGCAGCAGGGCAATCCATTTTGTATGTGTCATGAAATCGCTCAATGTTAGGTACAGTATCCCTTAATGTAGAAGATAGGGTTTTGAACTGAGCAATGAGTTTCTGGCACTCAGTCTCATATTCAGCAGCTGAAATGATGTCACGAACATAAGCCTTCTCTAGCTTCTCTGTTGCTTTGATAATAGCAAAGAGTTCAGCTAAGTTGTCATACATTTCTCTTTCACGCTTGTCATTCCATAGCTTAACCTCCATTTGAGTTTTCAAGTATATTTGAAATAGGAAACCTTTTACAATAGGGTTGGAGAAGAGAATGGGACACGCGCAAAGATGCTAATCTTTGTCACTGCAAAAACATCACAACCTAAGATTACATTGCTGCTATGACTAACAAATCGTAGAAACATAAAGACCAGATATGTAGATGAGTTTAATTTTAAGCTTATGGGACTGTATGCATACAACGGTCAAGATACATCCTTAATATTCATGTAAAATTTCACTATGATTGAGAAAAAGTAATAGTTATCTTCAATCAGAACGTATAGTAGACTAAGACCTTTCACGCACGCCTCACAACTACTGTATATACTCTCTAATTTTTTCTAGTTGTGAGAACTTGCTGAGCTTAATGACAAATGCAAAGACCGTCTGTTCAGAAACTAAAGGAATTCCTAACATGCCTGAAAGTTGAAAGATGCTTTGCTTCGGCCCTGGTTAGATAGAGAATGATTTCTATAAGTCAGTAGATACAACAAATATTTGAATCACCAAATTATGTTTTCCTAATGACATAAGAGAAGTACAAGTTGATATAGCTTATCAGAGCGGATTTTTTGATTGAAAAAATCCTTCTCAATTTTATTTATATAACAAAAATTAGGACCATGACCCTACAAATCAGAAAATAACAACTTTCAATGTGGCAGTCTTATCTTTTATAAACTAATGCCAATTCGGAGAAACGCAATGATGAAGCAGTGCGAGAACAGGGGAGGAGGGTAGACGGAAAACCCTAATGCCAAGGCCAAGGCCCTCCAACTACTTTTATGAAGTCCATCCAATTTCAACACAGCGTAATGAGAAGCAAGATGAACGAACATAGACACACAGATAACTAGATTATCGTGATCAGATGAACCAAATCAACTCA
Source organism: Solanum peruvianum (assembly GCA_027705065.1). NCBI lineage: Eukaryota > Viridiplantae > Streptophyta > Magnoliopsida > Solanales > Solanaceae > Solanum > Solanum peruvianum. Next base: position 4,154,822 of record JAKWJD010001757.1, on the reverse strand, counting down.
CTTAAACCTTGTGCAAGTATTTTCTCTCTTCAGCTCAAACTTTCCTCTTTTCTCCATTTTTCCATGAGTATAGTGAAGCACACAAATGATCTCAATCAACTTTCACATGAATGAGCATATAAGAGACATACTTGACACTACATTAGACAATTTTTTGCACTTCCTCGTTTCTTATTTCTTTTTTTCTCTTGTACCCATATCCCTCTTTCCTATATCAGTTTTATAGCAAGTTTATCTCTTAAGCTCATTGCATTGGATCTTCTTTCTCAAGAGAAGGTCTTTAACACGTGAATTACGAGACTTCATGCAAGGGTGCACAATAGAACTTCAAGCTTTTAGTAGCAAAATTAAAAGGAAAAGTGTATAACATCCCCTAGACACACTGAAATTAAAACTACAACACATGACACTTCGTCATAGTGGAGGAAACTCAACGAACTCCTATTAACATCAGCCAAATTGAATTACTGAAACCTCGTTTAGGGCAAAATGAAAGCATTTACAGCTGCAGATATACATAAACTTATCTGTCAGCTATTTCTATCTTCATCCACTAACTTAAAAAAACATGAACCCTACTCAAAATGTGATTATACAATATAGATGCAAACATCAGTGCGCTGATGAACTTGATAAAAAGACAGAAATCAAAATCCCAAAACACCCATTAGCAAAAATGTATTGAACTTGAATCCCACTCTAAATATGAATATATACAATATAAACATCAGTGCATTATTGAACTTGATCAAAAGACACAAATCAAAAACCCAAACCACCCATTAGTGAGAAATGCATGAGATCTAATCTTGAATCCTACTCTAAATATGCATACATACTTTATAAATGCAAGCATCAATGCATTGTTGAACTTGATAACAACACATCAAAATCCCAAAAAAAAAAAAAAAGAACATGAGCAAGAAATGCTTGTAATCAACCACCCATTAGTGAGAAATGTATGAAATCAACCCTCTCCCACCCCCCACTCCACACACACTTAAAAAAAGCTCACAAATCTATCGATAAGGAAATAGACCTTTGGGTCTAACTCAACCCCAATACGTTGTTAATAGAATAGACATCTAGAGCATGGAGAATATAAGATACCATGATAAAGTAATGAACTTTCGACCTCACTCAAACCAAAACTTAGCTCAAAAAGAAGGAAATCGTATCCCACCCGATATTGGACTAAACAGATAGTGTGATTGAATTGCAAAAAATAGAAAACAACTAGCATATATTTTCAAAACAACAAAAAGCAAAGAGATTCAGAAAAACCCAAATAAATAAATAAGCATGACGAAGTAACAAGAATACGAATTACAAGCTTAAATTGAAAGAATCCAGCTAAAGTCTACCTCAAAGATCACTCTAGAGTAACAAAACAGACAAAAAAAACACTCCCATAGAATTTAAAAACAACCCCAAAACAACAAAGACCAAGTAGATTCAGAAAAACCAATTCGAGTATAAGCCAGACAAGTAAGAAGAAAAACGATTACAAGCTTAAATTGCAAAAAAGAAAAATAACCCAGCTGAAATTTACCTCAAAGATCATGAACATGGCATATTAGAGCTGCAAAACAGAAAAAAAAACCCAAATTAACAAAAACCAAGCAGATTCAGAAAAAACCCAAATCGAGAATAAACAAGACAAGCAACAAGAAAAAGGGATTTACAAGCTTAAATTGAAAAAAACCCAAATAAAATTTACCTCAAAAGATGAATAACATGGCGAGCACTGAACCAAAAAAAAAAAAAATCTGAGCAGGTGAAAAAAATGATTATGCAAAGAGCAAAGTATGAAAAAGAGAGAAGATAGAGACGTATGTACAGAGAGAAGAAATGGAAGACGCGGCTTTGAATAATGGGAAGTGTGTTGCAGGCATCCAAAAATATGAGAAGAAGATTTCTTTCATTTTAAATCTTTTTTTATTCTTTTTTTTGCTTGGGTAATAAATAGTTTGCGTGTGGAATTAAAAAAAAATATATTTTTATTTCAATAAATTTATTATACCAATAAAAGATCTCCTCAACCCAAAAGCGTGAATCGAACTGAAATCGATAATTCAAATCGTAAAAAAGTTACTTAGTTTATCAATAGCCGACTTTGATTTTTCTTTTTCTTTTTTTTGTCATAGGTTCTTAATCAATAGTCCGATGGCAAAATTAAATAATTATATTTGTATTATTTTGTATTTAAAGTCCTTGACTTAGAATTTAGTTTTCTATTTTCATTTCTGGTTGTCCCAAAACTTTTGATTATTCTATAATGTGAAATTGATTGCTTTTGAGTACGATGTAATTTGTAAACGCATGTGCATGGTTCATTTGATTTGTCATCTTATTTTAAATTGATTTTCAATTTCAATATTTTTGTTGTGTCAAACCTTAACGGTTAAATCGATAACAGTCATTAATCGATAAATCAATAACCAATAAGTTGATATTTTAATGATTCTATAACTGTTTAACATCTCTACAAATCGATAACTAATAAGTGAAACCGATCAATACGTAACTCTATGTATAGTAATGGATATTTCATACTCTTTTTCGTCTCTATTTACTAGACCTTTTTTACTTATCATTTTTAACAGTTTTTTTTTCTTATTAGTATACCCTTAATTTATTAACTGAGTTAACGTCCTTGAAATATGTATTAAATAAATATATCTGAAATTATATTAACTAATAAGGGTAAAATGGTAAACTCACTATACCATTTATTATTTTTTTAAATAGGTGTGTCAAGTCGAAATTTGATAAATAAAAAGGGACGGAAGGAGTAAGAGAGATTAGGGATTGAATTCTTGGTGCTGAGTTTGGAGTACAAGCCTTTAAATATGGCGTTAAAATATATAGTGTATAGATAACTAAGGAATCGTTTGATAGGTTGGATATAAACAAGTTATTCATGTACTACATTCTTAATCATTTGTCCAATTTTGAATTGACATGTTTGTTAAGAAAATAATAATTGACATAGTGAGTTTAACATTTTTATTTCCATTATTTATGAAGTGGATAAATTAAAATTTTAAGATTTTCAAAAAGTTCTACCTTTTCCAAAATTAATTAATTGAGGATATAATAATTAAAAAAAAATTGTCTTTTCTTGATTTGTGAAAGTGAACAAGTAAAAAAAAATTAAATGAATGATCAGGGACATAGAGAGTGTTATTTGTATATTACTAATACGATATTTGGTAGATAGATAGGAAATAAACTATTTATGTATAAAATTAGTATGAAGTTTGGTTGGCAATTTAGAAATATGCACAATTAATACATGTATAAGCTATGAGAAAATATGTATATTATTTTATACAAAATAGAAGGTGGAATGGCTAATATGAGGTTGTGTAGCTGATTTGAGGATAAGTTATAAAAGTATAAAATCGTGCATATAGTTATAACATGTTTGATAGTTGATTACGAGATACATTATTCATGTGTAAAATTAATATGTTGTTTGAGCTTGCAATTTAAAAATTCATATAATTAATACTTGGATAAGTTATAAGGAAGTATATGTTTATTTTATATAGGATAGAAGGTGAGAAAATTAATACCTATAATATAATACATACTCTTTCATAACTAATCCCTACATTACTAATATATATATTACTCTAACTAGAGCTAAATTTCTCTTCTTCTTTTTTCTTTTTTTTGATAAATAAGGATAATATATTAATAATTAATATGCATTATTTATTATTACAAGATAGTGATAACACGACCAATAATTATTTGAAAAGTAGACTAAAAATAATATCGTTACAACGTTTCGTAGAAGACGATTGACTTATGATCCGATTTCGAAAATTAAAGGTTTCGAAATTGATTTCACTATTTTAGTAATTTTGTTAAGTTTTTTTTTGGGGGGGAAATTTATTATAATTTGGGAGTTGCCACTTAATTTTTTAAGAAAAAAATAAGAAAACCATTTATAAGGGAATTTTTGAAAGAAAACATTTAAATAACCAGAGTCGGGTAAGGGTTCAATTAATTCTCCAAGAAAGGGTTTAGGCATCTTAGAAAATCCTTTAGCACGCGGTTGACCGACAGATTTGAAAGTTTGGTTAATTTTATAGAGAACTTAAATTACTAAAAAAAAATTGTTGAAAACTTGAATGAAAATCTTTGATACTTTTAAAAATCTCTAGATAAATCTAACTAGAAACATTTAATCATTGTCAAATTCTGAACGATACAATTAATTCAAACTCATCAACATAGATCAAGGGACCTTGTTTAATAATTATGAAAGGATATAGAAAATCCTTAAGTCATTCATACAATGTCTTAAGTTAAATTAAAAGACAACTAATTTATTTTAAAAACTTAAAAATTTTATCCTATTAAAAAATTTGAATTAAATAGTTAATTTAACACATAAACATGGATTCAAAGCTAATTGTCAAATATGAAACAATATGGATAATTCTCAAGTTAATCTAAAAGCTTAAATTGTCTATCTCAGAGAATTTGAAAACTTAGCAAAACGAAATAGAAAACTTCTCCAAGGATTCATCTAAATAGACAAAAAAAAAATGTTAAAAGTTAGCGATAATCCAACACATATTCGCAAATAACTAAATTAAATAAAGAGCGGATGAAAAGGGAATTTGGCCCCTTTCTGACTCTTGCCGCCATTGTTGCGATCAAATAAATTGGACAAGGAGATGAGTTTTGAAACCTGAGAGTACCCCTAAAGGTTTGGGAAATCTTAGTTCAATAATTTAGTTTTTGTAGTTGTTCGAGTTGAAAGAGGTGGTAGAGTCGTTTTCTCAACTCATTGTTTCGGTTAACTGCTCAAAACCAGGTAATCTTCTTTTTATACAAATTTCTAGCTCCGTTTTCTTTTTTAATTTACCATTCGTGTTGTATGTCTATATAGTACTCCCTTTGTCCCTATTTAGTTGTCCACTTTAGAAATGGCACACATATTAAGATAGCAATAATTAGCATGGTGAAGTTATAATTTTACCCTTATTAATTATGGTTTCAAAAATGTTGAATTAAAACTTGGAAATTTTCAAAAAGTTTAAATGAGGGTATGATAGGAAAAAAAATTGTCCTTTCTTGATTTGTCAAAATGGACAAGTAATAGGAACAACTAAAAGAGGAAATATGGACAGTAAATAGAGACAGAGAGAGTAGTTTAATTACATATTTTTTCGAAGCTCAAATGTTATGTTTCTTTCCATTTTTGATTTGATTACTGTGAATATTCATAAATATGACTCTTGCCGCCATTAACTGCATATTCACACTAATCAAATCAAAATAGGAAAGAAACATAACAATTTAAGTTTCCTAAAAAATATGTAATTAAACTACTATATAGACATACAACACGAATAATAAACTAAAAAAAAATGAAGCTAGAAATTTGTACCGAAAGAAGATTACCTAATTCTGAGCAGCGAACCGAAATGGCGAGTTGAGAAGACGACTCCACCGCCTCTTTCAACTCGAACAATCATAACAGTTAAACTATTGAACCAAGATTTCCCAAATCCTTAGAGGTACTCTCGGGTTTCAAAACTCGTCCCGTTGAACAGTGAATGAAGAAGGTTTAAATAGGAAAGATTCTAAGTCGAATTTGAGGGGGAAAACGATGTGGAAATTTTAGTTCAAAATTTGAAATTTCAAAGGGATAAAGGACGAGCTGGAATTTGTCCCAAACTTGTCCAAATTTTAGTTCAAGATTTTGTTGAATGTTTTGGTGGGAAATGGGCCGCTGGATAGGTAAAAAAGGGCCCAAAGCTTGATCTTTTAAAGGGCCGAAGAAATTTGTCTAACAACTAAATAAGATGAATTAATATTAGTTTACGAGTTTTTTCATCTTAACGAAATAAGAATAGCTAATTTAATTATAAATTAAATAATTCAAAATTATAACCATTATTCAAATTAAATTAATTTAATAAAATACTTATTAAAATATTAAAAAAAATTTGAGATGATTAAAACGATATATAAATAATGTAAAGGGCCATAAAGCACCTTTTATGAATAGACCCAGGTTTTCTATTAGTGTCATCTATGGAAAAAAATAAAGAAAAATTGTAGAAAACTCACCTTTTAATTTATTTATTTTCATTATCTCCTTATAAGTTTTATAAATTTTTAAAATCTCTCATTTTTTTCTTGAGTCAAAAACGACATTAATATATCCGACACTCTATTAATGTTTCTGACCCTTTTTTTAATGTATCAACAGTTTGATTATTTGGCCATTAATACATTCGGACCTTCCATTAATAGATTCGGTCCTCCTTTTTAATGTATCAATGCATATATTCGATCCTCTTTATAATGTATCATCGCTTTGGTTATTTATGTATTCTTCAGACCTTCCAATAATGTATCCGTTTGAGAAATTTTTATAATTATAAACTTTTAAGGAATAAATTATAATTTTACTAAATATGTGATTTATATAGTTTGCTCAAATAATAATAACTTTATAATTATCTAAACTTTCAATCATTACAATATATAGTCAATTGATTTTATATCCCAAAGTATTTATGGATAATTTTCTACCATCAGTGTCATCAATGGAAAAAAACAGTAACTTTATAATTATCTTAACTTTTAATAATCACAATATGTAGTCAACGGATTCTATATCCCAAATATTTATACATGATTTTCTTCCTTCAGTGTTATCGATGGAATAAAACAATAACTTTAAAATTTTCTAAAGTTTCAATAATTACAATATGTAGTCGACAAATTGTTTGTAAATACTCTCGACCAATGTGTTTACTATTTAATCATACTATCAAAGTATATGTATAATCTAATCATATAAAAGAGAAAGAAGCAGTGTTTTCGTGAAAAAATTATCAGAACTCACTGTATCAGTGAGTAAAAGCATGCAATGCTGCTTCCTATGGATAGCTAGCCATTAATGGTGATTAACGAGAATGAGAAGAAGAGAAGAAGAGAGTGTTTGTGGATTTAGCCAAGCAAAAACTACTCTTTCATTCATCACAATCACTATATACATGTGATTAAGAATCTTCTCGAATGAATAAAAAATGTAACTAACTAAGTAACTAACTAATGTAACTAACTAACAGAATTTGTTAATACACTATTAAACTACTGTTAACATAGATAATTAGTTGTAATTCTCAATACCCCTCCTCAAGTTGGTGGTAATGACTTTACAGCCAACTTGTTCAAGATTGCAGCATGTTTGACACCATTGAGAGACTTAGTAAAAATGTCTGTCAATGTTCATTTGTAGGCACATGTTGAATCGAGATGAGCCCCTCCTGCAGCTTATCTCGTACAAAATGGCAATCCACTTCAATGTGTTTGGTTCTTTCATGGAAGACAGGATTATGTGCTATGTGAATGACAGCTTGGTTATCACAGTACACAGCAATAGGAGAAGGATGAGGAATAGTTAACTCAATGATCAGTCTATGTAACCAAACCAATTCACCTACCACTTTCCTAAGTGATACTGTATTCAGCTTCTGCAGATGATAATGAAATTGTTTCTTGCTTCATAGACTTCCAACAAATAGGGCTGTCTCCAAGTAATACCAAGTAACCACTTACAGACCTTCTTGAATCTGGACATGTAGCCCAATCTGAATCACAGTATGCTCCCATGTTACAATCAGAATTTCTTGACAAATAAACTCCCAATGTAGGATCCTGTTTTATATATCTAAGTAAGTGAAAAGCTGCCTATAAAGGAGGAAGTCTAGGATCTTGCATGAACTGGCTCAGCTGTTGGACACTGAAGGCTATATCCATTCTAGTGGTTGTGGGGAAATTTAACTTCCCCACAAGTTTCCTGTAATAAGTAGGATCAGAAAGAGGAGCTCCTTCCTTAGCCCTGAGTTTAACATTGGGATCAAAAGGGGATGATAAAGATGTGTAGTTGGAACACTCATACTCCTTCAGTAAGTCCAATACAAACTTCCTTTGTGAAATGAGGACCCCTCCTGCAGTATCAAGTATTTCCATGCCCAAGAAATAGTGAAGTCTACCAAGGTCCTTAATTTTGAATGTCTTATCCAAGTACTCTTCAGTTGAGTGATCTCAATTGTGTCTGTACCTGTCAAAACTATGTCATCAATATAAACTGCCACAAACACCACCAGTGAATTAGATTTCTTGTAGAACAAAGAATGATCATAATGTGAGTGTGTATAGCCTCTAAGAGACAATGCTTCAGTCAATTTAGCATACCACTGTCTACTGGCTTGTTTAAGGCCATATAAGGACTTGTTAAGCTTGCAAACTAGACCTGGCTCACCTACATCAAGACCTTGAGGCACTGACATATATACTTCTTCATGCAAATCACCATGTAGAAAAGCATTGTTGACATCAAGTTGAAACAACTCCCAGCCCTTTTTCACAGCACATGCCATCAATGTTCTCACAGTAGTCATTTTAACAACAGGTGAATATGTCTCAGTGTAATCTATCCCAGCCTTTTGAGTGTATCCCTTAACCACCAATCTGGCCTTGAACCTTTCTATGCTACCATCAGCTTTATGTTTCACCTTATAAACCCATTTGCATCCAATGACTTGTTTACCTATAGGTAGTTTAACTAGATCCCAAGTTCATTTGCATGTAGAGCATCAAATTCCTGTTCCATTGCCTTTTGCCATGCAGGATTGTTTGCAGCTTCTTCATAGGAGCATGGTTCACTGTCACAACAAATGCTTTCAACAAGACTTGACTTTTAGAAGCAATGACTTCAGGGCTTATGTAATGGTGTTTATTAAGGAATGTATTGGAGGCCAGGTTATTGTTGAAAATGGTATTGATGTTGGAAACAGGATTTGAGTTGGTTTTTAGCTTAGGAAGTGACAGAATATAATCTTTTAAATGATGAGGTGTGTCTTAACTACTCTGTTGGATTTTCTTTGTGGTATAGGTGGATTTGATAACTCAGTTTGTGTAGTTGGTGAGGAATATGGTGATATAGGATTAAGAGATAGAGTTGTATGATTATCAATTACATCCAAATGGTTGTTCAACAGTGTATCACAAGGTTCACAAAAATCAGTAGAACAAGGTTTTGAAACAGAAGGAAAAATGTTGTTTTCTGAAGATAAAACAAATGGAAAAATCTTTTCATGAAAAATCACATCTCTTGAGATTTGTATTTTCCTTGTGGCAAGACTCATTACCTTGTACCCTTTGATTCCAGAAGGATATCCTAAAAAGATATGAGGGGTGGTTCTTGGTTCTAATTTGTCTCTATGGACTTTAGGTAGTGTGGGATAACATAGACATCCAAAAGACCTTAATTGACTATACTTTGGGTTTTTTTTATAGAGCATCTCATAGGGACACTTGTTTTGAAGGAATGTGGAAGGAAGCCTGTTAATGATGTAAGTAGATGTAAGAATACAATCACCCCAGTACTTGGTAGGTAATTTGGACTGAAAGAGGAGAGCTCTAGCTGTTTCAAGTAGGTATCTGTGTTTTCTCTCTACTATGTTGTTTTGTTGTGGTGTATAGGGGCAGCTTTTCTGATGTGTGATACCTTTAGCTTGGAAGAATTTTAGTGTTTCATTATTGTTGAACTCTAAACCATTATCTGACCTGATGCATTTTATAGTTGTTTGGAACTGGTTCTCTATCATGTTAACAAAGGTTTGAAGGACTTGTATGACATTGCTTTTGGTGCTTAACAAATATGTCCAGATATCTCTACTATAGTCATCCACTAAGGTAATGAAATATTTGTAATTGTCATATGTAGGAACATGATAAGGACCCCATAAGTCAATATGAAGTAGTTCAAAAATGTTCTTAGAATGTGTTGTGCTTGGAGTGAATGGTAACCTGACTTGTCTTGCCATTGGACATATGGTGCATGTGAAGGGCTGTTTGGCAGAAAACTTAATAGGAATAGTAGGTATATTTCTCATTTTCACAAAAGGTACATGGCCAAGTCTATTATGCCATAGTAAATCCACACCATCTTTCAGAGATTCAAGAGATGCATAATTGTTCAACACATCTGTATTATTAGTAGAAGGACTATCAAAGATTACAGGAACCTCTCTAGATTGTTTAACAGATGATTTATTACAAGATGAAGCTGGAAATGAAGAACACCTACAACTATGAGATATGCAATTACAAACAGAATCAGAGGCATGAGTAGTGTCATTCAAGCATCTCCCACACATGTAGTAAATGCCATCCTTGCTACTACCAATTTCCTGAGGCCTCTTCATTGAAGGGGCCTGTAATAGACAAGTTGTATCAGTAAACGAAAGTATGCATTTCATTGAAGAGACTAGAGACTGGACTGAAATGAGATTATACTTGAAGGAGGGAACATGTAAAACTTTGTTTAAAACCATTTTAGATGAAATATGTACATCACCATACTCTGTCACTTTAACCTTGTAACCATTAGGGAGTGAAACAAGTATAGGATAGGGTAATGTTTGAATGTTTGTTAGTGAAGATTTGTTATATGTCATATGGTTTGAAGCTCCTGAGTCAATGATCCATAAATCAATACTTGATCTAGAGCATTTGCATGAAGTAATACCAAAGTCAATAGAAGAAGTGCACAACATTGTACCTGCAAACTTGCTAGGCTCAGCATTACTCTTAGAATCCTCTCCTGAGCTATCAGTCTGGAACTGCTGCAACAAACTCATAATATGACCATACTGTTCTTGTGTAATGACAGCATTTGAATTACTGTTTTCTTGTGAGCATTCTTCCCCATGTGCATTGGCTACAATCCTTCTTCCTCTGAAGTTCTGATTGTCATTTTGCCTGTGTTGTTGTGTATTGAACTGTTGTGCATTGTTTGTTCTATTGTTAAAAGTATTATTCCTTGGAGGATATCCATGCAGCTTGTAACACTTCTCTTTAATGTGACCTTGTTTCTTACAAAAATCACAGATCATAGTGGTCCTGTTGTTGTTGATGTTAGTATCATTATTGCTTGAAAAATTTGTTCTATAACTTCTACCACCTTGTGATCCTCTACCAGCATTTACATTCAATGAAATCGATTCCATAGGTGTACGACTAGCAGGTCTGCATTCTCTTTGTTTTTCCTCTTGAATCAACAAAGAGAAAGCCTGTGCAGTGGAAGGAAGAGGGTTCATCATGAGTATATTCCCTCTGATCACAGTGTACACCTCATTTAATCCCACGAGGAATTGTATTAGACGTCTGTCCTGTTCAGACTTGTGTACACTATCCTTGGCACCACAAGTACATGTACAAGTGCATATGCTCTTTGCATTCAAGGTGTTCAACTCTTCCCAGAGTTTCTTCAGCCTTGTGTAATAGACAGTGATGTCTAAAGTTCCTTGAGTCAGATCATCAATTTCTTTCTGAATTTGATACAATTTCGCACCATTTGTTTGGTCATACCTGTCTTCTAGTTCCTTCCAAAATTCAGAGGAATTGTTGACATACTCAACACTGTCTGCAATCTCTTTTGTAAGAGAGTTCAAAATCCACGAAGTTACCATATCATCACACCTCTGCCATTGACGAGATTGAAAAGGATCAACTGGCTTCACACAGCTTCCATCAATGAAGACTAGCTTGTTTTTCACAGACAAAGCTCGCAGTATGCCTCTTCTCCAGGATCTGTATCCAACCCCATCAAACTGAGTTGGAACAAGTGATATTCCTGGATTATCTGAAGGGTGGACATAGAAAACACTGCTTGTATCAATTCTAGTAGCAGTTTCTTGAGTAGTGGTTTCTGTCATGATGGATCAACGAATTGAAAAACAACAAAACAGATCGAAAATAGATCTTGATGATGCAGAAACGAGAGAAATCAACGTGGCTCTGATACCATATCAGAACTCACTGTATCAGTGAGTAAAACATGCAATGCTGCTTCTTATGGATAGCTAGCCATTAATGGTGATTAACGAGAATGAGAAGAAGAGAAGAAGAGAGTGTTTGTGGATTTAGCCAAGCAAAAACTACTCTTTCATTCATCAACAATACACTATATACATGTGATTAAGAATCTTCTAGAAAGGAATCAAAAATGTAACTAACTAAGTAACTAACTAATGTAACTAACTAACAGAATTTGTTAATACACTATTAAACTACTGTTAACATAGATAATTAGTTGTAATTCTCAATAAAAATACTACTCAAATATACCATTAGAGTATGTATATACTCTGAAGATATCAAGGAAGAACAAATAGTCATTGTTTAATTATTGTTTGATAATATCATAGTTTATAGTTTAGATATCATCAGAGTAAATATGTATATATATAAATACTCCGATAGTATAAAAGGTGAAGAAGCAATGATTCAGTGAATAGAATAAGGCGGCCATCAAGTAAATAGTTTGATTGTAGGTTCAATCTGGATAAATATATCAAGTTGGGTCTAATTTTGGGTAAATACTTTGTTTAATGGATACATTACAGAAATATACACATTTTTGTTTCACTTATTCCCATTATCTCCTATCACTTTTAAAAATCTCTAAAATCCCTTATTTGTTTAATGTATCTGAGCTGCATATTAATGTATACGAGCTAGTTTTTTATATATCCGAACTACATATTAATGTATGCGAATCAACATTTAATATATCTGAGTTACATATTAATGTGTTCGGGCTTCAAATATTGTATCTTTTTTTAAAAAATTTTTTAAAGGGATTAATGTAATGAAAAACTTATATTAGAGATAGATTGTAATTTCATATTAAAATTATGAAATTTATGTAATTTACGCTTGTTTGATAAGTCCTATTTGTGAAGCTTTTCCTAAACCTATACTGGCCATTTATTTTTTAATTAATAATTACTTCAGATCTCTCTCCTACTCACCTCTCTTTTCTTTCATTTTCTTACTCCTAATGCATCGAATTCTCAAAACATAATTAAATAATTAATACATTTGATTGGAAAAAATGATAAATACATTTTCTGTTAAAATAACTTAAACACACATAAAATTGTCAACATTAAAGATAAACTTATTTTTCAGTATATTTAATAGAATCAAATTAACTCAAAATACAAACTAATTTACTTTAGCATATAAATTGATTCGATAAGATTATTTTTGTTTTGATTTTTGATCTTATTTTGAAATTACACATACTTGTTCTTTCACCATAACTATATTTAAATATAAGAATGATAACGAGACAAAACATGACAGGGAGTGGCAAACTCATAAATGTTTAAGAAACTTTTATACAGATGACGCGAGGCACAAAACGATATTTAAGTCTTTTAAATCAAAACTTACAACGCTTAATTTATTTTCAAGAATCAATCACTTTCATATTAATTTTAAATTAACTATTCATTATATTATTAATATTATTGCTATAATAATAAATAATAATAATTTTCACTCTTAATATTATTAGAATTCATTTTTCGTGTCTTTACGTACATTCAGTTATAATATATATTTCTCAATATTTCTCTATTAAATATTTTTAAAAATTATAACTTGAATTAAGAAAAATAACGGATACTCTCAGAATGACAATAAATATATGAACTAAAACGAATTAAAATAACAATGACTATAAATATATGAACTAAAACAGAATTAAAAAAATGAAAAACTAGATTTGAATTAATATATTTTTTTAAGTGCTAGTAATTGAGAAAACATTAAATATTTTTTAGTTAATTTGATATTACTAAAAATATTTTGATATGAGTATTTTAAATACTCGGTCCTAAAAAAGTTTTAGTTATTGTGATAAAAAAATATTTATTAATTTTTTAATTCAATATTAGAAGTAAGAAAACAAGAAAATGAAAGAAAAGAGAGGTTATCAGGTTAGATTGTAAAAAATTAAAGAAATATACCTTATTCAAGTGTCAATTAATTAATGGAGGGTCTTTCAGAAATCTAGGGTCAATTATTTTTTAAAAAGAGATAGAAGTAGTATATGTTATAAATTCATTGAACTAATTAAATGTATTGTCCATTGAATATGTTCATGAATTACTTGAATTCATTTGTGTATATTTATCATCAATTGTGCATAACTATGTACCTATTTATTTGGTAATCTTTGGGAATGATTTCTTATCATTATAAACAGAGATATCACTCATCATTTGATATACACTTAAATTAGAAAAAAAGTCTTCTTTCTCCCATCTTACTTCTATTGTCTTCTTTTCACTATATTATATTATGAGCTTGATTTTATAACAGTATGCTTATTTTGTTAAAATTATATATATATATTATTTTCATAATATTCTAAAATACATAATGATATGAATTAACATATATAAATTATTATACATTTCTTGTAATAATTCATAAGATACGAATTAATATATAGAAATTATTATACATTGTAAAACACCACAAATGTTTAAATCTTAGATAAGTTCTTCGGATTGAAATTTTAAAATTTTTTCAAGTGATTTAATTTTTATATGAATTATTAAAATATTCTAGAAGTAGTCGTAATATTAAAAAATAAAATTGAGACTTCACCTAATAGGCATACCACATTTTGACTCGTATATATTTCGTATTACATTTAATTATAAAAATAGGTCTAAATCATACTGATTGTTACACATTAGAAAACCTTCAAAGTTAGAAAATGTCTTTTTAAATTTAATTATTTAATAATCTAATTAGTTTGGACTTAAAATGTTTTACAGACACTTTAAATAATTGAAGATAGTGTTACAAATCCAAGTTTAAAAATACGATTAATTCAAATTGAAAGTGAATTAGACATGCTAAAAAGTAAAAAATAACTGCAAATTTAATCGCCTCCTACCTTTAATTATGATGTTTACACGAATTGTATTTTAAGAAAATAATTAAAACTTTAAAATATGTGTATAATGATTGACAACAAACTGTTAAGAAAATTTCAACTAATACTAACAATATATACATAATTATTTATATTTTGAGGCCTTGTTTTTCAGGGGGCCAAAGTCATTGCTTGGATAGTTTTAAGGTTGAGTCGTCCCTGTTCACAATTTATGTATTTTATTTATTTTAAATATTTTTTCAAATATAAATATCTTATTTTATATATTTAATAACTTTTTTAATTCTAAAAAGGTGATTAAATTTGTATAGCAAGGTATCCCATTAGAAAGATTAATATCAAATCCCATTTAATTCTTTCTTAATTAGTTGGCTGATTTGATGTAGTGTGTATGGTATCCTAAAAAAGGTTGCTACGAGATATCTCTCCTTTAGTCTCTTTTTAATCGAGCTCGTTTCGTCATATTTATCTAATAATTTGTAAGTTATTGTACATGACAATAGCTTCAACTATTTAAGACGTGGAAAAAATTAAAATCTAAATCTGAGATCCTACCCTTCTTGCACACCCAAAGAATAGTTCGTTGAAGATTTTCTTGAGATTATCCAAAAACAAAAATTTCCATATTACACATAATTCGTGTTTAATCAAAATCTAGATCTCACTGCGTGAGACTATATTGAATATGTGATTATTATTATTTGTGTTTAATTAAAAGTAAGATTCTAACATTAGAATAGCTTAAAATTCTCCATTTGTACTTCTAGGAATCTAACATTGTACCAAAATCTTCTTAATTATATCGAAAACATAAAAAACCCCATAATCCCCTCTTAAATCTCAAGTGATTTCATATTTTCTTATTCAAGACTCAATTTTTAATCTTGATTACCATGGCTTGTTCTATAAAGCTATCATCTTTATCAATCACACATACAAATTTGATTTCAAAAAGGGATTATAATCAAAATCTTGGATTTTTATCATTTTCTTCAATCCCAAAATCAAAGAATCAAAAATGGGGTTTTTCTTATTCAATCAAAAAACCTCTTTACATATCAAGAATTGAAAATCCCAAAGCATATGAAGCTGACAAGTCTCAGTCTTTAGATTTAACTATTGAGTTGCCAAAATCACAAGTCGATGGTCAGAGGGTTAAAATTGGCATATATTTTGCTATATGGTGGGGTTTAAATGTGGTTTTTAATATATATAACAAGAAAGTTCTAAATGCATATCCATTTCCTTGGTTGACTTCTACTTTGTCACTTGCTACTGGTTCATTGATTATGTTGATTTCATGGGCTATGAAAATTGCTGAATTCCCAAAAACAGATTTTGAATTTTGGAAGAACTTGTTCCCTGTAAGAACTCTTATGACTTTTATGTGGTTTGGTGCTTTTTGTGTGTGTGTGTGTGGGGGGGGGGGGGTTATCGTGTCTGTCGTAGTATTAGGCTTGTGCATGTATTTTTATGGCTTTTGATATAGGTTATCATATGTTGTCTATTATGTTTTCGTTATCACATTATTTCGTAGTTGTTTAGTAACTATTAGCTTTATGCATGTATTTTTCTTGCTTTTGCTATTGATTGTCATATGTTGTTTATTGTGTTTTCGTGATCACATTATTTCGTAGTTGTTTAGTATTAGGTTTATGCATGTATTTTTCTTGCTTTTGATATAGGATATATATATTGTGTTTCAGTTGCCACTTGTATTAGATTTATGCATGTATTTTTATTTTTATTTTTGCTTTTGATATCGGTTATCATATGTTATATGTTGTATTTCGTTATCGCATTATTTTGTAGTTGTTTAGTATTAGCTTTATGCATGTATTTTTTCTTGATTTTGATATCGGTTACCATATGTTGTCTATTGTGTTTCCATTATTGAGTTATTCCGTAGTTGTTTAGTATTAGCTTAATGCATGTATTTTTCTTGCTTTTGATATAGGTTATCATATGTTGTCTATTGTGTTTCTATTGTTGCATAATTTCGTATTTGTTTCGTATTAGCTTTATCCGTGTATTTTTCTTGCTTTTGTTATTGGTTACCATATGTTGTCTATTGTGTTTCTGTTATCACATTATTTCGTTGTTGTTATGGTTTCTGTTCTCTGAATGCTTTGTAATGTTTTCTTTATTAATTGGCGTGTTTTCTTTGTTGTTGTATTTCCTTTTTCAGTAAACATTTTGATTCATTGCATTTTAGAAACCACTTCTTAACCTCTACGAGGTAGGAGTATGGTCTGTTAAGTTATGATTTCTATTTTCTGGTATATTGTTATATACTCCTTTTGTTTCAATTTGTTTGTCTGATTTTCAGTTGGCTCGAAGTTCAAAAATGTATTTTGAATCTTGTGGTCTTAAACTAAAGATACGTAGAATGTACCAAAATGTCATTAAATCTTATGGTTTTTTACATGTTGAAACTAAGAAGTTGCCGAAAAAGGAAAGAATACTTCTTGAAATGGGCTACAAATAGTTTTATGAATACGAGAGGTGTCGAGTATGAGACCTGGAATGAGAAACTCTTGATAGGGAACGCTTCCTCTTTTAGTCTAATTTTGTGCTATTCGTAAATGTTGGTGATGTAGGTTGCAGTTGCTCATACAGTTGGTCATGTAGCAGCCACTGTTAGTATGTCTAAAGTTGCTGTTTCCTTCACTCATATAATCAAGAGTAGTGAACCAGCTTTTAGCGTGTTGGTTTCGAGGTTTTTGCTTGGTGAAACATTTCCGTTTCCAGTATATTTATCGCTTGTCCCTGTTATTGGTGGTTGTGCATTATCAGCAGCTACAGAGCTCGATTTCAACATGACTGGTATGATCTTCGTAACTTTTGATCATCGATTTTTCTCATGCATTGTGGTAGTGTCTAAAGTTAATTGATTGCTGTTATTGCAGGTTTTATGGGAGCAATGATATCAAATCTTGCATTTGTGTTTCGAAATATATTCTCAAAGAAAGGAATGAAGGGGAACTCTGTTAATGGAATGAACTATTACGCGTGTTTATCTATTATGTCTCTGTTGATTCTAACGCCTTTTGCAATCGCGATGGAGGGGCCTCAGATGTGGGCATTAGGATGGCGAAACGCTTTCTCACAGATAGGACCTAACTTTGTTTGGTAAGGATCGTTAACTTCTGCTTCTCAGTATTTATAGTTCTTTATCATATATGCTATGTTTGATGGATTTTAGCAATGATATCATACATATATATCTTTATATATGTACCCCTTCCATTCACGAGTAGCCTATGATATCAGGTGGATCGTTGCACAAAGCATATTCTATCACATGTATAACCAAGTGTCATATATGTCCCTGGATGAGATTTCTCCCCTGACGTTTAGCGTAGGAAATACAATGAAGCGTATATCTGTAATTATTTCCTCCATCATTATCTTCCAAACACCGGTCCGACCCATCAATGCACTTGGAGCTGCCATTGCAATCCTTGGAACCTTCATTTATTCACAAGTAAGTTTCTTCTTCACTATCTATATTGACATTACTCGAAAATCAATTTGCAACAGTAGTTCCTATAACACTTGTGGGCGTGTATTCTTTTGTTGTCCTCTAATTGACAAATTTTGTGTCCAATGCTAAAAGACGTGTGAGTGAGCATTAAGAACGACAAACAACTGTTGATAAGATGTTAGTCATTTGTTTACGGTACATGTTAGGCTCAAGGGTGACGCTAGTAAAGTGTTTGCTTTGGATCCCCAAAGAGGCTTAGTAACGATAAATTCTAGTTATTAAGATGATAGTCATTTGTTTGCAATACATTACCTTTGAATATTTTCAATGTACACTGTTATTTTTGCATTTATGTTACGAAGAACACCATGTTCAACCGTTTTCCTTCTGTGTTGTTTTCGAGCAGTCAAAACAATAAGGTGATTGGAGGTACAACGATGTTGATGCAGCTATTATTGCTATTAGATCAACGAGAATTGGAGTGAGATGGATGGCGAAAAAAGGGAGAAATCTTAGGTAAAAAGCAGCGCGGGATGTATGGTAGGTGCATGTTACAAACTTATATATCATGTCATGAACCAAGTCTGATATTTATGTAGCGAAGCTTATAGATGTATGTTTGTTATTTAGCATTTTTCGGAGTTGAAAACAATAGATTTTCTAGTTTTAAGATTTGAGAATAAAAACTTGTAGCCTTATCACTATATTCTCTTGACATAATTATTATTTTTGAAGAAATTATATGAGAAGGTATAAAACGCTTTAATCGAATGTGATTAATAAAAAAATTTGAAATTTCATAAGATATTATCGTCCAACATTAATTATTATTGCAATGTATAATATTATATTTGTGCAAATTCATTTAATTTTACAATACATATAAAATTCTCTTGACATAATTATTATTTTTTGCTTCGTACCAAACACATCCTTTATTTTATAATATCTTCCTATATAGTAATTAGTATTTCTCTTTATGTGACATTTTTCGCATTTCGAAGATTTAAACAAGTCTATCTTTAATCGTAAGTTTTTCATAAATCCTTTTAACATTTTGAATTATCAATTATTGTGACTTATAGTACTCTTTATGTAGTTTATAAATATATAAATTTCATTTCAAGAAATTTGAAGATTTCATACGCAAATGTTCGATCAAAGTTAAATTATTTGACTATCGAAAAACGAAAAGTATCGCATAAAATGAGACAAGGAGAGTAGGATGTTTTTATGAGATATTATAACATGCTTAAAGAATCCAATCAAGCAAATCAAATCTCCATAAATTTTAATTATTTTCTTTAAAATTGCATAATCAATCAAATAAAATCACATAAACTGAATCAAAAAAAATATTTAATTTAAATTAGGTAGAGAAAGATAAGTTTAAAGGCTTGGTCCCATCTTCCCTTTTTTTCTTCTTATGCAAATAATTTGAGGATTTTAATTCATGATCATTTACCAAAAGACCTAAAGTTTTTATTTTGTTTTATTCCTAACTACCGTATCATTTATTTTACTGTTAATTCTAAGATTATTTCACCTTTACGAATTTTTAATAAAATAAATATAAAAGATGATTGAAGGGACATTTTGTCCCACAAATTGAATACAAATCTTGAAATCATGTTGTCAATAAGATTTGCATCGAGTATTTATTGAAACTATGTTGATTTTAATTATTAGAGCCTCGATTAATTTATATTCATATTGTATAAGCCTTGTGAAAAAGGAAAATACTTCTTATTAAAAAAAAAAATTATTTTCAAGGTCGTTAGTGGATCTAGAACCCGAGTCATTATAAGGATAGTCGGTTAAATAATCTTCATTGAAAAATTACATCATATATATCAAAAATTGTATGAAGTACATAGGTTTAAAATGAATTTTTATACTTATATGTTAAATCTTGAACACTTTTAACTGCCCGAATTACTTATAAATACATAAGAACTCAAAACGTTTAATCAAGACATTTCCATGAATGGTTGTTAGCTTTACCGGAGGAATCTGAAATCAACAACATGTAACTTCTTAGGCATTAAGTCTTTCTTGCTGCTTGAGGAAGTATGTGAGAGGATCGATGTTTGAGCAGAAGTGGGGTTAAAGCAACCAACAACGCATCCTCATTTACTTAGTAAGGCTTGAAAGGTTGGACAATTTGTTTTCCTTTCCTGTTCAGCATTTACAATTTCAGTCAGAATAGAAAAAACATAAACACTGCTAGTCTCGATCATTGATTGACGTTTGTAAGACCTGATATTCATTTTTTACTCAAATAAAAAGGTGACACTCTAATCTAGCGATAACTAAATATTTATAAATATAATGGAATGATTGCAAAAATGGCGCACGAGTTTTTACATTCCTAATATATTATTTATGTATAAAAAATACCTCTTTGCATATGTAAGATTTGTTACTTTTTTTCTTATTTGAATATATTATATTATAAAGATATCACTTGTTTTAACTTTAACAAAAAGACCTCAACGCCTTTGCAAATCCCAACAACTAAAAATAAACAATAAAAAAAAATTAAGTCTCCTTTAACATGTTTAAGTAATTATTATGTGAATAGTTAAAACATCAAATAATTGGTAATTTTCTTTAAATAATTCTTACTTCAAAAGATGCATAAAGCTAAAATAAAATAATGCATTTTTCCATTTCTAAAGGGAAAACAAACATCAAATAATTGGTAATTTTCTCTAAATAATTCTTACTTCAAAAGATGCATAAAGCTAGAAAAAAATAATGCTTTTTTTTTCAATTCTAAGGGAAAATAATTTGTTCAACCTTTCGAGCCTTACTAAATAAATGAGGATGCCTTGTTGGTTGATTTGAGTAAAAATCTTTAATGATCACATATGAACTTGAGTAAAAAATTTGTTCGAAAATTGTAATAAATAAATATCGGCTAAGTATTTTTATACGTAAAAATCATTTATCTTTTTTCATTTTCTTCATACTTGTTCCTTGTTTTTATGAGAGTTGAAATAAATCATACGAAGACTTTCTTTCAAATCTGAATCTTTATAGTTAATTTTCATTTATCTTCATGTTTAGAACATATAAATATTTTGTATATAAAAAAAGAAAAAAAACAGTGTTGAAGCTAAAATGAAGAAAGTTTTGTAAACTAAATTATGAAGAAGATGAAGATAGGGAGTGGTGTTTTTTTTTTGAAAAAAGTGTAAATAAAGAAGAAAATATTTTTTAAGTTAATTATAATGCCAAGTGTCAATAAAGGAAGAAAAAATGTAAAAAAAATTAAAAAGACACTATTTTAAGTCTTTTTACGCGCTTCAAGAAAGTGCAATACACATTTTTTGCCATATCAACATTTTGTGTCTAATAGGTACATGTTTTGAACAATTTAAGTGTTCAATAGGTATAAGTCTCAGTTAAGGCGTCTAAGTGAATTATGCGGACAACTTTGAGAGGCGATATATGACTTAAGCCAAAAAAATAAGTCTCCTTTAACATGTTTAAGTAATTATTATGTGAATAGTTAAAACATCAAATAATTGGTAATTTTCTTTAAATAATTCTTACTTCAAAAGATGCATAAAGCTTGAATAAAATAATGCATTTTTCCATTTCTAAAGGGAAAATAAACATCAAATAATTGGTAATTTTTTCTTTAAATAATTCTCACTTCAAAAGATGCATAAAGCTAGAAAAAAATAATGCATTCTTTTTCAATTCTAAGGGAAAATAATTGGCTATTTTTTATATATATTTATATTGGTTGGAAAAAAAATAGTTGTTTTTGAAAACACCTTCAATAATTCCACAAGAAAAGGACACATACATGTTGTGTAGCAAATTAATTGATATGTCTCTATAGCTGGAACCACTTTGTTTTTTTGGATGCAGATGCTCTACTAATAATAATTATTTAAGACAATCTTTAAACAAACAATCCAATGGAGATATGATAATGACATAAAAATGAAGTAAGATTCTATTCATGTCCCACCATTATGTCTTGTCAACTTATTTTTCTTTCATTTTCATAAGCTTTATTGAGCTTTCAACACTTAGCTAGTGTTTGGCCATAGATTTCCAAATATTCTTGGCAAATATTATTTGAGTGAAATTTGGGTGAAATTTCACCATCTGTTTGGCCATAAAATTTGGGAAATATATTTCACCTTTTTAGAAAAATATGATTTATACGCACAAGTTTTAAAAACTATCAAAACTAACTAAAAGTTTGTATTACAAGTCAATTGAATGTTCGTTACAACAATAACAAATAATGTCCATGACACTAAAACAATGTGGTAATTTAGAGTGAGTGCAACAAGAATTATTCCATGTATCGTGAAGCAGACAAAGTACATGACTTTGTTACCTAAAGCCAATTTTTAATAATTTTCATCAACAATCATATCATTATTAATATTCACTAAATATTTCATCACTATTTTGGTGTTCACGTAAAAAATGATGTAATACAACGCAAGCAACAACTAAAGAGGGTGTTTTTGTAAAAGATAAAAGATTGGGGTAAAATTTTAATTTTCAAAATATCCCAAATAATGAGATTTGGCCCAAATACTAGAAAAAACTAGTATTTGGAAATTTGGGATATTTGCCAAAAATATTTGTCAAATAATGGCAAATTGTATGGACAAACATTATTTGCCAAATTTTTCCCAAATATATTTATGGCCAAACGGGCCCTTAGTTTTTACCCTCATGAAATGGTGAAAAATATGGCTTAGGTAGGGCGGGGCGGAGCGGAGTGGAGTGGGTTAAGGTTTAAATCTATAAAAAAAAATTAACCTGACCTGTCCTGCATAGTGTTTATGTCTAGATTCAACCTATCCCGTTCCGCTAGCCATGTAATGTGAATTGGGTGAAATCACAATACTAATTACAGTACTTACAGTACGAACACGAAGATCTTATTATTATCTCATAGAAATAAATATTTTTTTTATATACTCTCGACTGGAAATGCAAAAATTCTAAACAATAAAAAAAGAAGAAGGTAAAATCAGGGTTTCAACCACCTAAATCTAATCAAAATATTGAAAGCTACAAAGATATTTTTTTTATATAGTAATAAGAAGAATACATTGTCACATCAAAAGATATTGTGATCTCTTTTGTGATGGTACGAGATTTAAAGAAAAAGTAAAGGATAGGGCCTCTCAAACTCTTGAAATTCATACATATGTGTATGTGAAAATTATAACTAAAAAGAAAATTCATCAAATTGGTTCTTGAACTTGAGCAATAAAATTTACTTTAAAAGTTTAAGGTATAATACATAAATATGATCCTTAACTTGACGTCAGTTGATAAATATGACTCTTAACTTTATATATGCACAAGTAAATACTTAAACTTATATAAAATTGAACAAGTAAATACAGTATCCTACATGACATGATATACATGGGACACAAATTTTCCATATAAGATGTCATTTAGAACGAATGTGTCAATTTATTCAATTTTTATACAAATTTAAATATTTACTTATGCACATCTAAAATTAAGGATCATAGTTGAATTAACTAACGCCAAGTTAATTATGTCAAACTTTAATTGTATACTTGCTTATTTGCATAAGGGATGACATGGTAGGAAGAGCGAAAGAGAAACTGAAATTACAAAATTATATATCTGACATCTTTTTTATTGATCAATATATAAATAATATTTTTAATCTTTCTTTCATTATATACTAATTTTTTTAAAAAAAAAATTGAATTTTCTTATCTAGAAATAATGAAATTTGCGGGTCTCGTTTTTTTAAATAATTTTTTTTCTTTATTTTGTTTTCTTCCCTAATACCTTCTTCCCCATTTAAGACCTCCCCCCTTCTACCTTTTTTTAAAGATATTCAACACTTCTATTCACTATTTTTATTTCATCAACCTTTTAACGTAACGATATGATCATATTAACTATATCGTCATATAAAATGAATATTTTTGTTTTTATCTAATAATAAATTTAAACAATACGATATAATAAAATTTAAATAACAATCAAAAGAAAAATTATTTTTAAACTGACAATACAATAAGATACAACGGGTAACAACCGTCCAAAAACATGATCACATTAACTATGTTGTCACATAAAATGAGTATTTTTGTTTTACCTAATAATAAATTTAAATAATATGATACAATTAAAATTTAAGTAACAATCAAAAGAAAAATTATTTTTAAACTAACAATACGATAAGATACAACGGGTAACAACCGTCCATGTTATAAGTGCCGTGTGGTTACATTTTTTCTATATAAACACTTGGAATACCTTCTTTCTATTCTATAACTATATTTTCAAATTTGAGGGACTATTTGTCTAAATATTATGGATTCAAGTATTTCAATAATATTAATTGCTTTTAGTGTTCTTTTTTCTAGTTTCATGGTATCATTTTCTCAGATAAAAAACCTTAGTATTGTCAAAGAACCAGGTTCATTTCCAAAAAATTTCTTGTTTGGAACAGCCTCTTCTTGTTACCAGGTTTGTGTTTTTTTTTTTCATCTTGTTATCTAGTTGTTACTCTTAGAGAGTAGCTAGAGGGCGCAAGGGGTTCATTTCGAATACTAACGAAATATTATACCTATATATGTTTAATCATGTTGAATTCTTTTATTTACGTATTTTTCTGTTGTTGCTACTATTTATTTATTTCATTTTGAGCGAACGATCAATCAAAAATAATTTTTTTACTGTCATAAGGTAAGGTCTGCATGGATACACTATCCTATCCAAACCTCACCTATGAGATATTATTGTTTGATTCTATTAATTATTTTTTATATATATATTTTATATTTCTTTAATAAAAATTGACTTTGTTATCGCGATACTTAATTTTTGGGGCTTTTTTAAGATTTATTTCTCTTGTTTTCTTTGCAGTTTGAAGGAGCTTTTCTTAGTGATGGCAAAGGTCTTAACAATTGGGATGTTTTTACTCATGAAGCTGGTGATATTTCTTTCATAATTATATATTTTATAAACCTCGATATTGAAGGCTAAAGATTCTTACCATCTGAGCAACATACTCCTAATCATCGATTATCAAGATTTGTAGTAATGTTTATTATTGGGATTTTTTGCAGGCCACATAGCAGATGGAAGTAATGGAGACATTGCTCTAGATCATTATAATCGATATCAGGTACGATATCGCGATGCATTCCTTTTTTTCGAGTTAAATTATAATGATTAAAAATTTACTGATTCGATTAATTTACGAAACCTACTATTAGGTCTATTAACTTTGATGTTGGCATATCAATCAAGTCAAAAAATGTGGTGTTTATACGTTCTGTTTTCTTTTTGACACAAAAATATTCTTATATTACTTTCACCACTAACAAAATTCTTAAGCAGATAGAGAGCATAATTGCATTTTTTAATAAAAATAATTTTGGTTATAGATAAAATATATTCCCTTCGTACGTTTTTTTAGTTGTTATGTTGTTTTTTTCAAAATTTATGTTACTGCTTTTTGATATTCTAAATTAAAAAATTTTAAAAAAATTAAAATTATAATTTTTTATATATCATGATAAAATTCATTATAAAATATTCGTCAAAATTTTTATCATTTCTAAAAGATGACAACATGACTATTTGAGAAAAAAAAGAGGGAATGAAACAGTACCCTATCACACTTTTTGGTGACAGCTGCTTTCTTTCTTGCATAGTTGCATGTGTGAAAATAAAATAAAATAAAATGAAAGAAATATTATTATTGTTATTATTATATTATTTCTGGCAAAATGATTAGCTACAAGTGTATTATATGCAGAAAAATGTGAACGAACTGTTTTCATATTAATGTAGTATTTGTTTTATTATCCCATATCACCTTATGTACTGGTGTGACACGAAGAGAGTCAGGATTTTAAATAATGAGTTTAAAATTTATAAATAATAGATATATAAAATAGTTGAATGAGATTTAATATATATATATAATATTATTTTAATTATATATAAATAGTATAATTTTCTATTGAAGAAAGTTCGAATAAATTCCCTTCTTTCAAGGTCGCTCCACCCCGTGGTTGTTACACCAAATAATAATGGAGGAAAAACAATATGACTTGTTGTAATTATAATTTAAATATCTGTCTATTTGACACCTCTACGTAAACAGGAGGACATTAAGCTTATGGAAGATATGGGAGTGAATAGCTTTCGTTTTTCTATCTCATGGGCAAGAATTCTACCTAGTAAGTTACAACTAACTCTATGGATCTCTCATTTATTGATAAATTTTAACTATATATCTCACGATTCAAAATGAGTGGTGAGTTGCACTCATACTTAACCTTCTAAGTGGGCGAATCAAGGAATCCAAATTCCTAATATATGTCAATAATCCAACTATGAATAACAAAAACAATGCGGAAGATCCAAAACTTATTAAAATACCACATCAACTAAACCTCTAAGGTCATCACATCAAGGACATCTAATCTCCAAATATCAAGTCTAAGAGTATCAAATACACCCCAAAAAAAAGAGAATAAAATGGTATGTGTCCGAAAAATAAGGACATAAGGTTATTACCAAGAGAATCCACATGAGCTGAAAAAACTATCTCATCCTGAAACCTGATATTTTGGAGACTGGCTAGAGTTGAGGACATGCCGAAGTCATTAATACACTCGCTGCACTCTATAAAGGAAAAACAAAGTAAACCACAAGTAGCACTCAGTACGAGACAACATGTACTGAGTAGGTATAATCGGCCAATCCAAAATAGAAACTAATATATAATGAATAATAGCATGTAGTCAACTATGACACTTAACAGGTGGTAAGCAACAAACAACATGAACAAATGATTACGTAATCAATCACAATATCAAGCACACCCATGAGGACTCATGCCTCTTGACCACGCTCATTTGAAAAATGGGTTCTTTGACATTGAGTACGTTAAGTTAATTCAATATCCTTTTTTCTTTAATGTTCTGTGTCAGAATGTGACACTTCGATCCAATTATACTGTGTCGAAACGTAATACTTCGATCCAAGAATATCGTGTCGGAACGTCACACTCCAATCTAAGAATACCGTGTCGGAATGTGACACTCCGATCCAATTATACCGTGTCGGAACGTGACACTCCGATCCAATTACTCCATTAATTTTCATTTATTATCACCACTTTCAATTCATTGATAATATTTCATCAAGTCTTCTTTATTCAAGGAAACACTTCGATAAAGAGGTTTTAAGAATATAAATTTCAGGTTTCAGGATTTCAGACCAATCACAAAACACACAACCAAGTCACACAACTATACAATCAAGTACATTGAAAACTTCACAATATCATTCAATACATATCAATTAATATTAAGAGTTTACTATCAAATAGCATAAACTGAAGTCAAGCAAACTGCTTCTTCAATAATTTTTGTTTTATCAATGTCTCCGAACCCTTCCAATCTATCAAGTATATATGTGCATAATTTATAAGTTAACGAGTCTATTAACACTTATATTATTGTATGTCTAGCCTAAACCATAAAACTCACATAATTCTATTATCAATTCCCTAAAGTTCAAACCTAATGATAAGTCTTAATTCCTCCTATTAACATAATTTTTAATGTTACTCCCCTAATATGATACACGTGGTCTTTAATTACCTATTCCATTATATCAAAACTTAGTTATAAAATGATAACTAATGAAAATAACCCTCGTTGACTGACGTAAATTAATTATTGACCATTAGCGCTAACTACAAAATTTTGCCTTAAGTTAGTTGGTCATAATTTATCCCTAAATTGACACATCAACAAGTGACTGTCACAGTTATTGCCACATCAATTTGAGAAACAATTCACTTTGATACAAATTACTATTAATCAATGTCTAACTATGCAATTTGTAATTATACTAGAGTATATTACCAACTTCAACCTATTTTTAACTATATAGGAGGAATGAATCACGTGTGCTAGTTAATTTTTAATGTTATTTTCTTTAATCATCAACTCTATAAATTATTAAAACTGTCACACTAATTTCATAATTATTGTTACGATTAGTTCAAAATATTTATTTAGAATCTATCGAAAAGTATTTATAAAACGAAAAGCTCTAATATTCAAAACGTCAAATGGGTCGTTACAATATACATCATCGGTATAAATAAATTTTTACATTATTAAATCATTTTTACTTGTTTAATGTCTCCTTGATAATGTTTTATTGTCCTAAAATTGGATTAGATGGGATGTATGGAGGTGTCAATATGGCTGGAATTCAACACTACAATAAGTTGATTGATGCACTCCTACAAAAAGGTTTTGATCTCGCAATTGTTATTTTCGATCGTTTGAAATATATACTATTAATCATGTGTTAAACATAAATTACAGGTATTCAACCATTTGTCACCTTAGCACATTATGACATACCTCAAGAACTTGAAGAAAGATATGGAGGATGGCTAAGTCCCAAAATACAGTAAGCAAGATTCGACACTTTATGTCTTTTTTTTTTTATTATCATTTAGTGAGTGAGTAAAAAATAATATATTAAGAGTATTTTGAATATAATTTAGGAAAACATTGTGGGGGTGAGGAAGGAGTAGTGGGATTAGGAGTGTTTGGGGTAGGAATTAAAGAAAAAATAATCTTTGAAGGAAACTTGTTCTTTTTATTATTATTATTTTCTTTAAGAAAATTACTTTCTAATTTTTAAAAAGCTTGTTTTTCTAGAAAAAAAAGGGTCTTTCTCCAAACATTTTAGAGGTAATATTTCAGATAGTCACTCGACTATACTTTCTTTAAAAAAAAATAATCAAAATCGCGTAATTTTCTAAGAAAAGAACCTATAATTGAGTGACTTGTTAAAAAAAGTTATAGATATGTGATTTTTGAGTTAAAAAATCAAAATTGAGTAATTTTCTACGAAAAAAGTTTATAATTAAGTGATCATATGATTAGCTTACTAAATTGAATGTTTTCCTCCGTACCAAACACACCCTTTAACTTGTCAATTATTATGACTTATATTACCATTTACATAATTTATAAATATATAAATTTTATTTCAAAAAATTAGAAATGAGAGCAAAAAAGAAGGCTCGAAAAACCTGTTTAGAATCAATCAACAAAAGTTTCACTTCACCTACACAATCACACAAAACTATACTAATGGATGCCCTACCTACAGAGGAACCAAGAATAAAACTTAAAATACGTAAATTGTCAGTCAAATGTATACTATCTGATTCTCGAGAAATGAAAAGTATCACGTAAATTTGAACAGAGAAAACTTTTACCACATAATACAAACACATATTTAAATTCAACTAAGCTTATTTAAAAATGAAAGAATTAGACGAATCATATTTTCATATAATATTTTTTTTAATTTTATTTATTTCAGGGATGATTTTTGTTATTATGGAGATATATGTTTCAAATATTTTGGGGATAGAGTTAAATATTGGGTAACTATCAATGAACCGAATGTAATGGCGGTTCGAGGCTATAGATTTGGTACTTTCCCTCCGGTTCGATGTTCCGGTTCATTTGGTAATTGCAATTTTGGAAATTCAGAAAAAGAGCCTTTTATTGCAGCACACAATATGATTTTATCACATGCTGCTCTTGTCACCATTTACAGAACAAAATATCAGGTTCAAATAATTTTTTACGGTAATAAATATGCATATATTTAAATTTTATATTGATATTAAATTTAATATCGTTATATGCTAATATAAATTTTAGAAATATTTATGAAGAGTGTTATTTGCTGCTAAATAATATATTTAGCAGCTATTAAGATATTGTCATTAATTAATTGTTACTAAAAAAATCATTTTAATTATGGTGTATTCCCTTTTTTTTACCTGAATTATCACTATTACTAATAAAGATTCCCCCCACCCAACCACCCACTCACCCGCAAGTGCTATAGAACATGATTTTTCGATTCCAATTTTACTGAATCAAATTATTAGGAAAATGCATGACGAAGAATAAATTTTCATTGAAATAATGGATTTAGTCTTTTTTTTTCATCTCATCTTGATCCAATTAAAGTATTTCTGAAAATAACCACTAAACATTTATCAGCGAGAAATTTCAGTTAAAAAATAGTATTTTTTAGTAGTGTACCACCATTTCTGTATTAAAGCATAACTAATTGAATAGATAGTGAAAGTTCCAGTAGAAAAAGTGTTGATAGTATCGGATTGTCAGGTAGTTAGCTTCGAAGTGATATTTTTAATTTGTAAATAATGATAATATAGGTAGCAAAACAGAACAACAAATAGTTGATGTATGAAACATGCAAAAAAAAAAAAAAAAAGAACTTGACATAATTTAGATATATTTTTTACAATTAACTCAATTTTTAACAAATTATGTATATTATATTTGATGGGAATTGTGAAATATAGATTTATTAAGAAATATAATGTTTTTTTTTTGGTGTGTTCATATATAAAGGATAGACAAGGAGGGATGATTGGAATATCTTTGAGTACTCAATGGTATGAACCTATTAGCAATTCCTCAGAAGACAATTATGCAACTCAGAGAGCAAGATCCTTTGTTTACAATTGGTAAGCTTTCTTTGTATTTTGTATTCCATAAATATATATATATTCATGAAAAATACCTTTTTAACATTGCGTAAGTAAAATTTTAAAATATCCATATATAATTTAGATAAATATTATGAATAGTGAATATGAACATAATATATCAGGAAGGTGGGTGAGGGCACGGATGCGCCAATGGGGTAAGGAAAGGTAGGCTAGGGTAGGGTACGTGGAGCAGGGTTGGTGTGTTTGAGATGTTGACGGTAAGGAGGACACTATTAAAAAAAATAAAAAAGGGACCTCTGAAGGCATACTACATAAATATGGTCTTTAATTTGACCTTAGTTTGTATTTGTGCCCTTAGATTTGGATGTGTATAAATAGACACTTAAAATTATATAAAGTTGAATAAACTGACACAATCGTCCTATGTGACATCCAACATGACAATTTGTGTCCTACGTGATGTTTTACATGTATTATGACACGTAAGAATCATGTGTCAAGTTGTTCAACTTTAAGTAATTACGTATACTCATCCATAATTAAAAGACATATTTATGAAATGATTGAGACCAATTGTTCAAGGACAGTTTTATGTGTTATACAATATCAACAACAAAAAAAAGATTTCTAAAGGTCGATATTTTGATATCGATTAAAATTTTAGGAACTCTTGATGTCAATTTTCGTTATAGGGTTTTTGTTATTTTTTTATAGTGCGTTGGAGATTATCAATATAAAATGTCTATTATAAAATTTACTATATTTTTTTAATTTTAGAGTGAGTCATTTTTCTGATTTTTAATGAGTTTGTAATCTATGTAAAAGACATTTTAAAAAATATTTTAACTAAATCAATACAAAAAGAAGAACCAAAAAACATTTTCTTGCAAAAAAGTTTTCTTCCATTCCAACTCATTCAATAGTTATAGCCAAGATTTGACCCCAACACTCGATCTAAGACCCGACTTTCGAACACTCGACAGTTGAACTAAGAATCTATTTCAATATTCAACTTGGGATCTAACTATGATATTGCACCCAACCCTAACTCCCGACACTATCTTGACTTTCAAATAAAAATTCGACCCTGATTCCTGAATCTGGACCCAATTAATCCATACATCTGATTTCTCAGACTTGATCTAGCCCCGACATTTGAATCATGATCTAATTTTCAATGCTTCAATTATTAAATGAAATTTGAGTAAAAAGTTATGATCGTTTAATAAAATATAATATTGTTGTTATATGCAGGTTTTTGGACCCTATTATATTTGGAAAATATCCAGAAGAAATGCAAAAAATTCTTGGAAATAACCTGCCTAAATTTTCAAGAAATGATATAAAAAAACTGGAAAATGGCCTAGATTTTATTGGCTTAAATCATTATACAGCAGCTTATATTAAAGATTGTTTGTACTGTGTCTGTGAACATGGACAATATTCTTCTTGGTCAGAAGGTTCTTATTTTCGTGCTACAGAAAAAGATGGTGTGTACATTGGAGAACCTGTAAGTATAAAATTCGTTTTAATTTACGTGT
This sequence comes from Solanum peruvianum, assembly GCA_027705065.1. NCBI lineage: Eukaryota > Viridiplantae > Streptophyta > Magnoliopsida > Solanales > Solanaceae > Solanum > Solanum peruvianum. The sequence continues at coordinate 4,122,399 of JAKWJD010001757.1, read as the reverse complement.
CTTATTAACAATTTATTTAAATTGTGTATCGTGTACTTAAATCATTTTACTTAAATCGAGAGTCTGTTGGAAATAATTTTTTTACCTCACTCAAAAATAGGGTAAGTACATGACTTGTGAAAATATACTGAATATGTTATTGTTGCTATCATGTATTGAAATGTGTTTGAATTTTATTTTCTTATACATACATATATTATCTATACATACATACATACATACATACATACATATATATATATATATATATATATATATATATATATATATATATATATATATATATATATAATATATATATATCATGTGCTATATATATATATATATCATGTGCAATGTTGATATTAATAATACATAATCAGTCCCTTAAATTACTTGTCTAAATATTCAATTTAGATACTCGCACGACTAGATAATGCACCTATCAAGCTTTATCGTTTCAATTTGTTTGCTTTCCTTTTTTACAATGAAAGAAAGAAGAATTAAACGTTGTTTTAATTAAACACCTAAATTTCTAATAAAATATATTAACTGATCACTTTCTATTCAAATTTTATATTAATTTTATTTTTTGTGTGTATTAATTCTCATTTGTCTATTTTGGAAATAACTCTTACATTAATTGATATATTTTATAAATGATTCAGACTACAATGGATTGGCTATTTGTGTATCCTCAAGGGATGGAAAAGCTTGTGATGTACATGAAGGATAGGTTCAATAATACTCCAATCATCATAACTGAAAATGGTAACATAAAACTTGAAGTTTACCTTTATTTGTGCAATTTTAGAAACACAAAAATCATGGCACTAATTAATTGGAAAATATAAAAAAAAATCTTATATTATACGAAATATCTTAATTTTTTGCTTTATCATACTTTGGGGATATGCATATATAGTTTCATACCTCAAGTACCATTAGCTAATTATGTTACATCTGTCTTTTTACATTAATGGATTTCAAGCCTGACGCATATCAATCAGATGATATGCATTTTATGCATAAATTCATAAAATTTTGAGAAAATGAGTAAGTATCCCCTAATCTATGTTTGAAATTTTAGAGATATATCTATATTATATTAAGGTCTTGTTACGCTGAACTTATTTTATAAGTAATTTTCTACCCCTTTTTGGCTTACGTGTCACTAGCTATAAAAAAGTCAACTAACGTTGGGCTCACAAGATAGTGCAACGTAGGCCGAAAAATGGTAGAAAATTATTAATAAAATAAGTTCAGGGGGCAATAGAACATTTGTATAATATAAGTGTGTCTTTAAGATTTTGGGTATATATTGAGGGGTACTTGTGCATTATCCCTAAATATATTCTGATAAAGTCGAGAACACTCTGTTTGTAACAAATTTTAAACATATGGAAAATAAATAAACCATACAAATAAAATATGAAGAAACATGATTTTATTCATCAAGATAGCGGGTACAATTCTGTTCATTGTCCCTTGATTCTACTCTACTAGAATTTATCCATGATTCGAGAGCCGTTAGTGGCGTATTTCTCGAACTAGGATGATTTTGATTTGACCTCTCTATATGAATAATCCATTAATTTGTAGAGTATTCGAGATATTAATCTCTTTATGGAATTTCCGAGATGCCCTTTAAGGGAAATTAATACCCTTTATATAGGAATAAACTAGGGTTTAGAATTGAATAGCCTCCAAGAATATTAATATAAATTGAACACAATTTGTAGAGTTCCAACTCGAATTGAACGTATATTCTAAATTGAGCAAATCTTACAGGTATTGCTGAGAGTGACAATCCAAATTCTTCCCTAGAAGATGCTCTCAATGACACTCAAAGAGTGGAGTACATGCATAACTACTTGAATTCCTTGGCAAATGCAATGAGGTACTTCTCTCTCCACTCATCAACACACATATTTGTTATAGATTTTTGGAAGTGACCAAAATTCGTATTTCCTCCGTCTGCTTTTAATTATCATGGTTTTTTTATTTATAGAGTTAATATTTTTAAAAAAATTGATTAATATTTTGAGATGTGTTTTTTCATCATATACAAAAAAGTTGCAATATGTAGTAATTTTCATATAGTTTTTTATTATCTAAATTTTTTGTTTAAAATATCGAATTCATGTAATCTAATTTAACTTTGAAAATTGATTAAATTGACTTTCGAAAAGCGTAACATGACAAATAAAAATGAACAGAGAGAGTAGATTATAGAATACAATTTGCACCTTTCGAAGAATTAATTCTAACATAGAACGTATGATACATTAAAGAAAATAAATAACCTATTTATATCGTGAAGTTTTCTGACATAAGAGTATCAATTAATTCCCTTTGTACAAAGATAGTTTCTACCAGATTCATAAATGTCTGTTTACATTATATATTAATTAATATTTAGATTAACATATATGTTTGGTTGATTTTATTTTATAAATAGGGAAGGTGCAAATGTGAGAGGGTATTTTGCTTGGTCATTACTGGACAACTTTGAATGGTTAGAAGGATATACAAAAAGATTTGGATTGCATTATGTCAATTTTACAAATCTACAAAGAACTCCAAAATTATCAGCCACTACGTATAAGGAGCTCATATACAACTTTCAAAGCCAACTAACAAGATATACATCATGAATTAGAGTTTGACGTAATAGTTACAAATTCGATAATATTTAATAGTTTTAATCGTAAATATAGTTATGATCTAAGTAAAAATTTTGATTCAATACTTGTCAGAGTGATATAAGTATAAGCACTATGTCTTGTCAATATTTCCTTAATTTGTTTTGTAAACTAAAGCAAGTGAGTTTAGTGTGCATGACCATATAATTATCCAAGCTAATAATATTTTTAATTTTTTTTTTTTTGCAATTTAGAGCTTAATTATGTTCCATATAATTATTCAACCTAATCTCTTTCTTTATGTTACATAGTTCATTCAAATACTAATATAATTATATGAAACAAATTATCCTTTTTAACACATTAGATAGAAAATTTTCTCTATGTTGTATATCTACAATAAGATTTTGTGGATTATTGAAAAAATCAATACAAAATCAGTATATGAGATTGGTGATAAAATATCAACAAAAATATGAAAACTTTATCTTCCTAAGAAGATCATACATATGAGATTGGTGATAGAATATCGACTAAAATACAATAACTTTGTTTTCCTAAGAAGATCTTACATTTCATATGACTGGTGAAAAATAATAACATCTCTTTCATTTACGAAAACAAGCCTGTATATATTCTAGTATTCTTATCGATGAGTAGCACAAGCTCCTTAAAGTGTATTATCCCCTCTCCTATGAAAGAAAAAAGTTGATGCGCGCAACTATCTCAATATTGATGATCAACAAAATCTACTTCAAGTCTCACCATAAAACTATGGGTTATCGAATAATTAAGTAGTACAATTTACAAAAAACATAAAATATATAGAACTAGAAGTGAAAACATATTATTTATTTCTTGTCAACTTATCCAATAAGACGACATAGAGTTTCATCTTCTACGACTATTATCGAAAATTACATATAACCGTTGAGAACATTAACCCCAAAAAGAGGAATATTGTGATGTTCACAACGACATTATCCCTTCTATCCTATCTGAATTATGCAACAAGAAAAGTAAGTACAAAACATTGTAGCTTTTTAAATCTCTTTCTGAAAAAGTTCGTAGTCCCCTACTTTAGTTCTCTTTTGGGGGCTTACAAGGGTGTTTCAGAATGTGATCTGGGACACGATAGAAGTTTGCCTGTCCCGATTGGAAAAATATCACCGAATTATAACACAAGATCACTTTTTTTTGCTGCCATGTGGTCGACCTGTGAACAAGATAAACCCAGTGGGAACCAATAAACGGAGGATACCTCATTGGGCAAAAGATGATCAAAAAAAGTGAACCTATTAAAATCGATCTACTTCTCCCAAATGAGGATAGCAAACGATGATCACAAACATGAAAACGATCTACTTCTCCCAAAAAAATACAAAATTTTATTACTACCTTTTATAATTTTCCTAGTTGTACCGAAAAAAGAAAAATAAATAAAAAAATAATAATAATAATATAAAGAAATGAAATCGTATACTATATGGTTTGAGCTTTTGTTTGCGAAAAATGCCACGAGGGCACATATCGTACTATCCTTTTTTGTGGCATCGCACTACATAATAAATATAATACGTAATAATTCTACCTCCCTTCTCTCTCACACCAAATACCTTTAGGGTTTTCGCCGCCACCGCCGTTGCCGTCGCCGTCGTCAACCTTCTTCTCTACTCTGCTCACCGAAACCCTAAGAATGCAACCAGCGAATTCCATGGTTCCACAACCTATGGCGGCTCCATCGCAACAACAGTATCAACAGCAGCCGCAGCAACATTGGATGGCTCAGCAGCAGCCGGCAGCGTATCAGGTTCCGCAGCAGCAATCGGCGTATTATTACCAGCAACAACAACAACCTCAGTACAACGCCGCGGCAGCTGCTGCTCAACCCACCAGTTCCGATGAGATCCGGAGCTTGTGGATCGGAGATCTACAGTTTTGGATGGATGAACAGTACATCCAGAACTGCTTCGCTCACACTGGAGAGGTACGCTTCGAGTTTCGGATATGAAGAATCGATATCTGTTTTAGTTCTTCAAGTTCTCCAGTTTATATAGCCTGTAACTAGTCGGCTGGGAATCACATTGATGCTGATATCTAGATATGCTTATATGTGGCTTTTGAGAATTTGCGTTTAGAACTACTAATTGTTGTGGTATGCTTCAAGTTTTTCGCGTTCTTTAACAGTTACTAGACCTCTATCCTAACCATGCTATATGAATAATCTGTATCCGTTCTACTTCCTATATGTTTTTGGAATACTTGAAAATATAGGGGCAGGAAATCACATTGATGCTGATATGTAGATATGTTTGTATGTGGCTGTTGTAGTTTTGCTTTTTGAACTATGAGGTGTCAACTGAAAAGATTGGTTATTTTTAATTTTCAGAATTTGTTTTTTTCCTTTCATGTTCTATGGATGTATTTTGTCCTAGTGTTCTAAATGTAATTCGAGGAACATGTTACGCTGAGGTTTAGTTTGAATTCATTGAGTTGTATTACATTTATGGATTGGTCTCCATATATGATATGTTTGTGTGATAAACATATTAGTTAATTTCTCTGCGTAGTCAGGGGCGGACCCACGTTGTCTCCAGGGCGGTAAAAAATTACACCGTATATAAAGTAAGTTTTCTGTATTTCAGTAGATATATATATTTTGAACCATCTCAATAACAAAGTGAAGCTGGTGGCTCAGTGGCAAGTCCCTTGAAATTGAATTGTGCGTCACTGGTTTGAATCCCAGGGAAAGTGATTTATCTTTTTCAGTCTTCTTTAAAAAAAAATTCTGTTCTGTTTTTCTTTCTTTAGTGTTTTTTTACTTAAAAAATGTGCTTAAAGTGTGGTTTTAAACCCCCAAAAATCAAGGTTCCCATTTCTAAAGACTTTTTACACGTTTATATTTTATTTTTCGAACCTCTCTGAATGAGAATCCTGGTCAGCCACGCTGCCTACTGATTCTCTGATGATAAAATTAGCACAAGGTTTAGTTTGAATTCATTTAGTTGAATTGCATTTATGGGTAGGTCTCCATATATGATATACGTGTGTCGGAAACAGATTATTTCATTTCTCTGGGTAGTGACGCTCTGATGATTAAATTAGCAGCGAGTTTTAGTTTGAATTCATTGAGTTGCAATACATTTATGGATAGGTCTTTATGTGTGCGGGAAACATATCAGTTAATTCTCTGGGTAGTGATGCTCGTGATGATAAAATTAGCACTGAGGTACAGATTAGTTAATATCTCTGGGTAGTGATGCTCTGATGATAAAATTAGCACTGAGGATTAGTTTGAATTCATTGAGTTACAATACATTAATGGATAGATATACGATTTATGTGTGCGGGAAACATATCAATTATATCTCTGGGTAGTGCTGCTCTGATGATAAAATTAGCTTGTAGAAAGGGATTGCTAGGGTTAGATGGCATTAGTTTGAACTGTTTTACATGTGTTCTTGCCTCAAGTTCATATTATGTGGGGTTTGTAGACGTCGGGACTTTGGTCTCAACCAATTTGATGTTTAGATAATATTCTCAATCTACTTAGAGTGCTATGGCTCATGGCTCAAACATGGTTCTTGCTTGAGCCCATATACTTAGAGGTCATAGGTTATGATCTCAACTTTGTGAGAAGGCCAGTCCATAGGTTTTAGGCAGCTGGGGAGATGTTAAGCGGATATCTTTTCTTGAAAATGTTTTAGTTGAGATTCTAGGCACATATAGTTTCTTGGTCACATACAGGAACTGAATGGTGTATTTAACCAAAAACCATTTTGGTGAATACCAGCAATGTGTTTGAACGACTGTGAGAGGAGCCAGCACTTCCACTATTCTATTGTTTTCTTTTTAAAACTATTACAGTCTGACAATCATTCATCTTGTTTTGTAACGGAATGTCATTCTGAGTAGACCATGTCAGGATAATTGTTGAAGCTTTTGAAGTCCTATAATTGCTAGTTGTAAATTTTTCTTGGCTTTTGCTTCATCGGCCTCTCCTGCTATGGAGAAGTGCAAATTTGTGCTTGCTTTATAATTGTGTAAATGTTTCCTTCATTGACATGATTTGTAGACGTATGGAAAATATTCTTGCATTTTCCAGTGCATGACGTATGAGTGTTGTGTTTCTGCTATTTTAATTTCCTTTCCTTTCCCCCCCTTCAAATTTATGGTATTTTTTGCGAGTCTTCTAACTATTGTTTATGCAGGTGGCCTCTGTTAAAGTTATCCGCAACAAGCAATCTGGACAATCTGAGGGTTATGGATTTGTTGAGTTTATTAGTCATGCGGCTGCTGAAAGAAACCTACAAACATATAATGGCTCCATGATGCCTAATAGTGAGCAACCCTTTAGACTCAATTGGGCATCACTCGGTTCGGGTGAAAAACGTTCAGATAATGGTCCTGAATACACAATTTTTGTTGGAGACTTGGCAGCTGATGTCACTGACTATATGCTTCAGGAGACATTCAGGGCCAACTACCCCTCAGTCAAGGGTGCAAAGGTTGTGACTGATAGGGTCACTGGGCGCACAAAGGGCTATGGGTTTGTTAAATTTGCAGATGAAAGTGAGCAATTGCATGCTATGACTGAGATGAATGGCAAGTTCTGCTCCACTAGGCCAATGCGGATAGGCCCTGCAGCTAACAAGAAGAGTGTACCTGGTCAGGTGCAAGGTATGTCAAACCTCGTAGTTTCTTGTACTGGTCTACATAGATATCCTCTAGAGCTGTTTAAGGAATGCATCTAGTGCATTCCTAGGTTTTGAACCTGTTCTCTTGTAAATTTGCGATTTTGTGCTTTTGACAATTTGAGTTCTGTTGGCTTGATGATGATGTTGGTTTGTTTTGGGGGCAATTGCTGGTTTTGTTCTCACCTCGCTGGGTTAAACAGTGCTGTTATGCTTGCTCTCGTTCCTTGAAGATTAGCAACAGCTTTCAACATCTTTTCCTTCCATTCATTAAAGACATCCTTGAAATATTAAATCTCATAAAACTCCGATTGTCTCGAAGCAGGGTGAATGGTCGGAGGCTCTATCATTTTGGGGCCTGGAGCTTGTTACAGCTGAAATGAGTAACTTTTAGGACGTGATGTTCTGTAGGTCAGTTCATTTAAATGTGGCAAAATTTCCATTATGGCAGATCCACGTGGCATTAATTTTTTTTTTTATTTTTTCCAGTTTCTTCCTTTTCCCACTACGCTTTCTATCAGTTTATTTATCTTTACTTATCAGCTGTTTTATTCTATATATCTAGTTAGCCTGCCACGAGTGTCACTTTGATCTTCAGTTTCCTTAAGCTTTTCGCAGTTCCAATTCCTAAATAGATATACTTGGTTCCTGTATCCATTCCTTTACTTTTCAGCCATTTTATTTTACTTGTACAAAAATTCCGCAACGGAGGAGGTTGTTTCCCCTTACCACATGTCCCTTTTTTATGGCAAGGGAAACTCGCAGCGGTTATCCTTTGGGTGCATATAGGGTAAAACCCCCGCACCTATGCAATAGCTTGCAAACCACAAATGAGAGGTAACCCGCACTAGACAAGCTTGGTGCGACGAGCTCGACCTAACCCCTTGCTTCACTGGCAATGGGTTTTAAACTTGAGACCTCCAACATGGAAGTCCCAAGCCCAAACCACTAGGACACCTTGATTCCATGTCAATGTTCGCTTTGCTTATTGTTGCTATTTTTAGATTTTTCAGATTCTTGTCAACTAATTTTTGTTTCATTTTTTTCTTGAAGTTTCAATAGTTAGATTTCTATAACAAGTTATTAAGGGATGTTGAGGCTGGTTTAGAGGAGTCTCTGCCACACGATCTCGCAATTGGCCAATTTATATGATGGTGTTTGGACGGGGTTTGGATTTGTTAATATGATTTTCATATTTATATTTATTTTAGTGATACTGAGATCATTTTAGGCAACAGTTATAAGCTCAAAGGGATTTGGTTCAGTGTCAGGGGTAGTGCATCACAGGATGTGGTTGGTCATGTCACAATATTGAACCCTGTTGACAAGTATTTTTATTGTTGATCAACTGCTCCTTCACTCTTTATATTGGCATTTTTGCGTCCCTTTTTTTGTAAGTTTGAACCTAAAAAGTAATCTGGAGTATGAACTTTTCTTGTGTGCTTGTTGTTGGGGGGTCCAATTAAAACTAGTTAATATGGATCTTGAACATTCATATCTGATGATTTTCTTTTGGGTCGTTGAAACCCATAAAATTTATGAAGTAAGAACAGCTCACTGTGTCTTTCTTGTCTCTTGAACCCAATACCTTAGTGTTCTTTTCAGATGCCAGGTGTAACCAATGCTCAAACTTGTTTGTATTATAAGTTTATAACACAGCACAAAAATTATGTTTATGCTTTTAGCTGCGCTAATCTATTTGATTTTTTACCTGCTCTTAGTGTTTGAAGATTTATTATACAGGTGCTTGTAATTTCGTTTGCACCTCTTTCCATTTTCTTGATAAATACTCGTGGAGTATTTCTTTTAAATGGATAAAAAAAAGTTGTCTGCATCTACCCTCATCTATGTTTTTTTTCATTTGCAGCTTCATATCAAAGTACCAATGGAACTCAAAATGAGGACGATCCTTCGAATACAACTGTCAGTACATTTACTTATGGAAGTACTATAATTTTCTGTTGATTTCTACTCATGTGAAATTGACATTGATTGCAGATATTCGTTGGGAATTTGGATGCTAATGTAACAGATGACCATCTAAGGCAGGTTTTTGGAAATTACGGACAGTTGCTTCATGTGAAAATACCAGTAGGCAAACGTTGTGGCTTTGTTCAATTTGCTGACAGGTACCCTTCTGAAGTTCATATGTTAATTCAACAAAAAATAATAGATGTTAATTTAACTTCAATGATAACTAACATGGTTGGTTTTGTAATTGCAGAAGTTGTGCTGAGGAAGCTCTACGAGCATTAAGTGGAACTCAGCTGGGTGGACAAACTATCCGCCTTTCATGGGGTCGTAGCCCTTCCAACAAGCAGCAGGTTAATAGTTAATGCATAAATCATTTTTTTGGTTTCTGACGCTAATCTTAGTGCATGACATACACAATGTTTCATCTTCTGGTTGTCCAGCCTCAGGCTGACCCAAGCCAGTACGGTGGTTATTATGGGTATTCAGCTGGATATGATGCTGCTGCTGCCGCTGCCTATGGTTATGCTCAACCTGCTCAGGATCCAAATCTATATTATGGGGGTTACGCTGGGTATGGAAATTACCCTCCACAGCAGCAACAACCACAGGTTTTGCCTTACCCTTTCAACAACTTAAAGAATGAATTTTACTACTGAAGGATGATATTGCATGATAAATTTGTTACATATTGTTAATACTTGTTGCTGTTCTAATGTGGCTGTGCAGTGATCTCTGCTGGTTAAAGGAGTCGTCGAAAGCTTCCTAGCACAGTAATGCAACGATGTAGAAAGGGAGGGGCATGGATTCGAAGTTTGCATCAGATTTAGTATAAGATAAACTACTGTAGGCTGGTTCTTGAAGATCAGTATTTATGATTGTGTTCAACCATCGCTTACTTTTTCATTAGTTACCTTCTGCTATTTTTCATTGGTTTTTTTTGTTTTATCTTTTTGGTTTTTGCGCTTTTATGTTTACTTTTCATGAGTCCAACTTGGTACTTGGATTTTTGTTCTAGTTGGTTTTTACCAGGCACAAAGAGGTTATACATAACGAGTAAACGTATATTGTAATCTGCTATAATTTATGTATGGACAAACAATGGTATGGTGTTTTGATTAAAAATAGTTTTTTGCTTGGAAGAAAAAAATTAGTCATTGTTGGAATTTATTTTTTGTTGTGTGATAATCTTTCGTTTGAAGCATTAATCATGTACTCTTTATTGTGTTTTGGTATCCCCTTTTTATATTCTTTCCAGTATGATTATTGCAATGTTATTTTTTATTGTTATCGTCTTCATTGTACATGGATTCGTTACTCTATCGAGGGTCTTTCGGGAGCACCTATACCTTGCTGAGGTAGTAATTAAGTCTATATATATATGCATATTATCGTCGTGGATTTCACTTGTGGGATATCATCGGGGGTATATAACTGCTTTAATCGAAACACTTTTGTTTTTAATTTGTTAGTCTTGCTTATTTTTATTCTATTTCTTTCAAAAAATGTCTCTTTACCTGTTCTATAATTTTTGTAATTTCAAATTTATATGTGATCTGTTTATGACTATAGAGTATTTACGTTTGACATTTGTCAATTTTAGACCGAATAAAGAATCTGCTATAATAAGCATCTATTTTAGATCAAAATAAGAAAAAATATTCACTTTATTTGAAATCTATAGAGTTGGAATTTTTGAAAGTGAAGATGGATTGTGTTTGGTTATACTTTTTTCTAAAGAATACTTCATTCAATACCCATGCTTTAATCTATTTAAATATAACTTCAAAAGTGAATGAGTTCGAAAATAAGTTATAAGTTGTTTTCTAAGTTTTAAGTTTCAAGATATGTTCGATTGAGGACGAAGAAAGATAATTCACGGTTCAATTCTCCATTTTAACACAAAAAAAAGTAGGATAGATCAAATTCTGTTGAGTCTAACTTGTATGATTCACTTATCAAAAAATGACTCTGGTAATTAAATTATTGAATGATATGGAGCAACACTTAGTTGACATACATCTAATAATTTCTGATTCCAATCCATCATGTTTAGCAGAAATACGGATAACTCTTGTTTATTATCAGATAATCACTTAGCTAGAGGTAGTTTAGTGATAAGTTCTATAGGAACGTGACGATCCTTCTAGCTGTGTTACTCAATGTGAACCTAATACAAAACATATCATAAACTAAGATCACTTGCTTATTCCCTTTCATTTCAAGTTTCTTCCTTTCCTACAACCTCAACTTCTGTTCCAACATCAGTACTTTGCTTTTCCTGTGGAGAATTTCGCGTTTCCATCGAAAAGTCTACTAATTCACTGATTGATTCTTGAGTGTCATTATGTTGAGGCATGTCAACAAAAGGTAGTTCATTTTGAATTGAATCACTTGGCTTTACTTCACTTTCTGCTGCTACTGATTCTTGAGCTAGAAAGTTAAGTTCAACGAATGACGGAGTTTGGTGAGGTTGAAAATCTTGATTCCCCTGTCCACTTTGTGTCAATTCTTTTGGTTGAAGCTCTGGATTGATTGTTGGAATGAGTTGAGTTTGAGCATCTATAGGAGGAGCTCGATGGATCTCGAGTTTCTTTAGTTCATAATGAACCAACTCTGTTGGCTGAACTAAAGTTTCAAGATTAGACTTGTTGTTGTTCTCCACTTCAGCTTCAATCTGTTTTTGATTCGATCCCATTTCTAGTGATCCATCGACAACATTATTATGATGGATCTCGTCGTTTAAGCTGTTGAGATCAGAACAAACAAGAGTACCTGTCTGAATTATTGAGTTTGAGTCTATAAGTTGGCTCTGAGTACTCTTCTGTCCATTGGTACATTTACCTTGTTCTGCATTTAACTCGAGACCTGATTGGTTCGCGACTTCAAACACCTCCATCACCTCGTCTTGTTCAACCATTCTAAGGTTTTCCAATAAAGGGGTAAACTGTGTTTGATGTTTGATCATTTCATCTGGATTACCACGTTGATCGTCACGTACTGATGGATGATCAGAAGGCAACAAAACTTGTTCTGGAGATACATTCAGCTGCTCATTAGTACTACCATTTTCTTGATCTTGTAGAGTTATAACTTGACTTCTGTGATGCATTTTAACTTGTGGGGCAATGTCATTTGCTGCTGTTATGGGAGAAAATCGCCCCGGCTCAAAGATTAATCCGCGGAGCGTGGTGGCGTTGTTCCCAAGCTTGACAGAAAGGAAGTACCCTGCATCAAAAGTACCATCAATGACACCAGAAACTATCTGTCCTAACATGTTTTCATCTGTAGTGATATCTTTTTGCCTCATGATTTCTGGTGCTGGAGTTGTTGGAGTCTGCAAGATCATTCTTTTAGCTGGACCATCATCTTTCCGAGGGCGACCGCGCCTTCGTTTTGCTGGAAGGATTGTTGGAGGAGAGGGATTTTCTTGATTAGTTTGATCATTCATTATGTGTAAACCTTCACACTACATGTAATTGAAGACATTAGTTTTCTATCATGGATGAGTATCACAAATACATGCACTAGGGCAAAAAGATTCTAGACAATACCTACGTCTCGATTCTAAACAAGTTGAGATCGGCTATCTGAATCCTTACCTCTTCATTTTAGCACATTTCATATAATCTAAAGGATTCAGATAAATTGTAAGACATATGAGATGACAAATCCTTTGTTTATTGTTCCTTCAAATGATTTTTTAGTGGTGGATTCAAGATTTGAACTTTATGGAGTTCGAGTTCGGGATTCTCCTGTGAACTGTATGATGGATCCAGGATTTGAACTTAATGAGTTCTACATTCTACGATAATGACATCAAGTGTTACTAATTTGATTTCGAATTATATTTTCGTGTATATTTCGTGATACAAACACTGATTAAACTAAATCTATTGAGTTTGATCAAATTTTTATTTAGTAGCCTTCTAGCTCCGCCTTGAAATTCTTGATGTCTCCACTCTCCTCTATTTGGGTTGAAGAATTTCTTCTTCAATTTAATGATCATCATCAGTATATAAATTTCACTTCAAATTATCTAATTGGCAATTTTTAGATAATAATTTCTTAGCTCTTGAAATAGAAGATATAAAAAATGAATAATCATAAGTCATAAGATTTCCATGAAGTGAAAAAAAAAAAACTCAAAAATATCCATCTATACAACAACAACAAAAAATAGCATACACAGTCTTGATCTTATAAGTTTGAGTAAAAAAAGTGAAGTGTACGTAAAATCTTATCACAATCTGATTTTATAAGTGAAGTCGAGAAAAAGTAAAGTATACGGAAAATCATATCATAATCTGATCTCATAAGTAGAGTCAAGAAAAAGTGGAGTGTACGTAATCTTACCACAATCCGATCTCATAAGTGGAATCAACGAACAATGAAGTGTACATAAATCTTACCTTCTCACAAAGAAATCATTTTTGATAGATCTTCGACTCAAGAAAAACATATACGAGGCTAGAAATTCACATGCACGTAAACAATTACAATGGATCTGATAAATGTTAATTTCAAGTACACATTTGAATGTTAATTCTTGAAATTGATGAATATATTATATATATGAATGAGAAACTAGAAATTTACCTTTTTCTTTGTTCTATAAAGAATTGAGATTTTTCTAAAACCAATTGCTCATACAAAAATAAATAAAGATCTTGCTTTTATTATCCTAATGAAGTTTTCTTCTCACCTATTTTTTGGGGGTTGATTTTTTCATGATCTCAATTTTCATTTTACTGTAATAAAGTCACAAAAACAGTTGTTATAATGAAAAACTTACTCAATTTATTTATTTAGGGATAAAAGATAAGAATCTCTCTAAATTATGACAAAATTATAAATAGCACACATTTAACCTATGCGAATTGCGAAGGTTCTATTATTTTTTCAAATAAATAAAGAGAAAATAATTTAAAATATTTTTTCATTTTCTATGTTTGAAAACAAATATTTAAATAGTATCTCTACGAAAATAAATTCCTTGAAATTGAGAAAAATGATATCCCTAATAAAAGTAAGGAAATCATATTTCATATTCTAAGTTCATTATCTCCTCTCTGCTCACTCAATCCTCCGAACCTCCACTTCTCATCTCGTCCCGCCGATATAATATTTTACAAGATAATATATAAATTCTCTTGAGATAATATTTTTCTATTCACTTTTATCAAATACTAGAAAACAAGTAAGCAACTTACTTATTTTTCGAAATAAACTTTATATTTTCAATGAAAAATATTTCCTTCTTATCAAACCCTACCTCTAATAATTACAGTAACATATTTTTTAAAAAGGCTTGTAAAAGACTCAACACTCGAAATAACTTTTTTATTTATTTACGAGATAAAAATAATATATGCATACACTCTATTCTTTTCGTATCTAACTTATGAGATCATATTGAGAATGTTGTTATTATTATTGTGAAAGAGAAACACGATAAATAATTTTAGACCTAGAAAATATAATTATAACGATATCCAAAATATTTATGGCTGAAAAAAAAAGGTAATGTGGCCAGCACAAGTCCCTTCTAAAATTCAAACACCACAAAAACAAAAATAAAAATAAAAAACACTAATCTATAAAATCCACACAAAAAAGAACAAATAAAGCTCCAATTTTTCTATCTCCAAGAACTCAAAATTCAATCATGGCTTCTCTTGTTACCAATGGAATCTCATGTTTTTCTCCTCAACCCATCACTGAGCAACCTAAACTATCAAAAGGGTCTCAATTTCTGCTAAAATTAGCTAACCCCAGAAACCCTAATTCAAGAATTTTGAAGGTCAAAGCTGCAGAATTGAGCTATGAGGCAACTATTGACAGCCCAGGTAAAGAATCTTCTGTTTCAACCTCAAATGAAAATGACCCACTTCAGAAATTCTTGAAAAGAGACTACAAATGGGGTTTTAATCAAGAAATTGATTCCTTTTCATTACCAAAAGGGCTTTCAGCAGAAACTGTTAAGCTTATTTCTGGTAGAAAAAATGAGCCTAATTGGATGCTTGAGTTTAGATTGAAATCATATGAGAAGTTTCTTAAAATGAAAGAGCCTAAATGGTCTGATAATAGATACCCGGAAATTAGTTTTCAAGATATTTGTTATTATTCTGAACCTAAAAAGAAACCAACTTTGAATAGTCTTGATGAGGCTGATCCTGAGCTTGTTAAGTATTTTGATAAATTGGGTATTCCGTTGAATGAAAGGAATCGTTTGGCTAATGTTGCGGTTGATGCTGTTCTTGATAGTGTTTCTATTGCTACAACTCATAGGAAGACTTTAGAGAAAGCTGGTGTGATTTTTTGTTCAATATCTGAGGCAACTAGGGAGTATCCTGATTTAGTTAAGAAGTATTTAGGGAGAGTTGTGCCCCCTGAAGACAACTTTTATGCGGCTTTAAACTCGGCTGTGTTTAGTGATGGATCTTTTGTGTATATACCTAAAAACACTAGGTGTCCGATGCAAATCTCGACTTATTTTAGGATAAATGCAATGGAAACTGGACAGTTTGAGAGGACTGTGATAATTGCTGAGGAAGGTAGTTTTGTGGAGTATTTAGAAGGGTGTACTGCACCTTCGTATGATACTAATCAGCTACATGCTGCTGTGGTCGAGTTGTATTGCCACGAAGGTGCGGAGATTAAGTATTCCACTGTGCAGAATTGGTATGCGGGAGATGAGGAAGGTAGAGGAGGGATTTATAATTTTGTTACAAAGAGGGGAATTTGTGCTGGGGCTAGGTCGAAGATTTCGTGGACACAAGTGGAGACAGGATCAGCTATTACCTGGAAGTATCCGAGTGTTGTGTTAGAGGGTGATGAATCAGTTGGTGAGTTCTATTCCGTGGCATTAACCAATAATTATCAGCAGGCAGATACAGGGACAAAGATGATACACAAAGGGAAGAATACAAGGAGCAGGATAATTTCAAAGGGTATTTCAGCAGGACATTCTAGGAACTGTTATCGAGGACTAGTTCAGGTGTTGTCCAGTGCAGACAATGCCAAGAACTCCTCTCAGTGTGATTCAATGCTTATTGGTGATACTGCTGCTGCCAACACTTATCCATACATTCAGGTAGTTTGCTCTTTGTGAACTTTAATTTTTTTTCCCTTTCTGGCTTAGTTTGATAGCAATAAGTAATGTTTCATTTTTGTTTTGTAGTTACAGCATGCTAGACTTGCTACTTATGCAGTGTTTTCCTTTTCTTTTCTTCGTTTTATGGCGACATTTGCTATGCATGATATTGCACTATGTTGGTGCATTTAAGTTGTACATGACCTTTTTCATAGAATAGACTATGTTTATCACCAGTTAACATCTAAGACGACTTCTTTTCGAGATGTAGAAAAAAGAAAAGAAAAGTCTTCCTTATGAAGTTACAAAGTATCCGCAATATGAAGAACGGAGGAGAGAAGAAGTTCATTAGGACTATTGCTATTTCTTCTTCGGAAAACAATCGGTTAGAAGAAGTTACACAAGCTGCCATATTGGGACAGGCAGCTTAGATGTTCCACGTAGGACTCTAGGTCTTATTAGGCTTTTGATAGTCCTTTTTGACTTATAGGACCTAGAATTTAGTTTCTTCAAGCTATACTAACTCCGAGGATGTCATTCATGTTTGGGAGATGCAGGCAATATTTTGTAAGGTTCCAAGGCAAACTTTAGTGTTAAAATTTGTTTGACCTCTCGTATGGGCTGTTAGGTGCAGCCTATTATGCCCACTTTTGTTTTGAGCATAACTGTTTGTTCCTCTTAACTTCCAGAGAATGTTTCTCATACTTAATTAGTCTAGGGCTGCATAATTATTTTAGCTGGATTGCTTGTTGAGGGGTCGAAGTGCTTGGTGATAGGAAGATGTGCTGGTGTAATATGTCTATAGACCTGTATGATCAGAAGTTATCGCCATGCTGTTGCTGTACAAGTTAATATATTTAATACTCAGAACAAACTAAGTCCAGTTTTAAATGGAGATAGGCAGAGGGTCGCTCATCAACCCCGAGTTCCGAAAGATACAGTTGGCTCCAGATGGATTCCCGCTCATTAAAATAAATTAATTGAACTGTATTTATGTCCGGGAATCATCTAAATTAGGCTAGAGACACAGATTCAGGCTCAGAGTGCTCTTAAGTTGGAATTATGGTTTTAGGATATGTGAGAAAGTGTCCATGGTTTATGATGAAAGAAGAGTTTGTCTTTCTATTATTTTCTGTTTGTTGTGGTTTGGTTGTGGTTGGGGTTTGGGGGGGGGGGGGGTTGCTTTAAGTTGTACTTCCTTCGTCATTCCCTGCGAGTCAAATATGTAAACCAATGGTTGATAACATCATTGGAAGTACATTAAGAACTTGATGCTAAATGTAACTTACATCATGTAATCTAGGTCAAGAATTTGAACCAAAACGCCCCACTTCTTTCCGTTTTCAGTTTTAGTATGAGATAAGCATAAGTTGTACATTGCACTATTCCTTCTACTGATGTTATCATCATTTGAACAGAGCAAAAACCCAACTGCACGCATTGAACATGAAGCGACAACGTCAAAGATCGGTGAAGACCAGTTATTTTATTTCCAACAGAGGGGAATCGACTACGAGAAAGCAATGGCTGCAATGATATCGGGTTTCTGCAGAGACGTTTTCAATGAACTTCCTGATGAATTTGGTGCTGAAGTGAACCAGCTAATGAGTTTGAAACTCGAAGGATCTGTTGGTTAAAGCACTATTTCAAACTAGTCAATAAAAGCTAATTGCTAGTAGCTAGTGATTTTGTAATCTGTGTAAAGTTATAGCACAAGAAAACTTTGCATCATCAATACACATTTGTAAATAATGCATCAACGCATTATCTTCTACTTAATATCTTTGTAATCCATCCTGCTTTTCCACGAGCTGAGGGTCTATGGGAAGCAACCTTTCTGCCTCTCAGCATACACTCTACCTTCTTCCCACTTCACTCGTAGGATTAAACTGTGTATGTTGTTATCTTTGTAATTCATCCCAAAACTTTTGTAGATGGATCCCAAATTGATTGTATAAGAGATCAAAGAAATCAAGGTTTCTATTTTTTAGCATTATTAGTACTTGTTAAGTCTTTTCTTCATATCGTGAATTGTTAAAATAAAAGATCGTGAAATATTGTATCATTTTTGCACATCAATATATCGTGAATCTTTGAATCTATGCTTATTTTCAACTTCTTCAAGCATTTAGTCAATTACTATGCCCTTCTTCGTCTCTGTATAGAAATCACTCGAGTAGCCATTAGACACTACTAAGAGATATCTCTAAACATATTAATTAAAATATGAGAAAAGACATAAAGTGATATATGAAGTTGTTCCGAATTTTCAAAAAGACATCTTAACTATGCGGGCGTTTTGTTACCCCCTAAACAGTTCTGATAATATATTATTACATCATTTTTCGACCAATACCATATTTTGAATAGCAAGTGGTTATCACACACCAATTATTGGGTGACACATGTTAATTGAATTAGATATATATGTATTTTTTTTAATTTTAAGTTTTATTTATTTCTCTCTTACTTTTTGACTTATTTTAATTTTATTGCTTTAATTTTAATTTCACTTTAAATTATGTATCTTTCACCCTTACTTTCAAGTTACTCCTCCCTTCATTTTCTTTTTTTTTTCTTCTTTTTCACCTCCCACCCTCACCTCACCTTGCCCCTATGTCAAGTTGAGCCCCTCCATTTTTTTCTACTTCTTCTTCTTCTTCGGTCAAATTCTTTTCTTTCAAAATTATATTATTTTCTAGTATTTGTGATATTGATAAAAAACTAATTATTCTTTTAAGAAAATTAATATTTTGAAGGTATCATCAATTAACTTATTTTATTTCATATAACTTCAAAATTAGAAATGATAATTTCGTAAGAATAAGAATTTTCCGAAAATTGAAAAAATTTAAGTGAAATTTGGATCTTGAAATCTAGTGGGTTATCAAATTGTTCGAAATGTCATAAAATATTTAGATATAATTTTGAAGTTGAAAAGAGTTAAACTAATAGTAGTAAAAAAAGGAGGTGGACTTGTGATTAAATATGACATTGAAAGTGAAAAGTTACCATGATAAATAACAATGGATCTTTGAAGAAAAAGGAAGAAAGAAAAGAAAATTAATAAAGAGAAAAAGTTAAAATAATAAGAAAAACAAGAAAATATATATTATAGCAAAATACTTGTAAAAATAAAATTATATTCATTTTTTAGTTTGTTCACGCTCTTTAAGAGAGTGCATACACTCTCCACGCCAGGTGGACAAAACATGATGTAATAATATCAGTTCAGAATTGTTTAGGGGGGTAATAGGACGTTTGCATATTTAAGTGTCTTTTTAAAAATTCAGGACAAACTTCAGATGTCACTTTGTATTTTTTTATCTTGAAATATAGTATAACATGTGATTTTCATCGAACAATGTGATTTTCGTCGAACATAAAAGGATAAATCTCTTATCCCGGTAAAAACAAGAAATCTTTTTTATATTCATGTCACGTCAAAGAAATCGTAGGAAAGATAAAGAAAAAGAATCGGAAGTAGCAAAATTAGATTGAATTTATCATATTAAATTAGTTAACATGTCATGTTATAATAATTCATGTATGCATACATTGGGATGAGGTTCATTTGAATTTAACGTTTTCGATGCAAAACGTTTGTTTCTACTCCTTGACACTACTAAAAATTTACTTTTTTCGTATTAAATTTTACCGCGAAAAAATGTATAATGGATGTTTCCAAAAATATTTCGATTGAATTAGTGAAAAAATGCGAAAAAATTAGAAAATTTCCTAATATTTCAATGAAAACCTGTTTTTCACTATATATTTTTCTAATAAACCGGTTCGATAAAAAATAAGTGGAAAAAGTATGTTTAATTAACGCATATTGTTTAACACTATAGTTGACGATTTTTTGTATATATACTTGTTGACTGGTGAAGCTACATCTAAATTGTTTAACAGTATAGTTGACTCAAACTTTTAAATTATGAAATCATTAGCATTTATTATAATTAATTAATCATATAAAAAGATGGTTCTTATACTCAAACGCTATTATTATGGCAAGTCAGACAATTATTTAAAAGTACTTGTTAACATTATTGAATAATATTCATATTACATAAAGAAAAAACAATTAAATTAATGTTTTTTTAAATAGATGACGAGAGTGTATATATAAAAGTAGTCATAATCACGTTAATTGATAAGCTAACAAACTAAAATAATTTAGTGTGTATGCATATAGTATAAAATATTTATATATATATATATATAATTTTTGCTAAAGGTCAAAAGGTCGAGATGACACCTAAAAATAACTTTAAAAGCAAATTAAGAAAGTATTTTTGAGTTTAAATACAATATGATATTCTTAAATCTTCTAAATTCATTTATATTTTTAATTAAAATATTATAAGAGGTTCATCCGATTCAACCTGTCCATTTGTCACCTTCAAATATAGTTTCATTTGTGATCTTTAGTTTGAACTTAATTTTAAAATATACTTCTTCCGTCTAATAATAATTGTCCTATTTAACTTTGTGTTAGTCTATAATGTACGTCCCTCGTAAAAAATAATTTTTTGATAATTTTTTTTACAGGGAATAATTTATATTTTTGCGTAATAATAAATAAATATATCCAGATGTAACTTTAGTTTTTTATAAATTATATCCTGCTAGACATAACTTCAATTGCCAAAAAGCAAAAATTAAAGATTAATTCATTAAAAGGAAAACGTGCAATTTTATGTTAGAAACATTGTAATCAAATAGAGTCAACTTGCGTCGGGGTTATTTAAATTATAATTCTTCTATAGAAAATTATAATAACTATTTATGATTAAAAGAATTTTTTTATGTATATATTATATATAGTATATTAAGCCTTTTTCGATTAATTCATATATTTATTTTGTCTTTATTAATAAAATATCAATATGAAAATCGAACATCGAAAAAAACAAGAAGCCGGCAGACATGGTAGTTGACATTGATAAAATTAATGGGGCTTTAACTACTACTGAACAGACATATGTGGTAACCTTAATTATATATTTTATAATATAAAGTATTAATTGCTTTATAATTGGCTCCTAGACTTTCTGCTGGTATTTCTAGCTGCCACTTTACATTATATTACTAAATTATAATTATTTGCACTTCTGAAAAAATATAAAATAATATTCAATGTCCCTCTAAGAGTTGTAATAGCTGTTCATTGACAGACATCTGTCTCTTTTTGTGATAATTATTTGATGTTTTTTAATAATTCAAACTTCATATAGTAAAACATTTAATATATATTCGATGTAAATTTATAGATAGGGTCAGTAAAATACAGTATTAATATGTTTTAATTTTATTTTTGTGAAAATAGAGGGATTGCTTTTAATAATCTATCGAATTAAAAAAAAACATATTTCTTTATATGATAGTGTATAAATATTGAATTTAACCTAATCTGATATTTTTACGATGATTTATAGATTAAATTTTGAATCAATAATTTTAAAAGCGCTATGAGCTCAATGATAAGAAAAGAGTTAGCTTGTTTTTGTATCCCGAAGGCCGAACTCATAAACGGATCCTTAAACTTGTAGGGTTTTTCTCCTCAGGTACCTTAACTACGTCATTTTTCTATTGAATCATTGAACCACACATAAATTGTTCCTTTTAAACACTGTTTGTTGATTTTGATCAGCTTTTCCATTGTGAATGTCTTTAATTGTGTTTCTATTGTAATGATTTTGATTGAAGGAATGAAGAAAAACTCTATAAATTTCATTTTGTTTTCTGATGTGTTCAAATGACTTGAAGTAAAAAATACAATTATTTTAAAACATTTTCACTATCAATTGGACTAATGAGTTCTGGAACAACATATTTATCTTCTATTAGTACCCCTCACAAAATCCGATTCCACATCAGCCAACCGTGTTTGTTAAAAAGAAGCAAATTATGGATGGTTCAATGATTCAACAGGAAAATAGCATAATTGAGGTACCTGAGAGAAAAAACTCAACAAGTTTAAGGGTCTGTTTATGTATTCGGCCTATCCTGAATAATATGTAACTTTCTTTTCTCACTTTTGATAAGTAAATACAAAAATATCATATTTTAATAAAATTTATATTTAGTTTAGATAAATATTATGAGAGTAATAGTGATAAAGGTTCATTTGAAAACGAAATGCAAATGCAGGCGATTGGGGAGTTTGAGAAGGATAGAACATTAATCAATATAAAATGTCATTTATGAAATTTAATTTATCTTATTAATTAATATCTCTTCCGTCCACTTTTTAATTATTATATTATATTTTTTTAAAATTAATTTAACTAATTTTTAAAATTAAATTAAATTACATTAATTCAATATTTTAAACAAACAATTCAGATATTTAAAAACTATACAAAAATTATTATAATATGCAATTTTTGCACATTAACATATTAAAAAATACATCATAAAATATTAATTTCTCTCCATGTCAAATACTATCTTAAATATATATAAAAAAAATCATCAAATTTAAATTATAAATCAATCACAACTAAAGGTTCCATATTAAACGAGTTAATACCTCAGACGGTCACTCAACTTTGCACTATTCTCTCAGAAAGTCACTCAACTTTCAATTTTCCCTCAAAAGTCACTCAACTATGCACTCCTCTCTCAGAAAGTCACTCAACTTTCAATTTTCCCTCAAAAGTCACTCAACTATCCACTCTTTCCTCAGAAAGTCACTCAACTATCAACTCTTTCCTCAGAATGTCACTCAATCTATTAAATTATTTTTAATTAAAATTTATTGATATTAATTATTTATATAACAAACCAAAAATTTTAAAAAATAAATTAAATTATTTAGTGATCCACCCACCTAACCCGACCCATCAAAAAATATGATATAACCCATTTTATTTTATCTTTAATCCTAAATTAATCCCTCTTTTAATCCTAAATTAATCTAATCCTAATTCAAGGTTAATAGAGTGATTAATTTAGGATTAAAGATAAAATAAAATGGGTCATATCATATTTTTAATGGGTCGGGTTAGGTGGGTGGATCACTAAATGATTTATTTATTTTTTAAAATTTTTGTTTGTTATATAAATAATTAATATCATAAATTTTATTAAAAATAATTTAATAGATTGAGTGACTTTCTGAGGAAAAAGTGGATAGTTGAGTGACTTTCTGAGGAAAGAGTGGATAGTGAGTGACTTTTAAGGGAAAATTGAAAGTTGAGTGACTTTCTGAGAGAAGAGTGCATAGTTGAGTGACTTTTGAGGGAAAATTGAAAGTTGAGTGACTTTCTGAGAGAATAGTGCAAAGTTGAGTGACCATCTGAGATATTAACTCCATATTAAACTCTTTGACTTTGAGAACTAACAACAAAATATTCAAAATATTCTTTAGAGTGACACATGCACTATTTTCATCCCCCCACCCCACCCCCTCTTTTTCTTTCTTGACCTTTCAAAAAAAAAAAATCCACTATAAATACATATTATATTTTCTTTCCTTCAATTCTCACTTCCAAATTTCATAAACCTCTTTAATTACCAAAAAAAAAAAAACAAAAAAACTCCACTATTTCATCAAATATCATAAATACCAAAAATGGCTACTAATTATTTCAAGATTGAAAAAGAAGACAAAGAAGATATTAAACATAGAAAGGCACAATTCTTGATTTACAAATCATTGAAGAAAGCAGATTCTGTTGTGTCTATGAGAAAGAATTCATATTGGTTGAAAATCAAAATTGGGAGGAAATTAAATATGCTGAAAAAAAGCATATTATTTACATTTTCTTCTTCAAGAATTGGATTTTACGAGCAATTTATTTGTCAATTGAAATTTTTGAAGAGTTTGATCGGAGGTAAAGAGACTATTGTTAGTCTTCCACCTGTGTTTACTTCAAGTTCCTTCTGATTACTTTTATCTCGAGCATACGCAATGAAATTAAATTTATTAAGTGAAATATAAATCACGAAATAATTTGATCTATTAATAAATGTCAATTATTATCATAAAGGTTGTAATATTAGATGAATCATTATATAGTTAACAAAAGAAAAAAGTTATAATTTTCCTTTTCTATTTTTCATCTTTGTTTTGAGTTTGTATACATTTTACTTATTCACTCTTTGGTGTAAGTAAATCTATTCAATGCAAATGAAGAAATTGACTTATGATTTGTTTTCTCAATTTGTCCTTTCAATATCTATTATTTTCTCTCTCTTGAACTTTTTAATATATGATATATTTCTTTGTAATTCGATTAATTTAAATTTATGCTAAAATTTTATTTTAAAGGAAAATACTTCAAATTAGAAATAATTAAATTATTAAATTTTAAACATGATACTTAAGATTGATGATGTAAATATACTGAAAGACAAATGAATGCTTAATCATTCAATGGTTTTGGGTTTGTGATTCTAGTAACTCCATACTTTCTCTCTCTATATATAAATAATGTTTATGTTGAATTAATTTTATTTTTAAAATTGAAAAAAATTCAACTCAAATTTTAAGTTTTTAATACTGAAGACTTTAAAGTCTTATTGATGCACAAATGTTATGACATGTAGGTTACATATTTTCAAAAATAGATATTTTTTTTTTAAATATCATGTTCAGACTTCAGTCAAATAAAAAAAATAAAAGAATATTGTAACATTCCAACCAATGCAAGTGATATTGTTTGTTTTAGGTTTTTACTCACATAACTTTAAAATGTGTTATTATGACATAATACATATTTATGTATATATTCAGTATATCTATTGGTTTGCTCGTTTTTCCTAAATTTGCCTAGATTTAATAGAACTCTGACCCACTATCAATACGGTCTAACACATAAGCGACTTTGATACCATCTATAATGATTCAACATATTCGTAAACGCATAATATATATATTGAACTCTAAATTTAACTTCAAATTTTAAATTTGACCTTCAACTTTCATAATGCATAAACAGACACTTTAACTATCCAACTTTTAAATAAATAAACACATGAGTCCTATATGACACAATAAACGTAGGACAAAAAAATGACATGTAGGACATGTGTGTGTATTTTTTCAAATTTATACAAGTTTAAGTGTCTACTTGTGCACATCCAAAATTGAAGGTTAAAAATGTGATTCGAAACCAATTTAAATGACATATTGTTAATGTATTGTGTCTATTAGTAATATTGATTATTCTAGGCCTAGATTCACACAAATTCAAAATATGTTATTAGAATATAAGACCTAATTATTATATACTCACTATTTCTCTTAGTATTTTCTAAATATGAGAATTTGATCCATGATCATGTCGATTTTATACATAATCCTAAATGTTTAAACAAAATACCTCGTAGATTAGCTAGACTTTTTTTCTCGCTATATGAGATTTCTTTGGTGAAGTTTTTCTCAAGCTAGATTGTACACGGGGATTGGGTCACATTTGAATTATGTAATTTCTTAATATAGTAATACAAAGGAGCTAGTTCTGATGACAATAATATAATTTAAAACTGATGAAGTTAGACTTGTTTCAGTCAGATAAAAAAAAAATATATATATATAAAGCCTCACGAGGAGAACAAAGTCTCGCATTCCTAGAATTGTTGTGAAATTTGAATAAAAAACCAACTTTTTCTAGGTATAATGATGAAATTGAGCTACAAATTGTAGAAATATGATAAGAAAAAATAAAATTGAGTGACAAATTGTAAAATTGTGATATAAACTAACATTTCGAGAAAATTAAGAAGGAAATAGGAGAAGAGGAACATGAAAAAAGAGAATATGGGAGGGCGGATCAAAAAATTACTTTTTTAACTTTATTTTCAACTCAAAAACGCTTATTTATTTTTATATTCTATTTTATTCCACGTTAATTTTGGGATGAACAAAAATAAGTGTTAATATGTCGTTATTATAGTTAAAGTATGTAAATTTTTCGAAACAAATCTGAGGGGAAATTTATATCTTTTCCCATAATAATTCGATGAAATATTTACACAATTATTTCTTTAAAAGTGTATAAATATAAAAAAAAATTATTATTTAAATCTTACTGATAAAGTTTTAATATTTTATACTAGTATTTTTATTTTTTATTTTTGGTAAAGAGTACGAAAAAATTGACAAACCCTCCTCTCGTCGCCATTACTGCTAACACCTGTAAGTTCGCCTAAACCCTAAATCCTAATCCAATTTTTTTTTTCAAAGTGGATTTTTTTAGAAGCAAAATTCACAAAGTTGAGGTAAGATAACTGTAGAAATGATTTTTGCACAATTTTTTCTACCAAATTTTAGTTATTAGAGCGTAGATTCTGTATATTTTTGGCTTTTTATGGGTGTGATTTTTGTAGGTTGTTCAAAATGGTTGAAACTCTGTTTGAAGATATATTTACAGTCACTCAGAAAGATCCTGATGGAAAAAAATTTGATCGAGGTATGCAAAATCATCATTAGTAATCGAATGAATTTTGAACTGTAAGCTAACGCATAATCTGTAGATATGAATGATTTAATTGTAATGTTGAATTAGTCATCTACGTACTTTTTATGTATGGAAGTGAGTCTCGGAGTAACAATAAAGTTGTCTCCTTGTAATCTATAGGTTAACGGGTTTGAGCTGTGGAAGTAGTTATAATGCTTGCATTAGATTAGACGGTCTATATCACATCCCTTAAAGTGTGGCCCTTTTTGAACTTTTTATTAATGCAAATCATTTTTTTGATGACTGTGGTTTGGGGTAGCTTGTGCGTACTGATAACTGTCACCTTCTACCCAGAACAAGTAAGAAGTAACTGTGTCCATCAAGGTTAGGACAGATGGGAAGGAATTAATTGTGCTTGGGTTTGAAACTGAGACCTTTTTCATTGTAATTTTATTTCAAGTGGAAGTGAAAAGATGGCTGTGGTACACTACTTGAATGATAAGTTGGAGGGGATTATCTAAATTGTTTGTTTACTGTATACCTGGGATGACATTCTCCTCTAGACTAATGCAAGGAGAAATAAAATGTTAAGGACAAGATGGTGGCGTTTAATAAGAAAAAGAAGAGTATAGTATTCCTGTAGTTGACTGGAAATATTCAGATGAATGTGAATTAAGTATGATCATCTGTAGTGAATTTCTTAGTCTATTCTTATTTGCTGGATGACGTACTACAGTGAGAGCTGCCTTTTGAAACAAAGGTATGGACTCTTATGTGACCTTCATTGCAATAGTTCCACTATAGGTGATTCAACTTTACGTTTGTGTAGTTGTACCTTGTAGTTTCTTCCTCGTGAGCAATAAGGGGGCTTAGGAAGGGTCATGGGGTTCATGCAATTTTCTTAGCAAAACCATGTTTAGTTTATTATTGTCACCATGAATTATCAAAGTGCAGCAGCACTTTTTTTGTTGTTGTTGCTGCAAATAGTGTGATCGAATATATCTTGCATTTTGTAGTGAATCGCATTGAAGCACGGAGTGAGCAGTTTGATATGTTCATGCTACTGGATGTAAACACTGAGATATATCCTATGCGCGTGAAGGATAAATTTATGATGGTTTTAGCTTCTACTTTGAACTTGGATGGGACACCAGATACTGGTTATTTCATTCAGGTAATTTGCTGTAGTGGTTTATGTCTCCTAATTGATTTGCAAGTGTTAGCCTGTCTGATTTAATTTTAACTTTGCGATTTGTGTAAAGAAATAAAAATATGGTACTTGAAGCTAACTTGAAGTCTGAGATTTTTTCCCACATAGTAGGCCTTACTAGTCAAAATGCATCAGAAAGATTCAGAAAAGGGAACTGAAAACAATATAACCCAGTCAAACTTGAGGGTGTTCAACTTACCATGACGAATCACTTCCGTCAAAGTAAGAAACATTAAGTGCCTTTTGATGACGCGAAAATATATGTACTTCTGTTAAAAAAACTAACTTGCTGTATACAGACATTTCGAATGTACAGTTTTTGTTTTCAAAAGGAAAAAATTATGTGCCTCGAACAAGTGATCCCCTTTTGAGAAATATTTAGGTTTTGTGACCTTGTCTATCTAGAGGTGATTAGAAATGACATGGACCAACTCTTGATTACCGAGGACATCACCTTAGATAGGAGGGTGTGGAGGTTGCGTATTATGGTGGAAGATTAGTAGGAATGTAGTGTTGTCTTACTTTTTGAGGGGTTAAGCCGTATTCTTGTAGTGTCTTGATTTTGGTTCCATTCATTTGTTGTTTATTGTGTTTAAGTTATTGCACTTTCCCTTTTAATACCTACTTTGATATGTTGTACTCGAGACGAGGGTCCTCCAAAAACAGCCTTTTTTCCTCCACAAGGTAGGGGTTTGGTTTGCGTACACTCTACCCTCGCAGACCCCACTTGGGGAATTTCATTGGGTATGTTGTTGTTTTTGACTTTATTTATTTGGATTTGTTTAAAAATCTCATCGCATCTATTATATAGTTCAACTACTAACCAGAACTAGAAACTATAGAATATATCAACTTTTTTGTGGGGCCTGTTTTCACGTGTCAGAGATTTATTTTTGTTTCACGGAGGTGTGATTCCTTATGATATAGCCTTGTGATGGCTGTTCAATTGGTTTATAAAATAATGGACAGGACAAACAAATTGTATCTGTCAGTGAAAGGGTATAATCGTTTGGTATTGGCATGTATCCAATCTCAAATCAGCACAGAAGGATCCATCTATTGTGCTATTTGGAGGATTGTGAAATGTTTTTTGATCCTTGAACTATTCTTGGATTTCCCTTTCTTTTGAGAAAGACCCAAAGGCTGAGGAACCGGAAATGAAGGAAAAGGAGCAAAAAGAGGGAATTTTTGTGTTTGTCAGAATAAATGGCAATAACGCACAACTCATGGAGCACCTTCTGTGTGCAACTTTTACATCAAAAAACAAATGGTCCGTCAAATGTATTTACACTGAAGGTGCTCTAAGCCTCTAACATCCTTGAGCCTTTAGAGAATATTAGTTCTGCTAGTAATTTTTTAGTTTGTTTGGAGATATGTGTCAGTAGAATGAGTCTCTTGTGGGGATTCATATAATTGACCCGAATTAGCTTGAAATTGAGGCGTACTTGTTTCTTTAAAGTATGTTTTTAAGAAGTTACTTTTCATGGAAGTCCTTAATATGAAACTTGATTTTTCTTTTTGGAACACATTAATGCTTAAAGATATAAAGCCTGACACAACTGTTCGGCAAATGCTTGTACGGATTTCCTTATTCCTTTTTTGGTTTGCCTTCTCATTCTTGTTTTACTGTGGTGTTTCAAACTCTTAGAAATCCCCATGGTATTTAATGGTGTTGCAACCTGATGACAGGGTAACAAGAAATCGCTTGCTGACAAGTTCGAATATGTGATGCATGGGAAGCTATATAGGATCTCAGAGGAAGGTTCCGGGAAGCACGTTAAAGCGTACGTTTGGTTAACTTATCTCATATTCAATTCCATGAACATGGATTTATATTTCTGGATGTTCTTTCCTTTTCATTGGTGCAATACTGTCAATCTGCCACACCTTAGCAGCTTCTTGTTTCAAAAAGTCGGCTTAGATTGACCTTTTTTAGGTGCCCATTTGCTAAGATTAGATCTTAATTTGATTTATATGACTTATTTTCAAGTGTGTCTTTTTTTTTTTTCTATTGTGTGCATTTGTGAAATATAATTTATTTTCTTGCAACCCTGCTTCGTGAACTTTGCTTTTGAGCCGAGGGTCCATCAGAAAAAACCTTTCTACCCCACAAAGGTGAGGTCCGCGTACATCCTACCCTTCCTGGACCCCACTTGTGTGATTAAACTAGGTATGGTGTGGTTTATTGTTGCTGTTTATTTTGTGGAATATAGATGTACTTACCTGTACTTGCTTTTTCTCTGTTTTTGTTTTGGGCTTAGTCTTTTTAGTCTGATGTATATTCTCTTTTAGTTTTAACTTCTAAATATATTGTTTGAGAGTTTTCTATGTTCTGGTTGTTGGGACTACTCGATTTGTTGGTTTCACGAGTATTATACTGATATAACAATGGATTTACTGGTTTTTATTTGTCTTCAGAGACATTTTTGTTTCATTTGGAGGACTGCTGATGCAGCTGAGAGGAGATCCATCCATTGCAGCTAAGTTTGAGCTTGATCAGAAGATTTTCCTTCTCATAAGGAAGGTTTGATGTGTATCAAACTCAATTTGAACTTAAAAGGCGACAGACTATTTGTGATCGCCTAAGCTATTGGCACGTGATAAATCGCGTGGTGGTCTCAGTTACTCAAGAATGTAATTGTGATATATAATAACAGAGACCATGGAACAAGAGCTCCATATATGTTGGAGTGTAGAAACCTAGTGTGTGCAGTTATGATCTTTATCCTGGTAAGCATAAGAAGAATCTTTCCCTTTTATCAGAAGTTGAAATCGCAGTGTGTGAAAAGCTTATTTTGTTGCCTGTTCTTATTTTGTCTCGCTCTAGATAGAATGACTCTCTTAGTTACGTTGCGTCTGACTTGAGTTACCATGCTTTTCTCTAACTGCAACATATGATTAGGATCGTCCCCTTCATTCTCTGCGATTGACCCAAGCTTGGGTTGGGTTGGGTTTTTGGAAAGCCTGTTCAGACTGAACTACATTATCCTATGAGTTTGTCAATGTAGGGCAACTAATTTGGATGAAATAGAAACATCTCTTTTCCATTTCTATTTACCCTGTTCATATCTTTGTTTCGTGTGTTCCTGGGAGGAATTCGATCTCGGAATACCACCTAAATACCTACGGGCAAAGAGTCAAATAGGTTGGGAAGAAAGAGTCTGAGGTCGGGTCGAGTTTTTGGAAAGCCTGTTCCGACCGAACTACATTATCCTATGAGTTTGTCAATGTAGAGGTAGAGCTATTTATACGCTATCCTTCTTAAATCTTACTTGTAGAATTAAAATCGAGATTGTTTAACAAATATACTAAACATGGAAGTTAATCTTTTTCATAAGATATATGAATACATACATGATACATCAAATCATATCAATTTCAAAACATGTATGAATAAACAATGATTTAAGTGATAGATAAATATGTCATTCAATTGAAGAAATTACCAAATATGAAATAACACTTTGGAGATAAATATTTTGGCCAAAAATTATTCAAGATATCTTCGAGATTTATTTTCCAATAGATATATTGGTATATGGTATATATAGATTGAACGTAGAGTTATCCCATTCAATCACAGCTAATTAATGTATATCGTCTCATTAAATCACTTAATTACGATAAATTAATGTAATTTTGTATTAACACTCATGAACAACTTTTACTATCATGTTTTTTGTATAAAAATAATATTACGATTAATTATATATGGATTGCGATATTTAAAATTGACAAAACTAACCCTAAACAGATCTCCTCAAACTCATTTGGAGTCTTTTTTCAATCTATACATTATAATTTCTGCCTAATTTGTTTGTAAGAAACGTATTTGGTTAATGTGTATAAGCTTACTGCTTCTTCCTTGTAATATGTATCGACCGCTTCTTATTTTATACTAGCTCTTAAATTTATAATTTTGATAGAAAAAAATTAAGGGTATTTTAGTCATTCTAACAAAAAATAACTTATCAATGTACTTTATCAAATACATCAACTGTTAATTATCCGTTTCAACACTTCTATCTGAATATGTATTTGTTTATTTATAATATCAATTTCGACACTTACAATTAATTAATCCAAACAGACTCTTAGTTTTTTCAAAATTAATTAAAACTCTAAAAAAGGGCATGCACTTTATATCGTCCCTAATTTCTTCCATAATGTACGGTTTTTATTTTTTATAGAATCAATTAAATTTATTTCATTGACTATTTGAACTCTTTTTTTTTTTTTCCACTATAAATATTTCAAACCATTTTTCCAAACTCACAAAATTATTCATTTCTTTCCACTATCCTAAAAAAAGAAAAAATGAACACTTGTTTCAATCGACCATATATGTATTCAAAAATTGAAAATGAAGACAAAGAAGATATTAAACATAGAAAAGCACAATTCTTGATTTATAAATCATTAAAGAAAGCAGATTCTATTGTGTCTAAGAGAAAAAAATCATCATATTGGTTGAAAGTGAAATTTTGTAAGTTGAAAATCAAAATTGGGAGGAAATTAAAGAGGTTGAGAAAGAAAATATTTTTTATATTTTCTTCTACTTCTACGAGTAAAGTTTGAAGAGTATCTACTTTTACATTTTATCATGCAGTGTTGTTGGATATCGAAGGAACGATCAATTTAGCATGATCGTGTCGTTATTTTTTTCCTCGCTGCCTTCACGAACTAGTGATATGATCTGCATATATTGTACCCTCCTCATATCTCATTTTATGGAATTTCACTAGATATGTGGTGTATCGTTATCTTCTTTTCTTTCTCATTTGATTTTTATTTATTATTTAATAATTATATTTTATTTCGTACCTTATTTTTGTTTTGTTATTGTAGCTTTACTCCATATATATATATGCCCCACTATTCTGATCAAATTATTTATGTAGTATTTTATAACGACAATAAATAATACAATCTATTCGATATTTTCTTTTTAAAAAGTTGAGGTGCTTGAAAATTATGTACGCCTTCTAACCCAATTTATGTAACACTTTTTATTTTTCAAGAGTCAAACAGTTTTATTTTGACAAAAAAATTGTATGTGAAATCTTCAAATTTTTTGAAATGAAATTTATATATCTATAAATTACGTTAAAATTACTACAAATCACAATGATTGACAATTCAAAATAATTAAAAGATATATATAAAAAAATACAGTCAAAGATAGACTTGTTTGAATCTCAAAATCCAAAAAATGTCACATCAATTTGGACAGAGAAAATATTGTTTTATGCCAAGTAGAATGTGAAAAATTAGCATTATGTTAAAAAGAACATTATTATGCAAACTTGAAAACCAACTCATAGAAACCTGCCTTAATATGCATTTGTTAAAAATGCTTCATTGGGATTTCCAAATTATAAAATGGCAAAGTTCTTGTCAACTGAAAATATTTACATGAAAAGTCTACCTACTTTCTAATTATTTACAATTCTTATTACCAAAACATGCAAGAACATAGTAAATTTTCTTGTCACAGAACTGATCTTGGAATCAACTTACTGATTTTCCTGCATTTGTACATTTTGAACTTTTGATGTCAATGAGACATCTTCAGACACTTCCCTTTCTGGTCAAGATTTTACGCTTCGACGAAATACTGCTAGTAAGGAAGAATGGCAGCATTATATATACAGCAGACTTCTAGTATCATCGAGGCCGCCAGCAGAAGGTATGACCATATATTTAATCCTCTAAAACCTGACGAATGAACGAGAAATCAGTGTCAATGAACAGAAACAACTTAAGATGGTGTTAGTGTAATCCCACAAGTGAGGTCTGGGGAGGATGGTGTGTACTGTGTACGCGGTCTTACGCCTACATTAAGAAGGTAAGAACTACAAATGTGTAAGTAAATATTCTTACTTATTTGCCCCGATGCTACAGCAGGAAGTGCAGGAATTCTCACAGCTGCAAAAGTAGGAAGTTCCGATATACATCAGTGAACAGTCATATAAGAAGAAAACGTTTTGCAAAGTGAACATAATAAGAAGGAATACGTTCAACATACACTTCTTGCATGATGAAGCTGGTAACTGAGACATAGATGGCCAAGGAGCCGGAATGTTGTCATTTAAGTCGCATACAAAGCTGATCCCCGCAGTTTTGTCCAGTATTGCATCCGATGGTAAACTAGACAAAAGACACCCCGAAACTATTCCAACAGAAAGAACAACAAATAATTATTAACTACTATAACAACGATAACAACTAGGCCTCAATCTCAAACTACGCGAGGAAATTTTTATTTAGTGCTGTAAGAATTTTAGATAAGAAAGAAAGGATGATGCAGGTAAAGATATGTCATAGAGTTGTTGTCAAGGCAGCTAATGTCGCAACGGCAATGAACATGTACCTACTCCGTTTCATTTTCAATTAGTTTGACTGATTTTGACCTGGCATAGAGTTTAAGAAAGTAAAAAATACTTTTGAATCTTGTAATCTTAAACTAAAGATATGAAATGCTCTTTAATCTTGTGCTAAATATGTCAATTGTCATGTGGAAAGATAGAATTAAAGGGTTGCCAAACAAAGAAAGAGGCATCTCTTTAAACAGAAAAAAAAAGGGGAAAAGTAAGACTCCACGTTACCATTTTCAAAGAAAAACAAAAAGTATAGACAAACAAATTGAAATAATTGGAGTAATAATATATATTTAACGAGTAAATACACAGTTCTCTTCTCATAAGAGTTCACACTTCACTAGCCGAGGTTCAAAGATATCCAATTTAATTCAATCAATAGTTCTTCTGTACAGCTAACATTAATTCGGACGCTCTTTTTACCGAAAAGTTCTATTAGTCTTAATGTTCTTAGAGTTCATAATTAGTCATATCAATCAAAGCATCTCGATCAAAATCTTCCAAGGTACCCTAATCGAAAATTTTAATATCTCATATTGGGAGTATTAATTGTCCAAGAAAGTAACAAGATGTGATAACTAAGAAACAAAACAACAAAGTAAACACGTAAAGTAGGTTTGTTACCTTCTGATGTAACTGGTGTAGTGTAGTCATTTGAAGATAACCAGATGCCACAAACATGACAAGATCAAAATTTAATGTCAGTTCAAGGTATTTGTACGCGGTAAAATGCACCAAAGAGCATTCAAATAAAAACTGACCTTGTACGGAGAAATCCTTGAGGCTAATGTGACAGAGATTGTAGACATTTTTGCTAACATTGTCTTTCTGTAGCTTAAGTCCAAGCGAGGCAGCACAATCCAAAGCTTGCAAGTTGGTGACAAAGCTCTGCCTCTGTAAGTGAGACACATACCTCTCGACAGTATTACAGCATCTTGTTTGGTTATTCATCCCATCTCCACAAGCCTTTGTAATATTTTTCATGTTAGGAAAAACCAAAGGGCACACTAAGGGGATGAGAAAACACATTAGTAGATTTATAATAATATGGAAATGCAAAGATAGTAGGTGAGAATGGAAGCTAGATTCTAATTTCTGCAGCAAGAATTGTGGTAACTTTGTGGAGCCAGCAGCATTGAGGATGATCGAATAACCAAGACTATGTTTGGTTTTCGGCGACAAGTGGAATTATAACATTAAAAGAAAACTTACTTCATCTTTACTTCTGTATTTTTCTTTTAGCTCTCTGATGTTCGTTACTCAAGCCGATGGTTTTCCGAAACAACCTCTCTACCTTATCAATGTAGGTAAGGTCAGGCTATATATACACTACACTCCCAGACCCCGCTTATGGGACTACATTGGGTTTGTTGTTGTTGGTAGCTTCACCAGGTCATGAAACAAAAGAGAGCAAGAATACACTTTGGAACTGCTCCTAGTAATGATTTGTGGGGGGGGGGGGGGATGAGCCCTTAGCCAAGGGGAAGTACTCAATCAACCATCTAATCCTTTCCTCTTCCTTCCAAGAACAAAATCTTTTAACATTATTGATCAACACTAGCTAATAAGATGTATCACAATGAAATTTATTAGCAAATAAGTGTAGTAGGATATATATATATATGATGTGCTTATCAGAGATCATTTCCATTATTTAACCATATAAAGCTTGAGAAACACATTTGCCGCAAAGGAGCTCAAATCTAAAGGGTTAAAGACAGAAAAGCCCAACAAGTTCATTTTTAACCTTCATGTGTACACATTTTATTTGGGATGCCCGTAAATATTCATTTCCATATCCATGTCTACACTTCATGGAATGAAGGCTTTTAAATTATCAATTTTAAGCACATATCTAGCAGTCTACACTTCATGGGATAAAGGCTTTTAAATTATCAATTTTAAGCACATATCTTGCAAATAACTATGCAATGAAAAATCCAAGGTTGTTATGGAATAAAATTTGTATGAACTTATCACCTTTATTGTTTTTGCAATTATAAAGTCCTCTAAGAACATGTTTTGCTCCAGCAGGTTCAAGTTTATTTGCTAGCCATCTGTGTACAATCCTTTTACAGTCGTTAACTCTAGTTGTGTGATCAGACAGCACATGAGGGCCACCCATCCTTGAAATATCATATGCTTTAAGTGCAAGTTTTTTAGCAGCTTCTATGATAGCATTTCCACAAGTTTCCTCACAACATTCATTCACAAGATCGATCTTGCCACAGGCAGCAAGTAGGCTAGAGGAGTCCACAGTGCTCTCAAACTCATGAACATCTTTGACGGGGCAAGAACCTTCAGTAAGGTTTTCCGGATGGAGAGAGCATATCTTCTGCAGAGTATCATTGGCACCCTGACTGACCAGGAGTTGCTGAAAATCTGAAAGGCAGTGCTTTGCGAGAGTCCCATTTAAAGCAAGCATATTTGAATGTTTACTAGACTGCCCAATAAGAATAACAAGAGTTGTTTCTAGTTGAGGGCAACAGATGACATTAGCCAGATACTCTGCAAATGGAGCTACACAATCTATTGATGTCACGGCCATCATACTTTTCACAGCATCAAAGTTCAGCGTACACAGTCCTGGAGAGGGTGAAAGGAAAAGTAAGAGAAGACAAGGGATATTGAAAACCTTAGGTCTTTCTGAGGTCTATTTCTTCTCTAAGTCTATGTTGCTATATATTTTGTTTTATGATTGGTGGTGTGTAGGACAGCTTACACACACCTCGACTATTTTATTGGGTACCTCCTACCTCCCACCACCACAAGTACTAACCTAGTGTTTTTTGTCTCCACTAAGATTTGAACTCATGTATCCAATCTATGCTTCTTTATGTTTCGACATTGGCATTTTTGACTCTTAGGATATAGTTCTTGCTTAGTTGTTAGGAGTTTGACATAAGTAGTTTCGGAAACAAAACAGATAACATAGGTATGCAACTACTTGTAAGAGTTTAGTTAGCTTGTGAAAGCAAACTAAATCAGATTGTTATACTGCTATATCGCAAGCAGTGCTTTATAAAAAAATACTGGCATACTGCTCGATGGCCCAATGCACTAACCTCCCACTATGGGCCGTACCACCAGGGACTATTGTACACAGCCTTACCTTGCATTTCTGCAAGAGGCTGCTTCATAGCTCGAACCCGTAACCTCCTGATCACATGGAGGCAACTTTACCAGATATGCTGAGGCTCTCCTTTCAGACTGTTCCAGATCAGGAAAAAATTATATTGGCAGACTGTTGCATGTATACATTTAATTACTCCAAGTTGATCCAAAATTGGAAGGTTGATATAAATTAAAACTTATTCGACACTAAGGACCAAAAGCTTTAATGTGATTAGTTTCTGAAACAGACCAGATAGTCTAGGTGAAGTGCTGTTTGTGAAAGGTGCCAATGGAGAAGGTGCACGAAGGGGGAGAAGGGGTTGTGGAGCAGCAGTTGGTAACGTCTCTAGCAAAAGGGTATCCTCCTTTATGTCCATGATTAGAGAGCTTCTTAGATGATTTAGTGAGCTGCAACTGGATTCCTGGAGGCCTGTAAAAGTAGCAAATCCATCATAAATTTGAAATAGCACTGGATCCAAATGAATTACCAGCAAATGCACATAGATAGAAATATATGAGACGACGGTGAAAGCATCATAAGTGAATGTACCAAGATAGAAATAATTCATGAATGCACATGAATAATTCAACCAGAAACCACTAAAACCAGCAGATTATGTAGTCAGTAAAAGAAAAAAGGTGACAGCAAGCAATCACTTTCTGCTGAATCATCATCCCTCGTCTGTGGAAGACCCCGTGTTGAGATTTCAAAGTTGAAACTTGTATATCCAGAGAAA
Source organism: Solanum peruvianum (assembly GCA_027705065.1). NCBI lineage: Eukaryota > Viridiplantae > Streptophyta > Magnoliopsida > Solanales > Solanaceae > Solanum > Solanum peruvianum. The sequence continues at coordinate 4,084,161 of JAKWJD010001757.1, read as the reverse complement.
TCCAATATCATAGTAACTGGATTTTCTCCTTGATTCATTCAGTTTGGGTCAAATCTATATTTATCCACAGAAACACTATGTGACACTTCATTAAGTCTTAGCTCAGGAAACCATTTCATAGCTTGTAAAAACTATACATTGCTCTGCGCTTCTTTATACCACTCCATATTCAGGGTTAAATCACAAATTCCCACGGATACATTTCCCTCCCCTAATATCCAAAGCAATCCACAACAGTACAACTGATTCCACCAGCAGGAGATGCAAGGGAAAGAGAACATCACTCAAATAAGGTCTTGGAGCAGAAATAGTTTGTCCAGATAATGCAGAGGCTAAAATAAGATTAACATAATGGAAAACTACTAGACTTTGTAAGATTAGGTCTTTGGTCTAACTCACACCCCAAAAGTTAGCTCTTACGGAGGAGGCTTGCCAAGCCTTTAGAGATCACCCCCATCTCATTAAGCATCAATGCGGAACTTTTTCACTCTTCAACAGACTTTAACAAAATGCATTTTCGTAACCCTCGACTGTCCCATTCAATTCCAACTTAAATGATCCTACCAACAGTTTCAATTACTCATTCACACTAAATTTTCTAATGCACATATGTTTTTCACAGACAACTAATTAAAACTAATTTTCTGCTTGCCTCCAAAACTTAGTAAAGGAGCTCAACTCATACCCTAAGCATAGACTAAAGTAACATGCAAATCACGATCATCTTTAAGACCCGCAGATAGAAGATGCATTGTTCTAGCAATTCCAGATACTTTAAGCCACCACTAGATCACCAATTTCCCCAAACACCAGCTTAAAGCATGAATCTTTATCACACCCCAGCTGGAATTTTCAGCAAAATTTGGTAAATTTCAAGAATGTATTCACAAATCATCCAAGAAATAAGCAAACTAACCAAGATACAGAGCACAGAAAATAAAAAAGGGGATTCATACTTACAAAGAAAGAGTATAAATACAACCAGAAGAAGGTCAAGTCTGAAACTTTCACTGACCCCTCCTCTCATCTCTACCTTCCTTTTCTTCAAGACCCAAAGTAGAAAGGAAACAGCAAATGCAAGAAAACCCAAAAGGGTTGAACTTTAGCAGCAAATCTTGGACTTCTTTTTCAGCAATGTGAGAAAAAGGAAACTGAAATTAGAAGAAAGAGCAGTGGGAAGTAAAAGTTGAGGCAGCCATTAATGAGGTGCTCTTAAGTGGGTGGGGGTAAGATGCAGTAATGAAGAATAAGCTGTGTATGAATTAGCATAAGACCCCACACTAGATAGTGAAAAAATTGGCTCCGATCGAACGGTAAATACTTGTTTATTCTTAAAAAAATATCGTAAATTTGAATTTAGTCAAATTTTAATACGAATATTAAAATCGAATAAAAAATGGTTGCACTCTTTGGAAAATGTTAAATCCATCAAAAGTCATGTTCCAAATGATACATTTTTCATGACATACTTTTTTTGTTTTTGTTTTTTAATTATTATTTAATTTTTCATAAAATTTTGAAACTCGATTTATTTTAATTTACGTAATAAATTTAAGGACTAAAATTACGAGGTTGTAATTGGAGACACTTTATTATAATAAAAATTATATCGTATATAAGATATTACATATATAAAAATATATAATTTTGAATTTTCATAATAGAATATGAAGAGCTTAATATGTAGCCAAGGGAAATCAAAATTGACAATATTTAATTGAATTTGAGTATATGTTAAAAGAAATTGACTAAATTTGTAAATGAATACTAGATAATGTGTTGTTAACCTACCTAATAAATACTTTAATTGATTAGTGAATTGTTATTAAGCTTAATGTCACCATACACTTTAGCGATATTTTATAAATGGATAGTAACTGTTACTAAAAATATATATTTAGCAATAGTAATTAAGTTATTGTCGTTTAAGATCATTTTTGATATAGTGAATAAATTTTAGAGTGAAAACTTGACTTGTAGCAATGCCTATATATCATATAAGGAGAAAATTTTAATTCTTTGTTATTTTAAAGTTAATGTATAAAATATATTTTACACATAGCAACAATCTATTTAGTATGATTTGAAATTTTTTTATTAAAGTTTATTAAAGAAGTTAAGTTTTTTTTGAAAAATAATAAGCTTTTTAAAAATAAAAAAAAAATGATTCTTTTAACAGGTAAAAGTAAACAAAACAAATTATTTCATACATATGACATTCAATATTGATTATTTTCTCAACTCTATCTTTCGATGAACGAATAATCATTGAGCCCTACTCTTTCGAAACTATTCATATGAAGAAATCTAACTGCCACACATTATCTTCATCCTTACCTTGTAAATTAGGTCAAGCTAATTAGATAGGTGGCAGATATCCAATGGATAATTAGCTTAACCCTCACTAATACCTTTTGTAAAAAAATAATAAAAATTTTTAGTGACTTACTATATATAGATAAGAGGCTGAAGTTGGTGAAGAAAAATGTTCCAAGATTCCATCGACCATTTTAAGTTCACACTTTGATAGCTTTCCCTTTTCTATGAATATGTGTGCGCGCGTAAGCGTGTGTGATCTATTAAAATAAAATTTAAGAGCATGAAATAAAATGTCACTAACACGTAATCTCCTATTTTGTTAAATACAATGATTTATTATAGAGCAAATGGTCAAAGGCATATTTAAATTATCATATCGTTTTTTTGAGATTCATATTTCAATTATCTATTGTTCCAATTTTAACATATCTATGCAGTAACTCTTTAATTTTTATATCAAAACATACTTTGATGTTGAGTTTGCCTGCATGTACATGTTATTGAGTGAAAATAATATTTGGTCAACTCAACATTGAGGTGCATTTTGATACTGAGGAAGTGATAATTGAGGTAAGTAAAGAAAAGAATTGATAATTAAGGGTGTGTTTCGTACGGAGGAAAATGTTTTCCTAGAAAATGTTTTCCTGGAAAACAAGTAGATTTTAGACTTATTTTCTCATGTTTGGTTAGTGAGTAGAAAATATTTCCCGAAAAAGATTTTGTGTTTGATTTATGAATAAAAAACGTTTTTAAGAGACATCTTTTATTTTTACTAGAATAAAAAATAATTTATGAAATTGAAAATATTTTTTTAAAAACAAAATTATTATTTTCTTGGGGTGGGGTGGTGGGTAGTGGGTGGGGGTAGAAGTGAAAAAATAAATTTGAAGTTGATAATATTTTTAAAAATAAAATTAATTTTTTAGGGATTGGGGGTGGGGGTGGGGTGGGGGGGGGGTTGGCCGGGGAATGGGGGAGCGGGGGTAGGAGTTTAAAAATAAAAATTTAAAGTTAAAAATATTTTTTAAAAAGCAAAATTAATTTTTTGGGGAGGGGGTGGGGTTGGGGGGGCTGGCCGGTGTGGGGAGGGTTAAGGATCGGGTGAAAAAATTAAATTTTGAAATTGAAAATATTTTTTTAAAATTGATGTTTTTCCCCCAAAAAATATAATTTGAAATTGGAGGAGAGTTTTGAAAAAAGTTTTCCTTAATTTTGATGAAAATTAGTTGATTTGAAAAATATTTTTCAAAACTTTTGTCCCAACCAAACATTAATAAATTGGAAAACATTTTCCACCAAACACACTCTAAGATATATAAAATTTGCAATAAACCAATAATTTAAATGTGATTTTACCATTAACTCTTTATATATACAAAAAAATAATATCAAATATGGCTTATAATGAAAACAATATCAAATTTATACATATATTATCTTCTCTAATAACTAAACAATCCCTTATATTCTATAACTCTATTTTCCCGATCGTCATCCAAATCGCTCTGATATAATAAAAGAATATATATCGACTAGATAAAATAAATAACTTCAACAAACTATTTTTATAAAAGATTCTAAGACAAAGAACTTTTCTCACTTACTGGTAGACTTAAATTTAATCCTAAGAATTATAGTTGTATAAAAAAAATACAAATGTATAGTAACAAAAATTGGTCCACATATTTCTTTGATTCCATTCACAATTCCATGTTCACATGTTATCTTACTCAATTTGTTTTTTCCTTATTTAATTAATTTAATTTTGTTCTTTCTAGATCCTATATATCTTTCTATTCCTTTCACATTAAAAAAATGTCAATGTGGGTACTTAAATATATATTTTGGTATAATGGTAGGTAATAATATAAACATGATCACTGAGAATTATACTAGAATTGATTCACAAAATCTTTTGATGGATCGTTAATTATAAATTTTAAATATAAGCATTGAAAAAATCGAATATACAACATTTTTCTATTTAATAAGTTTTATATATATAGCGTGAATCTGAATAAATTGTAAAAATACAAAATAAATCTAACTTCATGATGATAAATATTTGTAAAAGATTAATTTTTCTTTAAAAGACCTTTTTTCTTCTTCAAAATTTGTAGCTTTCTTGACGTAAATTTAAACACATGCAAAATAAGGGAACGTTTGATCAATTTTTTTTTTTGAGATATCTAAGCATAATTTAATTGATTTAAACTTCTCATTATATATTGTTAAATAAGAAACAAAATATGAAATGTTTCCAACTACAAGTTTTATATTAATCTAAAAATTTCAAACACATATATGACATGTTATAATGATGATAAATTTCAAAAAAAAAAAAATTAATTTGTTTGAACTTGCCTCATAAATCAAAATTGACAAAATAATTTGTCAAAGCAAAATATAGATAGAGTACATTGAGAAAAAAAAAGATTGTTGAACTAATCCTCTTTGTCTGCCACCCATAATAATAATAATAATAATAATATAATAATAATAATTGTATACACATAGAAAAAGACCATTTCTTATTCTATATGCCCCCCCCCCCCCCCCCAAAAAAAAAAAAAATATCATTTCAAGGGTATAAATATAGGTGTATCATGTAAATCCCAAATCTCCACCTCTTTCATTTCACAAACATATTAATGAAAAATTAGAATATTCAAAAGTGTTCAATATTCGAAAATTATAATCGTATTGTTTAGATCAGTTTACTATATCTCAACTAATCTAGCAGAAGATCTGTTATTTTAAGATGGGAAATTGTTGTAAACGTGGATCGAACATGATATATGTTGAAGACGATGATGACGAGTGGGAATATGTCGTATCACCAAAAAATTTGATCGTCGAAAAAGAAAAGTTATTTTCGTTTTCCTCCTCCTCATCCTCCTCCTCATCGGCATCATCATCGACATCGTCTATTTCTTCTTCGACGATTAATTACAAAGAGGTGAAAATACGAATTACGAAAAACGAGCTTGAACAAATTCTAGCTGGAAAAATTGACAATATGGAGGAAGTTACAATGGAGCAACTATTGTCTGGATTTATAAATTCTAGCAATAATAGCTTTGAAAATATTCAACGTCAACAATCATGGAAGCCTCGTCTTCAAAGCATTCCTGAAGTTAATTAACATCAGAGACGAAGTTAAAAATTTTTATAATCAGCTTACGTATTTAAAATGAACTTATTATATGTAGCAATAGTATAATATATTTTGTATATATATTTATAAATCGAATCTTATTTACCCGTTGTAGATCAGTCTCTGAATAGGAAAGAGTTGATGGTGAGGGAACTTTTTGCTCCTTCCTTGTCCTTGTCTTTTTTTTTTCTTTTTCTATTGATGATGTTGTAAAGAAATTGACAAATTTGTTGTATAAATTTAGTTTGACTATTATTTGAACGTTTTTGAATTGGTCAATATTTGAATAGTCCACATTCCGATGGACATTAGTTCAGATTTATTTATTTTTGTAAATTGTTTTAGATAATTTATGTGTCATTATTAATTATTATTCAACATATTAAAAAGTCATACAGTGTCATTATTATTTATTTTTTTGAATAAAGTTAAATATATCTAACCATGTGCTCTATATCTTGCTATAAACTTAATTTGAGTAGTAACACCTTTTTGACATTTTAATAATTAAATGTGTCAAAAATTTCATATAAAATTATATTGTTAACCTAGTGGTATATAATAATATTGTAGTAGTATATAATAATATTGTAAATGTTAGTGCACAAAAGTTAAACAAAATTCTTTAAATCACACTCCTCTCCGTTCGGAATTATTTGTCATTTTACACTTATCAAAAGTTAATTTAATTAATTTTCAAAGGTAAATTAAATCACATTAACTCGATATTTTAAACAAAAAAATTAGATATTCTAAAACTATATAAAAAGTACTATAGGTTACAATTTTTTGCATATTAATATGATGAGAAAATTCATCTTAAAATGTTAGTCAAACTTTTTATAGTTTGACTCTAAAAATAGAAATTATAACAAACAATACCGAACGGAGTGAGTAATACTTATCGCACAAAAAAGGAAAATTGCCTGGGAAGCTCCTTGCTAGTGTTTTGCCCTACTACTGAACATTACGCACCCCTTTAGAGGATACAACACACTGAAATAAAGGAATTGATTGGGAGATCTCTCTCATCACTTGATTATCCGATAGATCTAGCGTCATTTACCATTTATCAGGCTTGGGAGAGGAGGTAGACTCTCCCCCACCCGAAATCCTTTCTGGTGCAGTCTACCATTTCTAACAATAATTCATAAAAATATTAAATTTTGAGTTGTCTCGATTTCTATTTTAGTAAAAACGTCTTAATTTTAAAATTTAAATATAAAAAAAAAATCTAATATAAATACTAAGTACGAATATATATTCTTTCTCTTTCATTATCAAAAAGCACTTCATATTAATGTCACATCATATTGTATAACTATTTAGATAAAGTATGATAGCTTAAATGATTAGAGCTAGCTAATCAGGTCTGTACCATATCGATAAATTCCAAACTAAACATTTTAATATTTTTTGTTTAATAAAATACTTATCCCTAGTGCTTTGTCAAGAGACAAAGTCAAGTTTTACATCCTTAATGAGTTGGTGTGCATAACTTAAACGATATATTTTTTTAAATTGTTTACTTAATTCTTTTAGCATTTTCTATGTTTAAAAAGAAATTTAATGTTTATATAATCGCTTTATCTTTAATAATATTTTAGATTATAAATTTTAATTTTTTAATATTTTTTTTTAAATATTCAATCAAATATTATCACATTAAATAAAATTATATATCATAAGAGTCTTGTTATCGTGGTTGCATACTCGATGGATTTTAAAGAACACAAGTGAGACGGGTATGAAATAGTTAATTTAGTTGTTTAACGTCATAATTAAGACCACTAAAATATTAAAGAATGAAGGTAGAGTACAATGATCCTATTGTAGAAGAGTAAAGGTAGCATATGACAATAACTATTGGGCTTCAAACTAATATTTATAGAAGTTTGGGAGAGAGTGATCGAGATGAGGATTGGAGTGATCTATCTACTGTTGAGAAGCAGTATCAATTGCAAAAGTCATTCATCTTGTAGGGATATTGTTGGAATAGTATAAAGACATGGAAAGACTTACATATGGTATTCATGTTTATGATAAAGTTCACAGGAAGGTACTTTGGAGTCTAAAGGTGTACATATGACCTACAGTATGACAATTAAGGATGTGTATGATGGAGCCAAGATCAAAATTTAACTAGTGAGAGATGACATAAAAAGCACTTCCAAGTTGTGATGAGATTTCACTAGGGGTCAACCCTTAGCTTGGTGGAAGTGAAACTTGATGCGTAAAGTTGTATCCAAAAGAGTGAGTTCCAAGTACTAGTTAGGTTATTAATTCAAAAAAATGGGGGAAATTGATAACGATGTCGTTCATTATATTGGAGTGGTGTAGGTGAAATATAGCTTGATCGTTTAGATATTTTGCGATAAGAATGTTGGAAATGTTTGAAGGTAAGTTCTGCAAAGTAATGATTAGATCAACGGTAAATTTTGGTATGAGATGTGCCTTATACTTCTCCAAGGAGTCGTCTGATTTAAATTTGAAGATGGATATCCTCTACAATCCACTATTTCCTTTCCACGTGATAGTTTCATCATTTTTTAGGTTTTACTTTTATTTATCTTAGAATTGACTTTTTTCACTCAGAAAATGTCAAAGCATCCTGACATTTTTCGATATCTCCATATCAGATAATTGAGAAAGAAAAGCTATATAAAAAAGGGACAAAATTTTATATAACACAAAATTTAGCAAGAGATAGTTAATGCCTTTTCTTACCTTGTACATTTGACAATTAAAAGGTCAATGTCTAAAATAACAAGACGTAAATTAGAATTAGGTTATGAAGCATTATTTTGTATGTCAGTGAGATCTTACTTAACAAACATTTAGTTATACTGAGAGTCCTTAATTTTTTTCTTTGATTACAATATCTTCTCATGTAAATATGTAATTTCCTTATTCTTCTTATTTGTTTCTGTTTTTATCATTGATTATATCATGAAAAGATTTTATTATCTCGATTTTCTTATTTTCATTATTTAAGATAAGATCTCTTACCTTATGTAGTGTTATTATCAAAAGTACTATTTTTCTTATTTATCATAAAATGTGAATCCTTTTGCTTCTCGAATGGGAGGTCACTAGAGTTCTTATCATTCATCGAATCGTCACTAAGTTTTACCTTCGAGAAGAGTTCCAAAATATAGGGGTGGGCATAAACACCGGAAAATTGAAATATCGAATCGAATCGAATTTTTTCAGAATTTTAATTTTGGTATATCGGTTTTCGATTCGGGATTCGATTTACTTTTTTGTATTTTTTGGTATTCCGATTCGGTTTTCGGTACGTATTATTTGGTTTTCGATATTTCGGTTTAAATCGAAATATTATACTATAATTTATATTATATTAATAATTAAATAATCTTTTAAAAAAAGAAAAAAATATGTAAAACCTTATTCCTCTTCCTCTTTCTTCTTCCTCTTTTTAAGGCAACAGCAGCAGCTGCTCGCCAGGCGGCAACAGCAGCAGCCCTCGCCGCCAGCATCGGCTTCATCTTCAATTGGCGACCCATTAAAAATCAAAATAAAAAAATTGAATCGAATTTAATAAAAATCGAACCGAAATAACAAAAATCGAACCGAACCGAAATTTTGGTTTATAATTTACAAGAATCAAAAATCGAAAAAATAAAATAAAAAATCATAACCGAATCGAAATACCAAATGCCATCCCTACCAAAATATGTGATATTCATTGTGACAATAACCTTCTTAGTATTTAGGTCACAACACTTGTATCCCTTTTTATTAGAGGCCTAGCTAACAAAAACACCTATTTGGTGTTTGTTCTTTTTTTTGCTACTAACTAGACTGTATTTCATGAATATTCCATCAAATCTTACGTGTATGGTAATATATTTTGTAAAAATTACACCACGACTTTATTATTGTCTCAATCAAAACTTTATTAATAAAACTTTTGGCTTATCTTAACACCGTTAGGTGACGTCACCCTGTAGTTTTACTTACCAAAACATAATTGCTCTGATACAATGTAATGCTTGATAATAAAACTGTACAATCTTATTTATTCGCAGAGACTCACATATATAGCAAAAAACCTAGCAATCATATCCAAGTGAGAGTGATTTTCATAGAGAACAAAAAAAAAGAAAAATGAAATGTAGATAGTTCGTTCGAATACGGGAGAAGAGGTGCACATATGTGCCAATGAAAAAGTTGACTGCACTGGAATCACACCGTTGAAAGATTAATTATAGCCGAATCAAAACGAAAAAAAAAAGTTAATTACATAATAACATAATCCTAGATACCAATGTTGTTTCATCCTTACTTATTTCACTCGTTTTCATAGCTCCACTTTTCAATTGGAATTTTAGTCGTTTTGGTTAGAGAATACAAATAAATTGCTAAAAAAAGAGACTAAACTACCAATTAAATGACCTACTTTCCACAAGAACACCGCTTTATTTTTGCAAGTGGGGAAAAAGCCTAGAAAAATAACAAGGGCAAAAGCTGGCAAAGAAAGTGTGTAGCATTTTCATGGAGTTTTTTCACATGAAGTCAATGAAGAGTGTTCAAAACTTTGGCATTTTCTGATCTGTGGAATATCTTTTAGGTACTAATTTGAGCTTAATTACTTTAAATCTCTGTCAAAGTTGCAATCTTTTACCCTGCTAAAAATCCCAAGTTGTTGATTTATGGGTAATTTGTTGAGGAATTGAAAACCCCCAAAATTCAATCTTGTTAAAGTTTTAATCTTTTGTTTTTTAAACTTCAAGTTCTTGATTTCTGGTTACTTGTTGAGGAATTGAAGAACCCAAAATTTAATCTTGTTAAAGTTGTAATCTTTTGGTCTTTAAACCTCAAGTTGTTGTTTTATTGTGACTTGTTGAAGTTCAATCTTGTTAAAGTTGCTATCTTTGTTATGTTAAACCCCAGGTTGTTGTTTTTTTGTAACTTGTTGAGGAATTGAAGTATCCAAAGTTCAATCTTGTTGAATAGACTGTAGAAATGGGTGGTTGTTTTAGCAAGAAGTATACCCAACAAGATGTTAATGGGCATAGGGCAGGAAGACGTGTTAATCAAGCATATCAAAAACCACCACAACCCCAGCCAGAAAGGCCATATCAACCCCAGCCCCAGCCGGAAAGGCCATATCAGCCACCGCCACAGCCAGCATATCAGCCACCGCCACCACCAAAGCCACAACCTCAGCCCCACCCTGTTCCTGTTACTGTGCAGCCTGGACAGCCCCAAGACCAAATGCAAGGACCCCATATGAATAACATATTGGGAAAGCCTTTTGAGGAAATTAGAAAGCTCTATACACTTGGGAAAGAATTGGGTAGGGGTCAGTTTGGAGTGACTTACTATTGTACTGAGAACTCAACTGGGAACCCTTATGCTTGCAAGTCCATACTTAAGAGGAAGCTTGTAAGCAAGAATGATAGGGAGGATATGAAGAGGGAAATTCAGATTATGCAGCATTTGAGTGGGCAGCCAAACATTGTGGAATTCAAGGGTGCTTATGAAGATAGGCAGTCAGTACACCTTGTGATGGAACTTTGTGCTGGAGGAGAGTTGTTTGACAGGATTATCGCCCGTGGATATTACTCAGAGAAGGATGCTGCTGAGATTATTAGACAGATTGTAAATGTTGTTAACATTTGCCATTTCATGGGTGTCATGCATAGGGATCTCAAGCCAGAGAATTTCTTACTGACTAGTAAGGATGAAAATGCTATGTTGAAGGCAACTGATTTTGGACTTTCTGTCTTCATTGAAGAAGGTAAGTTTCTTGCCCCTCTAGATTAATAACATTACAGCTGAGTTTTCAAGAAGAAATTGTTGCGTTGTCAATATTATGTTACTTTTTAAATACTTACATGACTTTTCTTGCTTGGACGTGTCCAAAGTTTCTCGGACTCAGGTGTCCGATACGGGTGTGGATCTAGAGGTGATCCTTCATGATTTGAATTTTAAGATATGGGGGTATGGATCCAGATACGGGTATGAGCGCGGCGATTCGGCTAAAAATTAACTACTATATCTAAAAATAGAGTTATATCTCTAAATTAGGAGAATCGTAGAAGAAGTATAACAAAAAGGACTGACATAGAAATTTCTGTAGACAAGTTATATATATATCTTCAATTTCACCTTAGCTTTTGTTATAATTACAGAAATCATTAGATCTGTCCCAAATTTCTATGTCAATTTTGGTCAAAGTACCCAAAATCGATTGACCATATCCGGTACAGATCCCACACCCTCACCCACATCCTCGTCGTGTCGAAATGGGTATGTCCCCGAAAGTGAAGAGTTCAAGCAACTTGGGATGTGTCTGGCAATGCATGACAACAATTTTAGTGCTAAGACGCATTAGTAGTATCTATTTGACAAATTTTTAAAAGAAGAGATTTGATTGGGGTAAAATGTAAAGACACACAAACCTTTGTAGAAGTGTATACTTGTGTTAGCTAGAATAAGATTTGTTTCTATCCTACCAATCAAACAAGCAATTAATGATTACCATGAATGCAAAAAGTATTGATTTTAGAATTGCAGGATCAAGTGGGAACTTGGCAGGTCTTGCAGCTATTAAGATTTCAAAAGATCTCGCAGATCTGTGTTTTCTATGTTCTGTAATGCAGTTCGCTGTCATAGTTTGAATAACCTAAGAGGATTTTCATTCTATAATTATGATCCAATCTAGTCTCCTGAACCCGAATTTCATCTTGCTACTGTTCGCTGCCGTCAGTGGCCCGTGGGTTGTGAAGGTGATTGAGTAAGACTCTTTAACCGAGAGTGTCAGTTTCTGTAGGAGCATCTCTCATCACTGAACCATCCCTTTCCTGGTAAAGCAATGTGTCTGCTATAAGATTGGCAAAAGTGCTAGCATAGAGCATTTTGTTCGGTGAATATGTCAAGAATTCTTGTATTCCAGTCTAGACTCTAGAGTACCTTGGAAGAGTTTAAGTGTCTCCAAGAAAAACTGCAAATTTTGGAATAAAAATTGTACTCATTTATTAAGTGTTAAAGTTGCATGCTAGCTAATCAAAAAGTAGTTTATAGAAATCAGTGGCATTAAACATCTTTGTAAATATATTTGTCCATGATCCACAACTAATTTTAAAAATTGTTCCAGATTACGTATATTGTGACTAAGTTTATACTCCCGGAGAGTTCCAAATAAACCGCGTAGCAATGATTTGTGCTAGCCAAAAGGGACAGTATTTGAGAATATCCTCCTTTTTGGTTTATTTTGGTGTACCCCGAGTTCCCCATTTGTAGAGATGATTGCATGTCTTCTCTAGAACCATATTTTCGTGTAGGTTCTTTACTTTCTCGTATATTGCTTGTATACAAGAGAGTTATCCCAAATCAATAGAATCATTACCTAACCAATAAAAGACGGGGTGTATTTGAGTTCTCTATCCCTTAAGATACCCTTGGCTGAGTCAGGCACGATTCATGACTTATATATGCATGAAAGAGAAAATGGTGGCTGTGGTTGATCCTAGAACACCTGAAGTGTAGGAATATATTTATTGATTAGAGCCAAAAACCAGATATAACCTCCTAAAGTAGAGACTCATAAAATCACCACAGAAACAACAAAAGTTTGTATAAGATTTTAATTTTTGTAACTTCCTCTCCCCTCGTTTTACCCAAGGGTGTATCCTAGTGGTCAATGAAGTGGGAGAGGAACTATGAGATCTCAGGTTCAGATACCAGAGAAGGCAAAAAAATCAATTAGGTGGTTCTTCCTTTTGCCTAGGCCTTAGTTGGCTAAGTTACCCGTTTGTATAGTCAAGGTGTGTGCAAGCAAGCCTGGACAGCACCATCATAAAAAATACTTGCCCCTCTTTTTTTGTTACTTCCCCATTTAACTGGATTTAAAACATTCTGCTGATACTTGAGCTAATTACTCGTTTGTTCCTACAAGGAGCTAATAAATTTTTTAATTTGATTTAATAAAATAACGATTAAGACATAAAAATAGCGGACTTAATAAATTCTTTGTCCAAGATAGCATGTTGTCGACCAGACAAAATCCACTTGGATCTTTGTAGAATATCCTAGATCAGTGGTACTGGCATCCCAAAAGATTGTAAGTGATGCATAAGTTTGAAGTTAGAATATTAGTGGATCCATCCCAACTTACTCTAGAGGACAATCTCAGTTTTTTTTTGCTTTTTCTTTTGCCTTGTTATGTGTAATTATTATTTTAACTCTTTTTTTGGGGAGATATGTATAAGCACATCCCCTCGTCTTGTAATCTGAGTTTCTTGGGTTCTTTGACTTTAGCTGAATTCACAGACTACTTAGACCTTCATCTGATTCAATATAACGTACCTTTTATACATTTATGTTTGTGTTGCCGCTATTTGAGTATTCCAGCATGGATCATTTCAGTAGTTGACTTCAATTATCTTTTGTTACTCCACTCTTCTGTTTAGAATCTAGAATAGATGAACTTATGTTTCATTTATAAATGTCAGGGAAGGTGTACCGTGATATAGTTGGTAGTGCATATTATGTTGCCCCTGAAGTATTGCGGCGTAGTTATGGGAAGGAAGCAGATGTATGGAGTGCAGGTGTTATTTTGTATATTCTGCTCAGTGGTGTACCTCCATTTTGGGCTGGTAAGGATGGCAATAGAAGTTTAATAAGATGATTTACTTCGTGTTACTCTTTGTGTTCTGTCCTGTTAACGTGTCTTCCCGAATCCTTTGCAGAAACTGAAAAGGGAATATTTAATACCATACTAAAAGGAGAAATTGACTTCCAAAGTGATCCATGGCCATCCATATCAAATAGTGCCAAGGACCTTATTAGGAAAATGCTAACGCAGGAGCCAAGGAAGAGAATTACTTCCGCGCAAGTTCTTGGTATTTCTCTCTTTCCCTTTCTGTAATCAAAAGTTACAGCAGCGTGTCATGTCTTTATTTGTTTCTGCATATACGGTTTTATGTAATAGGGTGTTGTAATGTTTAGGTTTTGCATGCATTTAGTAAATCTTCCAAGTATAAGCTGCATTGCTCTTCCATGGCTTTGTTCAAAAACAGACCTTAATGAAATCATTGGCTTGATTACAGCATAGACAAATACGTTATCATTTTCCCATAGTGTATGACTTTTGTCTTCGTGTTGCTTTGGATAAATTATGGATCTTTACTTCACTAACACACTGTGATTTGGTGATGGCAATTGTCCGCACAAATGATCTGATTAATGAATGTTTCACACATTGAATTAATAAGATGACTGAAATGGATGAGAGTTATGGGCTTGAAGATTTTTACCAAAGTGATAGACAAGTTTTATAGAATAGTGGCGTGACATATAATTTTATGTGAGAGTGTATGTTAGGCCTCTAAGACGTATTATGTCTACAACATGAACAGAGATACATGTGCGGTCATACAATTTTGAACAAAATTAGAAACGAACCTGTAGATGAATTTGAAACCCCTAAACAATTGAGCCAACATCTGCTCTTGTGTTCAGGGGACTCAAAATCAAAATATAAATAGATTCATAAAAAAAATAAAAAATTACCTTACATTATATATACAGTGTAATTTTTCCCAAGGGGGTTCAGGTTATTCTCGTGCCCCTCTAGATCTGCCCCTGGTTGCATGTTAAGATTTTATTAGTTGTTACCCTTGCATTAGGTATGGTGTTATATAGGAGCTTTTCTAGTCTACTTGGAGATTTGTATGCCAATGTAGAGATAAATTGTGACCTTTAGTTTTAGAGAGTTCCTGATTTGCCTAAAAAACAAATTATTTACAAAGAAAAATAGAAAAGGGACGAACTTAGATAAAATATAGTGGAATAGTCATAGATGATTCATATAGCCAATCCCAACTTTGGTTTGATTGAGACTTTTTGAGTTGAAACAGTCTCCGGGTTGAAAGTAAATCTGGGAAAGAGCAGTATATGCAGTGGCTAGGGTTCTGGATTTAGTGCAAAACCCCCTTCTCTCTGTCCAATTTACTTCCTAGATTCTTAGGTCTTTGACTGCAAGCAAGAGGCGGCTTGTGTTAAATACTCTATATGCTGGGTTTAAGTTCTGCTTGCTCGTTTGATACTTAGCATTCATGGTGCTTGTTTCTGCAGAACATCCATGGCTTCGACTTGGAGAAGCATCAGACAAGCCAATAGACAGTGCAGTCCTGTCCAGAATGAAGCAGTTCAGAGCAATGAACAAGCTCAAAAAACTCGCATTGAAGGTAGAATCTAATATTGCATTCTTATTTTGGCACTGCAGGTGGTTAAGTATTTTCTCGAGACTGCTATTACTCAGAATCTTTGACTATCATTACTGGTTCTTCAGTAGCAAAAATGATGTGGGATGCCGTCCATACTGAATTATCTAGAAGATGTAGCATTTATTAGGCATTTGATGTTGGAAGTAAGCTCTTAATATTCTGTTACATTTGTAATCTCCTTAGGTCATTGCGGAGAATTTATCTGAAGAAGAAATCAAGGGTCTGAAAGCTATGTTTCACAACATTGATACGGACAATAGTGGCACAATCACTTATGAAGAACTGAAGTCGGGATTGGCTCGGCTTGGATCAAAGCTAACGGAGACTGAAGTCAAGCAACTCATGGAAGCTGTAAGTAACTGAGTATGATGCCTCTGACTAGATAGGATTTTGCTTTATTTCAGTTTCTGACCTGTACATGGCTTGACATTTCAGGCTGATGTGGATGGAAATGGATCAATTGATTACATTGAGTTTATTACTGCAACGATGCATAGACATCGGCTAGAAAGGGATGAGCATCTGTTTAAAGCTTTTCAGCATTTTGACAAGGACCATAGTGGGTAAGTCCATAAATATGATCATGGCTTCCATTTTTCTGACCTTCTAAATGAAATTTTGTCTTCCTAATCTTGGTGAGTCCAGAAAATATTCCACATGCCATTGCGGATCAATAAAGATAATTCCTTCCAGAAGCAAAAAGAAAAATATAGTATATCTTATATTATGACATAGTGACATAGTGACATATCCTTACCACAAAGGTACATCCTACCCTAACCAAACCCCACTTTTGGGATTACATTGGATATGTTGTTGTTTGTTGTTGTTGTATGGATTCATGGCATCAATAGGGTAATCAATAGCTTGATAGGGGCTGGATGTTTTGCAAGTGATAACTTTTGATGCTAGACCATTGAGATATTGTGTGTAAAACCTCCTAAGCCATCTAATTGCTTAATTTACGCTAAGTTATAGGTGGGATTGCCCATAAGTGGTTGAATATAATTCATTTATTTAAATGTTGTGTTAGCCGGACTCTTAATAAATGTAGACAGGTGCGTGCTAGATTCTCCAAAGTAGTGTATTTTTGTTGGATCCGGTACAGGTGTGGCAGCATTTTAGAGAAGTCCAAAAAACATAAGCTTAAAGGGGAGTAGCTTCCTATTTATTTAATTTGGGAGAGTTAATACAGCAATACTTGACGCTTACCCGAATATCAGATGGACCCTCATAGTTTTTAGCATAGGTAGTTCCATCATGAAACCTTCCGGAGTATAAAGGACTAAGAGGAATCATTTTAAATCAACAGTATTATGGTTTATAAAATCAAGGACTAAAGGTGATTCTGAGACATCCTCCTGACTTAAAAATTAAATCTTTGTAACGGTATGTGTAACATATTGATCTCTCTAAGTTTTGTTTCTATGCTCGGCTATTTTGGAATCTTTTTATGTTTTTTGAACCTTTTAGAAGCATTGTACTTTTAAGGCTCTATCCGTCCATACAAGTAGTTGTGGTGTTGCCCCTGTAGTTTCTTGTCCTTAGATTTCTGTTACTATCTATTGTTTCTTATACTTCGATTATCATATTATTTTGTTGTAGTTACTGTTCACTATCTGCTGTTTTTGTTACGATCTGCTATTTCTCGTACATCAGTTGCTTTTTTCGGGACTGCTTTAGACTAGTTTTCTCTTGAGCCCAGGGGCTATCGGAAACAACCTCTCTACCTCTGAGGTAGGGGTAAGGTCTACCCTGGACCCACTTTGTGGAACTACATTGGGCGTGTTGTTGTTGTTGTTGTACTTTGATGGCTGTAGTATATGAGTTGGGTGTGGCCTGTATCAAACCTTAACATTTCACACATTCTTACAGATTCACCTCTTTTTTCTTTTCCTTTTTCCGAGTAAGTAATGCGTACACTTTTAATTGTTGTTGATGTTATTCAGATTCATCACGCGAGATGAATTGGAAAACGCTATGAAGGAATATGGTATGGGTGATGAGGCCACCATCAAGGAGATAATCGCAGAGGTGGACACTGACAATGTAAGTCGTGTTATATGAAACGCTCGACGTTGAAACTCTTTAGTGTGGATAGTTTCATACCAACTCTTCCATTTGAACAGGACGGTAGGATCAATTACGAGGAGTTCTGTGCTATGATGAGAAGTGGAACAACACAACCACAACAAAATCTTTTCTAGTGCATCGAGAGCAAATTACCCTTGCAACGAGCAGAGAACGTTCACCAGCCAGCACGATTGAGAGATGTCTATCACGAGAGGATCAGTAACTTAACATACTTTCATATTTCTTCAATCCTTCAGCTATCTTCAAATAGCACTGGAGTACATGAGACCTTTTTCGTGTAGGTTGAGTTCGCGTTGAAAATGTGTGTATAGCTAGTTAATGGTATATTTCGAGTTTCTTGTAATGTATTTGATCCCCCTTCGTAATTTTGTGTGGATCGCGTTGTGACGTTGACCTCCCGTAGAGATTATAACAAGACAATCTGAATATAGCTTTATGCTTGAAAAAAAGAGGGGATTTTTGTTGACCTTAAAAGTTAAACAAATTAAATACATGAGTTCAATGTATGTGACATAATACATGTGGGATATCATGTAGGACACAAATTGCTATATAGAACATAAATTGTCATGTAGGATGCAATATAGGATATCTGTGTTTATTTGTTTAAATTTTTACAAGTTGAACTGTAGGGCTGTTCAAAATTGAACCGAAATTGATAAGCCGAATCGATAAAAAAGTTATTGGTTTATAGTATTGGGTTATCGATTGGTGGTTTTGATAACGGTTTTGTTTTTTTTAATCATGTTATCGATTTTTAACAGTTTGAAGTTTTTTCTTAAGTGGTTAACCGATAACCAGATAGTAAATTAAATAATTATATGTATACCATTTTCGGTTATTTATTCATATTTTTGATAGAATATTACTCTAATTTTTAAAAATTTAAAGAAATAGAGTGCATAAAGATTTAAAATAATTAACATAAATTTTTATATAAATAAATAATGTGAGTGTTCGCAAATATATATATATATATATATATATATATATATATATATATATATATATATATATATATATAAATAATTATTTTTTTCATGAAAAAATTAAACATAAATTTTTATTTATAGAAATTTGAGGCCACAAAAATTGAGGGTCTAAGGCAATGGCCTAAAATTTCTAAGGCAAGAGCTGACACTGAATATGAAGATGATAATTTGTTTAAAATAATGCATTTTTAGAGAATTCAATAATATTACAATATTTTTTAGAGTCCGAATAACATAAAATATTACAAAACTTTATGGGATGCTACTGTCTATCTTCTGTTTTCTTTGGTGATTTTATCTTTTTGCTCTTTTAACACTTTTTCTTATAATTTTACTTATAGGCTTTTTGACAACTTTAAAATTTGCTTATTTTGTCTGGTGTGAAGGAAAATGTTTTATTTATAAACTTCAAGATTCTTAAATCTTATTTCAAATTATATTTACTATGTATGTTTTATATGTTTATGTATTTTCTGTATATTAAAATATCTAACAACAGCCTAATTATAATAATGCATCCAAATTAAATTAGGACTAGAAATATATATCCTATATGAATTAGGATAAATAAGTTCTAAGTAGACATTAATTAAATAAATATCAAAATAACAAATTCTAAACAACTTAGGATTCCTTCTCAGTTATTATTCCAACAAAATGTTCCTTTCCTTTTATCATTACTGTTTTTTTTTTTTCAAAAATGAAATAAGAATCAAGAGTAGCAATTTATGTTGACTAATTAATTTAAATCAATACTAGAATATTGATTTGTATAATGTAACAAACACAATTAGCTAAACCTCATGCCTATCACTTTATCACTATCTATATGCTCGTTAAATCATTAAATTTGATATCAATTGCTAAAATAATACGATTTAAAAATATATTTAATCGCTTATTGTGATATTATCCGTTTTAAGCCTAACATAAATTGCAATGGAGACAAATCGTTTGGGGTTGTCAGTTGCACGTGAGGTTAATATAAATATTCTATGTTGTACCTCCAAATTCATATTATATTCATGTGCACGTGTGCACTTTCTCTTTTTTTTTTGTCTTGGAAAAAACAGACTGTCATTGCTACATTGGGCTCATATGCCAAGATAAAATTAATATAAAAAGAAGGGATAATGTAGTATTCTTCAATCTATGCTCGAAATCTCATAGACACACTTATATATAATAAGGTTATATTATTCTCTGAACTTATTTTATTAATAATATTTTACCCCTTTTCGACCTGCGTGACACTATCTTGTGAGCTCAACGTTGATTGATTTTTTTTTCAAGCTAGTGCCACGTAGGCCGAAAAGAGGTAGAAAATTACTTATAAAATAAGTTCAGGGGTAATAGGACCTTATTATAGTATAAGTATGTCTCTGAGATTTCGAACATAAATTGAGGGGATACAGGGTAAAGATTTGAACTTTTTATATATAAATTCTGGATATTAGAACTATGAATTTGATCGAACTCGCACATTGATTTCTATCACTATTTTTGTTCCAGATCAGTGGTAAAGTCCGAATTTTTGAGAGAATTGAAAATAAAATAAAAAATATGGAACATCAAACTATAGCCTAGGATGCTCCTAATGTTTAATATTATTGGGAAACTAAACTCACTTAACAGCAAAGCTTTCCTTTTTTAAAATTGTTGTCTTAAGTATTATTTTAATTTTGTGCCATAAAAAGAAAAATCAACCAAAGAATTGAATGACAGAAGTAAACAGATTCCTTAACCTATGCATCACTCTTGAAGACATATAGTTCTTAATTTTGTTTTAGTAAAAGTATACACCTTCCGTTTCATTTTATTTATTTGATTTTGACGATACGAAATTTTTAAAAATAAAAAATGATTTTTGAAGTCTTAAACTGAAGATATGTAGAACGTATCATATGCACTTTAATTTTGTGGTCTTAAACTTGACTAGGAAGTCGTACGAGAAAAAACCCTGCAAAAAATGCAGGTAGACTACGTACAAGAGACTCAATGTGGTTCGATCCGTCTCCAGATTCCACTTATATAAGTGTTTCCCTTCAAAACATAAAGAAGTAAACACACGAAGAAGTCAGGACACAGACTCAATATCTACTATATAATAGACTCAACGTGGTTTGATCCTTCACCAGACTCCACTTATAGGGAGAGACTAGTGTTGGCCTTCGCAATATAAAGAAGTAAATATACGAAGAAGTCAACAAAGGGATTCAACATGTGATGTATATGTACAAACACAAATGGTAATTTTGATCTTGTATATACATTATAATTTTTCAAACGACGCCCTGACCCTTAGCTCTGCCTCTTGCCAACATAAAAATAATAAAACTAGTTTCTATTTGTGGATTTGTGGTGAAATATCACAAACAAGAATGTTGAGAAACAGCATGGTGAATGGTGCTGCTACATGTTGCAGTGTTGAGCAAGAACTGAAAGAAGGGAAAACTCTGAATGTCAATATTGCTGAGATATCTGCAGAATTGCAAAGGGAAAAACAGAAAAACGCGAAGCTAATGAAGAGAATATCAGTTCTTGAATCTCATATACAAGGAAAACATAAAGGCATCAACTTCTCAAATGGAAATGTATGATTTCTCAGCTCAACTTTTTATTATGTATATTAGCTATTTTTGCTTCACTATTGGTAAGTGTGCCACACACTGGTTAAGGGAATGAGTTGTTGTCTCCTTTTATGGTCTCGGAGACAGTTCTCATCTCACGAGCTAAGCTTTAGAGATTGAGTTAGGAACTCGAGGTCTATTTTCATCTGATTGAGCTAACTTGAGATTATCAGATATCTACCAAGTTCCTTTTTTCATGATGTTTTGCTCTTCTTAAAGACTTAATGTTCAAATGGATAGTTACTTAAAAGATACTGTGCTTAGGCAGTGAAGTAATGATTTATAAGCTATGTACTTGAACTCTTCAAAAATGCCGACTGGTGTATGACTAATCCTCAGTGCATTTTTGGAGGATCTGACACGTATACAATAACATTTTTGGAGAGTGAGCAACATAGGTTATAAGTGTTTATAATAGTTCAACCATGAGTTCTCCTCGGAGCGTATGCAACAACGTGATTCACTTGCAAAGTCAAAAAAATGCAGAAGCATATGGTTGAGCATAGTAATTGAAATTGAATAGATTCTGATAAATTTTATGAACATTCAATATGTATGTGCTCAAAGCTGTGTACTAACGGAATACGTCGTGTTTAATATATCTGTATCACAGGCCAGTAGTCAAAGTATAGACGAAAGGAATTTCAGAAAGCTCAAGAGACAAAGAGTAGCACAATCTATCGACATGGACCCTAATGAGGACAGAACACGAAAAATGGACTCAGAGGTGAAGGATCATACGGAAATTTTACTAACGAAAGATGTTCATACAGAACATTGCCTAGTGAATTGGATGAGCATGGATGATACTCAGTTTCTGAATTTTGAAAGATCCAAAGACAGTGATTCAGCAGAAGATAACAATCCTGATGATAGTGAAGACGAAGATGACCAAGAATCCGAGGACAGTGGCACTTGTACTGACATTGTAGATAGAGGAAATGTCAAGAGCTTGCAAATTGACAAGGAGAGCGATGAACTGAAAGAAGATACCGGTGAAGCAAGTGATCCACCCGTCTTGGAAAGTTGTGATCATCATGCAGATATGGACGTCTGCAAGAACGCAAATAATGAAGAAACTAATATGCTCGAAGCATACGAGGAGCTTTCAAAAGCCTGTCCTATTGATCATGAAATAAGAAGACCGGGAAGTGCATCGTCACATAAAAAGTCCCTAAAGATGGCATTCTGTCCCAAGGAAGTACAGAAAATGCTAGGATCAAAAGAACTTTCACTTGAAAATGCTCAATCTCATACTATGAGAAAAATCTTAGTTTTCGCACCTCTTGGTACAAGGCACGGGAGTGAAGACATGTATGAACTAGACTTCAATCATTTCAGCATTTTACACAAGGGAGAACCATATTTAGATTCAAAAAATCCAGGGGTATGCTACTAAACTTCAATTATATGTCGCTTCACGGTTTACTAATTCTAGACCGTATACATAGATTATACACTTTCTTATACATACAAGGGGTTCAAATTTCAATTGACTTGATATGTTCTGTACCAGGAGCATGTATCATACGACAACCCTGGATATCGGAGGAAGATATTCTATCCCAACAGACACAACCCAACCTTGTGTCCTGTTAAAATACTTGAAGAGGAGAAGTCTATGCGTCCCTCGGATGCCACCTGCCCGTCATGCTTATTCCTATGCATCAAGTATGGAGGAAGGACAAGAAATCTTCCTCAAAATGAGTAAGACTGCTTAAAACTATAGAATTTTCGTACATCTCGTTGCAATAATATTAACTTCATGTTTCAAGTACTGACCATGTAAGGGATTTTTTTGTGTAATGTAGGTTCAGTTGACCTATAGAATCTGATATGACAAACTAAAAAATGCAGTGATAGTGTAAAAATCCTTTACATTGTAATGTATATAACTTGAATGATCTAGTTAACATTACAACAAAATTGAGTTTTTAGTTGTCTATATATTTCAAAATCTTGTCTGAAGGCACAAACATGAAATTCATTAGGCATTTTTTTCTCATAGATGAGATTTTACTAGTCTGTAAATTGATGCATTGTCATACCAGATATGTCCGGCAGCGAATGGGAAGAAACAAACTGAAATCTTTTGGTCCGGTGATATGTCGGATGGCTATGCTGATCCATATTCGCAGCGGAAGCTTCTTCTTTAAGGCCTTAGGAATAACACTTCTCTTCATGGCTGGCTTACCTAATGACCTGGTTCAAAGAGAAACCAAATATAAGAACTTGGACCTCTTACAGAAGTATTACAGGTATTCTGCATAGCATGTTTGTCTTGTGTACTTATCAAGTAGCCTATAGTGCATCGCGGAAAATGAGTACATACTCCCTCCGTTTCATTTCGTTATGTTAGTTTGACTTGATATGACGTCTAAGAATGTAAACATGGCTTTTGAATCTTGTGGTGTTAAGCTAAAGGTGCGTATAACATACCAAAAATACCCTTTGTGTCTTGTAGTCTTGAACATGTCATGTACACTCCAATAAGAGAGGGTCGTAATGGTAAAATGGGAATGTTGGAATTCAAAACATACAAAATACATAAAAACATTCTTTTTGAAAGAAACACACATAAATCGGGATGGAGAGAGTACGTTTTTACAAGTTATCAGATGCCTATAAATGATTTGGTATCACAAAAACAACTCCGGATTGATCAAAGGAAGCAAATGTAAAGAAAAAGAAAACCTTTTCGAGCCTTGGAGCAATTTTAAGTTTGTAGAGGTCACATGTTCGATCTGTAGAATCAGCCACTGATGCTTGATTCAATGTAAGATGCCACCATCACATCCCCTTGGGTACTGCCCTTCCTCGGACCCTTCATGAACGAGGGATGCTTCGTGCACCTGGCTGCCCTTTTACCTTGTTCGCAGACATTCTGCTGGGAAATTTTTCGATTTTGTTGGGCTCGAATGATTCTTCTTATTGTCAAATCATATCCATATTTGCAGGACAGATGAGGATGCAGAAAAGGAGGAGTTATTTCTATCACATACCGAGACTGATGCTATTGTAAGATCTGCAACTCATAATCATTTTCTCCAAAAATTTTGGCAACTCTGATGCAAAGTAAAACTCAGTTACATCAAGATCAAGTCACTAATGATAATTCCTGCCTAAATGTTCTCATGAATACTACTTCCGTTTCAATATAAGTGTCTTAACTTTTATTCCGTTTTAAAAAGAACACCTCTTTCTATGTTTGGTAACTTTTTCATTCCAACATTCTAAACAGCATGTTTAAGACCACAAGATTCAAAGAACATTTTGACACATTTACACACTCTTTTAATGTAACTAACTACAAGATTCAAAAGTCTCATTTATTTTGATAAACTCTGTACCTTAGTCAAACTAAAGACATTTAAATTGAAACGGAGGGAGTATAAGTTATGCTAGGCAAGATATTCATTGTTTGTGACTTCAAAGTTAATCATCATGTGAAAACATCACCCTCAATGTTGAGTTCAGCTTTCACATTTCAGACTTAAAAATACCTTTTTATTCTGTTAAAAAGGTCTTTTTTGATGCAATTGTTCATGTTGTTCCAGAATATTAGTCCCACTTCAGAGCAAGGGAAAAAAGCATCAACGAAGTCATCGAAAGTCAAGAGAGAAGCAATCTCTAAGACCAAAACATCAGAAAAAGCTACAACTATACATTCTGAACCTTCATGTTCTGCCCCACCTCCTGAACCATTTGGACTAATGGGCTACGCCTCGTCTCCAAGTCAGATGACTATACCAATACCATCAACTCAAGCACCAGCAGATACGCGAAAACCTGAAATGGCTAATACTGCACCCAATATTCACTACCATAACCAATGTTCTTATCCTGTTTTCCCAATGTATCCACCAAACTCTGTCATGCCTTTTGTATATTGGCCTCAACATAATGCGATCGCTCCATTCCCTTACCCCTCTTCTTATAGATATATTGCACCTGGAAGCTGTATTACATTACATCCATATTCTTCTTACTATAATCCTTTCATACCACTAACTTTAGGGACTGATGAGAAGCAAAATGGAGCATTAGATGAGGCTAAAAGGGAGTCAAACAGTAGTTCAAGCAGTACAGATTCAAGACAGAAGTAAACAGGATTTCTAGTTTTCTACTACTGTTTCGAGGAATAAGATTAGGCACGTTGTTACTTGCAAGAACAGTTTTGGTAGCACTGATGTAAGTAAATAACATCGTTGGGGGCAGTAAAATTAGCTTACTAACTTGAATGATGACAACTATACGTATTCAGAAATTTTCTACTTGTTGGTACTTGCATAACAAAAGAAAATTGGCAGCATAGTTTCAAACATAACAGCAACAGCTGATATCGAAGTAGATATACTCAGTGCTATCAAAGGCGAAAAACGCAAAAATACAGACAAATAACAAACATATAGACAAATACGTTTAGTGTATATAGTCTAAGGCTAAGATTCATAATTTAAAAATAACAAACATATAGACAAAGAAATTAGAAGAAAGACAGATAAAGTGAAATATTTTAGTGTCACCTTTTCAATTGGTAAGAAAAGTATGTCTTATAGCCTTGACGATGATACTGAAGTGCACGTGAAGAGAGGTGAAGTGCTCAACGTGTTTTGCACCTCACTTTAGGGCTTAAGTGCGCCTTTGATTACTCTGGATAGTGGATATGTTAATTAGTATAAATTTCTTTACTTCAATTATTGCAATATTTATTGTTATTATATAAGTCGTTGATTATCATAACCAATATTTCTACTTTTACTAAATAGAAGTTACGACTGCATGCATATACATCATATTATCAGACCCCAGCTCTGAAATTACACTGAATATGTTTATTGTTGTTATGAATTCTGTCTCAGTTTTTTTATTTTTTTCCTAATAATATAAGCATTTGAAGTCTGTGTATTTTTATTATTTTTTTGAAATTTTGAGTGGAATATGTTATTCAATTCAATGTACCAACTTTTAGAAAAAGGATAAAACTAAACAAGTTCTGCTTCTTAATTAAGAGCTATTTGTCCATAAGTGAAGGAAGATTTTTGTGTTTGATGATTTCCAAGAAAACCCAACTAGACCTATAAATATTTGAGAAAATTTGCTAGTTGGTTCTTATTATACTCAAATAGTAATTGCGAAAATAATTTTTATACTATCAGGTTAGTAATAATAATTTTTTTTGTAAGGTTATCAATTAATGTATGTTATAGTGATTTATATGTTAATATCGCTTGATTTGTTATGTTGTTGCTATATATGTGTTGGGATACTCAAGAAATTGAATACTTTTTTGGATGATTCGACATACAATAGTGATATTGTAGGGAAAAAGTTAATTTCTTGAATGATTCTTAAGTGCTTCCTATCATCGATGTAAAAAATATACGCACAACCAAGCTATGTTGTTTGAACTCCATGCGTTGAATTATGCAGAAAATGACAATTTTTAACGATTCAACACACACTCAATGACATTTTGAAGAGTCCGAGCAATATAGCCTAATTGTATAAATAATTTTATACCAACAATACATAGAACTTAAAGACTTATTCAAGAAATCAATTTTTTTTTATGCTTAATCTTAAAATTTCGTGAGAATTAACTCATGGACAGAGAGATAATTCATAACAACAAATAGCTCATGAATGTATATTGCAAGAAGGGTTGCTAAGTTGTAGTCGCATAGATATTATAGGTTTAAATTATGGAATTACTAAGTTGTAGTCGCATCAAGATCTATAAATAAGGGAATGTAGTTCTTTCTTAAACTCGACGTGAATGTGAAATACTTTGTGTATCAAATTAATCTTTTTATAATTATTCTTATTAGCAAGATAAGTAGTCAGTTTCATTAGTGTGAGTTCAAATCAGAGTAGGCTATTTTCATCACATTTAATTACGGTATAAATTTTATTAATTTGCATAAATATATAATGCGTTGTGCATCAATTTTTTTTAAAAATAATTTTCCTTAATAGCAAGGCAAGATATCATCTTCTACTACTATTAGTGAGTTTAGGATATTTGAATGGTTAAATTTATGGCATATTAATTTATTTTTAAAAAAGAAAAAGACTTTATAATTTTGTAATTTAATTGACTAAACAATTCATTAAAATGGATTCTTTATTTTATTATCATAATCAATATTTCTATTTTTACTAAATAGAAGTTACGACTGCATGCATATACATCATATTATCAGACCTCAGTTCTGAAATAACACTGACTATGTTTATTGTTGTTATGAATTATCTCTCAGTTTTTTTCTTTTTTTTCCTTATAATTTATGCATTTGAAGTCTGTGTATTTTTATTATTTTTTTTGAAATTTTTAGTGGAATATGTTATTCAATTCGATGTACCAATTTTTTAAAAAAAGAGGATAAAACAGGTTCTACTTCTTAATTAAGAGCTATTTGTCCATAAGTGAAATGAAGATTTTTGTGTTTGATGATTACAAGAAAACCCAACTAGACCTATAAATATTTGAGAAAATTTGCTAGTTGGTTCTTAGTATACTCAAATAGTAATTGCGAAAATAATTTTTATACTATCAGGTTAGTAATAACAATTTTTTTGTAAGGTTATCAATTCATGTATGTTATAGTGATTTATATGTTAATATCACTTTATTTGTTATGTTGTTGCTACATTTGTGTTGGGATCTTCAAGAAATTAAATATTTTTTGTATGATTCGACATACAATCGTGACATTGTAGGGAAAAGATTGATTTCTTGAATGATTCTTAAGTGCTAGCTATCATCGATGTAAAAAATATACACACAAGCAAGCTATGCTGTTTGAACTCCACGCGTTGAATTATGTAGAAAATGACTATTTTTTAAGAATTCAACACACACTCAATGACATTTTGAAGAGTCCGAGCAATATAGCCTAATTGTATAAATAATTTTATACCAACATAGAACTTAAAGACTTATTCAAAAAATCAATTCTTTTTTATGCTTAATCTTAAAATTTCGTGAGAATTAACTTATGGACAGAGAGATAATTCATAACAACAAATAGCTAATGAATGTATATTGCAAGAAGGGGTGCTAGAAGTCAAATTGTTCTTCTTTTTTATGTGAGGAGGTGTTAGCAAATTGTGGAATCTCATTTTAATAAAGATTGATTTCTTGGAATAAAATCATTATTATTATAGTAAATTAGTTCTCATACACGTGCGTTGCATGTAGTGTATACTATGTTAATTAGTATAAATTTTTTAAAGTAAGAAAATAAAAATAAATAAAAAAATTGAGCAGATACACAACTTATTAAAGGAAAGTTAATTGAAGAAATTAATACAAAAATATTATATCTTTATCTAGAGAGTGTTGTGCATACACCAAATTTTGAGCATTTTAAAAAAATAAAACATTAAAATAAATTGACAATGGACCAAAGGCTAAAGCTATTAGTTTAATACAAGATAAAAAGATATGAATTTTTTTTTAAAGGTATGAAAGCTAAAAAGAAGTAGAAAACAAAAGAAATTTGTAATGTCAAAATTAAAGAATTAAAGTAAAATTCATGAAATTCAAATCATGTAATTACGTAATTAAATTATTATTATTTAATTAGATATTTAATCATTTTAAATAAGTAGAAGGGTAAAACAATAATCAAACTTTAAAATTAGGATAAATGAAAAGACAAAATGATAATTATACTTCAAGGTTAAGAGCTTTTCATTTATAATAATTAATAATATTTATTAATAATATATGATATTATGATGATTTTAGTAGCATCCAACCAATAACATAAGACAATCCATCTTCATCATGTGTCAAAATGTCATTTCTCAGTTGCAATATGATCTTCTTTATTAGCTTAAAAAAGTTTTCAACAATGGTAAAATTATGAAATTATTTTTGAGTAGTAACATAGATATTATAGGTTTAAATTGTGGAATTAATAATTTGTAGTAGCATCAAGATGTATAAATGAGGGAATGTAATTCTTTCTTAAATTCTACGTGAATGTGAAATGCTTTGTGCATCAAATTAATCTTTTTATGATTATTCTTATTAGTAAGACAAATGGTCAGTTCCATTAGTGTGAGTTCAAATCAGAGTAGATTATTTCCATCACATTTAGTTACAATATAAAATTTTATTAATTTGCATAAACATATAATGCGTCGTGCATCAATTTTAAAAAAAATAATTTTCCTTAATAGCAAGAAAAGATATCACCTTCTACTACTATTAGTGAGTTTAGGATATTTGAATGGTTAAATTTATTTGTTTAAAAAGAAATAGACTTTATAATTTTGTAATTTAATTGACTAAACAATTCATTAAAATGGATTCTTTTCTTAATCAATTCTAAATCTAAATGGCAAGTCCCATTATATACGCAAACCGCCACAACCACGCAAACAAAACGCAGCCGTTTATTCCTTTTAAGTTACTCCACGATGTCGTCTTATTACGGGATCCAAACATATAAATATAAATAATTACATAAATAATTCGCAATATTCATTGAGTTTTCTTGTGAATTTCAACAAAAATCATTAAGTTTCGTGTACGATTCAGAAATCAAAAAAAAAAAAACCCAATTTGTTCTCTGTTGAATTCTGGTAAAAATTTTGTTTATAATTATGATTCTTGATTTTGATGTGTAGAAAAGATTCATATATTAAAGTTTTTTTTTTTTTGGTTTTCTTGCATTTTTGAGTAAATTTGGAGACACCCTTTTGCTTGAATTGCGTTTATAAGTGTATATTTATGTGATTCTGATGTTCTTTAGATGTTTGAAATTTGCAGTAAGAGATAAAAGTTTGAGTCTTTCAATGGCTAAGAGTTCTTTCAAGGTTGAACATCCTTTGGGTATGTTTTCTTTTAACTTTTCTTTGTTGGACATGATTTGATTATGTTTAAATTGAATTATTGGTAGACAGAGATGATAAGGTAGAGGGTCTTTCGAAAACTGTCTCTCTACCTCCACGATGTAGCGGTAAGGTCTGCCTTAGTGGGATTTGACGGGGTATGTTGTTTTTGTAGAGTAAATGTGTGCAGACTTAGTGGGGTGGGTGAGGATAATTATTGAGTGGTGAGCAATTAATTTAATTTGTATGATAATACTAGTTTCCTATATAAAATTGTAGGGCTTGGTTGAAGAAAAGTTGTGCTATAGCAGCTAATAGTGTCTATGTAGGTGTGCTATTTGTAGACATACATGTGTGTGTTAATGTATTGTTCGCTTTGGGCCTAGGCTGACAAGGATTTGTCTTTACATAAGGGCCATAAGCACCTCATCTTTAGAAGTTATGATTTGCTTGCCTTCTGTCAAGGGCATCAAATACGCCCTAAGCAGTCCTAGCTCTAAGGTTTTCCCCTCTCATACCATATTTTCATGATTCAAATCCATGGCACGTATTGTCCACTTTGGACCTAGGCCCAAACGGATTTGTCTTTCGGGATATGCACATCGGACCCTAATTATGCATGTACTATGTGAACTTGAGCTATGCTTTATAAAGCTCTCCACTTTCCTCTCCCATTCTGATGTGGGATTTGCCTAAGTCATCATGCGCATCTCATCTTCGGCCAGTCCTGCTTGACCCATCCTCTGTAGGTGGCGTCACAGTTAGTTTGCTTGCACACGCTGTTGGTGCAGCTATACCAACCATCCAAATGCTACATCAGCTTAGGTTGGCAGGTGCCAGGATGTGGGTAGTTTAGTGATGTTTATGCTTTGTAACCTCCTTGTTACATTGTATATATTTGAATATTTCTAGATGCCTCTTTGAGGGCAAGTTAATTGACGAAAGGTAAATATTTGGTAAAGCAACAACCAGATATCATTGAAGTTTTGATCTATATCCTATCATGGTCTGATGGTCTATATATGTTCTGTTCTTAGTCTTCCTGAATCTACGAATATATTAGGTGCATAAATTCATCACTGAAGTATCAGGGAATAATTGCAGCTTTTAATTAAAACACAGCTTATTCATATAGACAACACCAACTAGTCGAGATAAGTTTCATTAGAAAAATTCTTATTTGCCTTAGAAGGCAATATTTAGTATGGGAATGAATTGAGTGCAATAGCTGACCCCAACTGATTTTGCGGTTGATATTTAGTTGATTGTTTGATATTCTGATTTTGGGATTGCCGACTAGTATAGGAGAGTGATGGTTTTTGATGCTTTTCTTTCCATATAGCTTCAGCCTTCAAGATATCAGATGTGTTGCCTGTTCTTTTCTTTTTCTTTCGAGCATATCCTTATTTACTTGAGCTGATAACTTCCTGGTTAAGAAAAGCCGGGGAATGAGACAAAAAGGATGTATGTAATTATGCTGATGTTATCAATGTTTGTCCTTTTTAACTAGAGAGGAGACAGGCGGAATCTTCTCGCATCAGGGAGAAGTATCCTGACAGAATTCCGGTATGATATCTGGTGTTAAAAAGGTCTTGCACTTCATTGATACTTCAGTACCCTTATTTCTCGTGGCTATGTTTCCCATTCAGGTGATTGTTGAGAGAGCAGAAAAGAGTGATATCTCCGACATTGATAAGAAGAAGTAAGTTGCTTCTTTTCTTCAGTACCTCACGTGTTTCTTCCTTTCGCAATTAAACACAGGCTGCTGCTCGAGTGTCATGCTACTTGTTACGCAATAAACTTCAATATGTTAACAGAATTAGTCTCATACTACATGATTGTTGCCGATTGTTCTTTCTATGTAAAAGTAGATCCGACAGGACCATTATTTATTTGTGTTACGTTCGTGACATAGGTATCTCGTCCCAGCTGACTTGACTGTTGGCCAATTTGTTTACGTTGTCCGAAAGAGGATCAATCTCAGTGCAGAAAAGGCCATATTTGTCTTTGTCAAAAACATTCTGCCTCCAACTGGTAAGTGAAGTAGATTATAACATGAGGTCTCGATACTATTCCGAGACATTTGTCTTGACATATCTTCCTGTTGCAGCTGCTCTGATGTCTGCAATTTACGAGGAAAACAAGGATGAAGACGGATTCCTTTATATGACATATAGCGGTGAAAATACATTTGGGTTCCTCGAGCTTTGGGATTAAATTTTTCAAGTTAACTATCTGTATCGTAAACCTGCTACCAATTTGAAATGTACAGATGACAAGTCTTTGCACTCTTATCCCAATATCTCTTATAGGTTGATTATTAATCCGTTCATTTATTAGTTCAATTCATTTAAAAAGTATACTATGTGAGAATCACAACTCTTGTTTTGTTTCATGTTTGTATATTAATTTTCTTAATATAATTCTGTCATCAAAGCGTTTGTAGTCCAACGGTTAGGATAATTGCCTTCCAACCAATAGACCCGGGTTCGACTCCCGGCAGACGCAAATATTTTGCCCTTTTTTCGTGTGCGTGTGATTTAAGAAAAGTCTTCCGAAGAAGCAAGCTTCAACGCTCCCCAAGACAACAGAGCCATCATTGTGGGGAGGTTAAAGAGCATTCAATGCATAGCGGCCTTTCATTCCCTTGTTTTATCGTGGCACATCCCCCCCCCCCCCCCCACACACACACACACAAGCACCCTATGCTCATCAGGGGACCAAAAAACGCCTTTCGTGTTCCACCTTAGTCGACCCTTGCCGTCTTCCTTAACAGCCCTCAAGTCTCTTTTGCACCGCCATCGGGTTTATCTCCTTCATCTCTTGTTTAAATTCTTCCAAATCCACCATCCCATTCGAGTCGCAATCGAACTGAACAAAGATTGAACTATAAACTCGAGAAACCTTGTTTGGATCAGTTTTCACGTCGATACCAAAATGTGTATCGAAGACCCTCAACCCCTGCAACCAGTGGTGAAATCGAGAATTCTATTAAGAATAATATTCAAAATTTATTTTAGAGATTTTAAATATCAAAAACATTATGTTATTATATTTTAACACGCGGGATCTCTAGAAGATGATGTATACACTGACTTTATTATTCCTACCTACCTTTTAAAAATTTTGTAATAAAAAATAATCTTTGAAAATATATATTCTATATAAAGTATCTTTAATATATATATATATATATATATATATATATATATATATATAATATATATAATATATATATATAATATATATATAATTTAACACGCGGGATCTCTAGAAGATGATGTATACACTGACTTTATTATTCCTATCTACCTTTAAAAAAATTGTAATAAAAAATAATCTTTGAAAATATATATTCTATATAAAGTAATCTTTAATATAATATATATATATATATATATATATATAATATATATATATATATATATATATAATATATATATATATATATATATATATATATATATATATATATATGTATATTTCAATTTTTTGAATAAAATAGTATGCCAGTATGATCTTTATCGAGAATGTTGAACCGTTCAGTGATGAATTCGCTGAATGCTTCTTCGTCTTCCACGAAGCTAAGGATTGTGGCACCATCAAGAACCTCTACACTCATTTTGTGATGTTAATTTGTAGCTATGATATTTGAAACACAATTTATGAATATAAATAATTTGTAGCTGAAATTCTACTTATACTATATAGTTTTTTGTCAAGTATTGGAAGACTACCAATTTTGAGTTGCTAATTTTGTCAAGTACATGTTATTGTAGTAGTCAACAGGACTAATAAAAGTGTGTATTTTGAATTCTTGCACACAGATTGGTTTGTTATACCGGTATATATGGATTAAATTGATTTGAATTTTTTAAAAATTGAATTAAATTATTTATATTGAATTTTAAAATTTATAAATTAAATCAAAAAATTTTACATTCGGAGTTTTTAACCTTAAGTTTTTCAATTTTCTTGAATTTTTGGGACGGTTTATCTATAACGAGACAATTTTATTGAAAACTTGAGATTTCAAATTAAAATTTATAAAAATGATAATTTTTAAATAGAACAAGCTAGTGAATTTCAAAGATTAGACGGTTAAAAAATGCATTTTGAGACTAAGAAAACTATAAAAGCACTATATGTAGTTTTAGGCACTAGTATTGCAAAGCCAATAGATTACAATTTTCACATTTGCAATCCACAAATTTATTTTATTTAAAGTTTTTTTTTTTTTTTATAAAATTTAATTCAAGATGTCACGTTGAAAAATAATTCCAAGTCGTATAAGTAGATACAAGATAAATATATGTATTATTGCTAATTAAGTTTTCAAATCACAATTAAATTGTCTTAATCTAACTGTTCAATATTTCAATAATTAGTAATATTCATTATAAAAAGTATTTTCGTATTGGCTTGTTGATTTCACCGCAATTTTGATTATTATGATATCTTTTATTATTAGTTTATCTATCTTGATACAAGTTTGGTATTTGAAAGAGAGCTTCTTTTAGGATTAGTACTTTGAATTGTTAATTACTTATTTCATAATATAATATTATGCTAATTTTTAGATTTATTGTCTCTAGACTTTGCAATGTAAATATATATGTTTTGAAAATGTAATTTGGATTAAATATAACTATAATAAAGTGATAAAACAAATCCTATGTAAAATTTCTTTTAAGTTATTGATTTAATTTATGTTATGGAGATAAATTTGAGATGTGTGGGATCCACATAAAAACGTAGAAATGTATAAAATCAAAGTTATTAATCGGACAAATTAGACAAATAACTATACTTAATCAATCAACTTATTGAATATTAATTTTTTAAATGTATTAATCAACTAGTCAATCAATTATATACCGATTGATAGATATTGAATTAGCAATTATTAGACGTTATTGAGTGATATATCGACTAAATTATAGAACCAACTTACGTATATTCCTTTTTCTTTAATTAAAATTACAATAAGAAAATACATATCATTACTTTAATTAACTTACTTCTCTTTTTCATTAAATAAAGGAAAAACTATATAAATGAGCCATAAACTCAAAATAATTATATGTTTATATTTCAATATAAAATAATTCAAGAAATACTCATTCTCTCAATTAAAATTACAACATATTTCCCCATTTATTAAGGTTAATAATTTTCTCTTAACTGATACTAATCATGTACATTATTGATATTATTCAGATTGATAATTTTCCTTAATTGATACTAAATTAATATATTTATAAATAAATTTGGTAATTTAAGTAAAATCACATTAATTTTAGTAATTTTATATTTTCCATCCAATTGAAAGGGTATATGTAACAAGTTTATAAATAGTTAGAATAAAAACAATTTATTTTATGAGCAAGGATAAAATCAATTAATAAATGAAAACTAAATAAGTATTTTTGAATATTTTCCCTAAATTAAACATCGACACAAAAATAAGGGCAAAATTGTAACTGACCCCTAATATTAAGCAAACAACCTGTTTGTCTTCTTGTTCCCTTCAGTTTCGCTAACAAGAGAAACAAATTAATACCACAAAAATGAGTGTAGAAGTTCTTGATGTATGAAACATTTGGATTCCTCGAGCTTTGAAATTAATATTTCAAGTTAACTATCTGTATCGTAAACCTGCTATCAATTTGAAATGTACAGATGACAAGTCTTTGCACTCTTATCCCAATATCTTCTTATAGGTGATTATTAATCCGTTCATTTATTAGTTCAATTAATTTAAAAAGTATACTATATGAGAATCACAACTCTTGTTTTGTTTCATGTCTATATATTAATTTTTTTAATATAAATTTGTCATCAAAGCGTTTGTAGTCCAACGGTTAGGATAATTGCCTTCCAAGCAATAGACCCGGGTTCGACTCCCGGCAGACGCAAATATTTTGCCATTTTTTTGTGTGTGTGACTAAGAAAAGTCTTCCGAAGAAGCAAGCTTCAATGCTCCTCAAGACAACAGAGTCATCATTGTGGGGAGGTTAAAGAACATCCAACGCATAGACGCCTTTCATTCCCTTGTTTCATCGTGGCACCCCCCCCCCCCACACACACACACAAGCACCATCCGGCTCAGGGGACCAGAAAACGCTTTTCGTTTTCCACCCTTAGTCGACCCTTGCCGCCTTCCTTAACAAGCCGGCCTCTTATGCGCCGTTCTTCATAAAAGCCGTTCGGTTTACCTAGAAGTTTGAATTCTATGATAGAGAACGGTGTAATAATAATTGATAAGGAAAATGATCTATCACGGTGTGATATATATAGATACTTTTAAGATAATAAGTATGAAATCTAACTTTTTTTTAGAAAAAATATCAGTAAATTTTTAAATCAGAGGAAATTATAAATAATCATTTCTTATTTTGGGACTTTTATATAGAAATATACGAAACAAAATCTATATTTATAAAGTATAATAATAATTCATAATACATCAAATTTATTTCAAAATATTACAACTCAAAATTTTAATGATATTGCATGTATAAACCATGTGTAGTAAAATGATACGACAAAATACAAGATATTTAACCATTCTTATTATATAGAGTAATATTTTAATTCCCTATCAATAGCTTTCTTCAAGAAACTATTTTCTTCAAGTACCATTTGAATTGGCAAGAACCCTAAACCATTAGCCATAGCCACCATCATCTCCTTCATCTCTTGTTTAAATTCTTTTAAATCAACCGTCCCGTTCGAGTCGTGATCGAACTGAACGAAAATTGAACTATAAACTCGAGAAACTCGTTTGAATCGGTTTTCACGTCGATACCAAAATGTGTATCGAAAACCCTTAACCCCTGCAACGTGGTGAAATCAAGAATTTTATTAAGAATAATATTGAAAATTTAGTTAGAGAAATTGAATATAAAAAACATGATGTTATTGTAATTTGAAACGTGAATTCTCTAGAAGATGATGTGTACACTGACCTTATTATTCTTACCTACCTTAATCTTTGAAATTATATATTCATTAAAAAGTAATCTTTTAAATATATGGCTTCGATATGCCCTTACCTGCAACTCTTTCAACATTTCTGAATAAGAAAGTATGCCATCATGATCTTTATCGAGATTGTTGAAGCGTTCGACGATAAATTCACTGAACGCTTCTTCGTCTTCCACGAAGCTAAGGATTGTGGCGCCATCAAGAACTTCTACACTCATTTTTGTGGTATTAATTTGTAGCTATTGAAACACAATTAATGAATATAAATAATTTGTAGCAGAAATTCTATTTATACTATATGCTTTTTGTCAAGTATTGGAAGACTACCAATTTAGAGTTGCTAGTTTTGTCAAGTACATGTTATTGTAGGAGTCAACAAGACTAATAAAAGTGTGTGTATTTTGAATTCTTGCACACGGATTAATGACATAATCTGTTGGTTGGTCATATATAAGGGTGTATATGGATCGAGTTGATTTTAAAATTTTTAAATATTAATTATATTATTTATGTTAAATTTTAAAATTTATAAATTAAATCAACGAAATTATAGTCAGAATTTCAACCTCAAGTTTTTCAATTTTCTTGAATTTTTGAGAGGGTTTTATCTATAAAGAGCCAATTTTGTTGAAAACGTGAGATTTGAAATTAATATTTTAAAAAATAAAAGAGCTAGTGAATTACAAATATTGAACGGTAAAAAAAAAAAAAGGAGGCATTTTGGGACTATGAAAGCTATAAACGCACTAGTATTGCATAGCCAACAGATTATTGGCTAGCAATTTTAAGCAGGATGGACTATTTAATATTCGAAATTCACTATTTTATTTTATTTAATATTTTTTTATTTTTGTAAATTTTAATTCGAGATCTCAGGGTTTAAAAAAAAACAAACTGAAGTTGTATAAGTATATACCAGACAAATATATTGCTAATTAAGTTTCCACAATTAAATTGTCTTAATCTAACTGTTCAATATTTTCAATAATTAATAATACTAATTTTGTAAAGAATATTCGTGTTTGGCTTGTTGATTTTACTACAATTTTGATTATAACATAAACGTGCCTTTTAATCTGGCCTTATTTACGTTTATGTTCTTCAATTTTAGATATATACAAGTAGACACTTAAATTTATATATAGAACAAGTGAACACACGAATTATACATGGTACAATAAACATAGGACAAAAAATGACATGTATATATGCGTCTATTTGTTTAATTTTATACAAGTTTAAGTGTTTTACTTGTGCACATTCAAAGTTGAAAGATATAAATACAATTTGAAACCATGTTAAACTACATATTTATATATTATGTCTTGATTATATATATGATATATTTTGTTATTTAATTTATCGATCTTGATACAAGTTTGGTATATGAAAGAGAGCCTTTTTTAGGATTAGGACTTAGAATTGTTAATTACTTATTTAATAAATATAATTTTTTATGTTAATTTTTAAAACTTTTTGTCTTTAGACTTTGCAATGTTAATATATATGAGATTACGCAGATCTGAATATTTATCCAAATTAAATATAACTATAATAAAGTGATAAACAAAGCCTATGTAAAATTTGTTAAGTTTATTGATTTAATTTATGCTATGTTTATGTTTTAAAAAAATTGTTATTTAGGTGAATTCGGGATGTATGATATCCACAAGATTATAGAGATGTATAGAATCAAAATTATTCATCGGACAAATCAGATAAATCATTACAGTTAATCAATCAACTTATTGAATATCATTTTTTCAAATATATTAATCAACTAGTTAACCAATAATATACCGAATGATTTGATATCGAATTAGCAATTATCGAGTGATGTATCGACTAAATTATAGAACCAACTTATGTCTTTTATTTTTCTAAATAGGTATTTTTGATTATTTTACCTAAATTAAACATCAACACAAAATATAGGGGCAAAATTGTAAATGACCCCTAATATTACGCAAACAACCTCTTTTGTCTTCTTGTTCCCTTCAGTTTCGCTAACAAGAGAAACAAATTATTTACAAATAAAAGTCCATCCAATAACATTACGCCACGTAAGACAATCATCAAATTCCGAAAATACGTCCAGGTTCAATGAACCTGTACTGTCGTCTTCTTCAGGTGACATTTTTTTTTCTCCTATAAATCAAAGAAGAAAAAAAAAAAAAGCAAAATATTACAAATTCAACAAAAACCCAGAAAGCAAATCCTCTGTTTTTGTTTTGAAAAAGTATTTGGGATTGAAGATTTGTTGTTTGAGATTTGAGAAAATGGCTTTGGCTTTCAGTTCTTCAGCTGTAATTCATGGCTCTCTTTCTTCTTCATCTTCATATGAACAACAACAACCTAAAGGTTACCCATTACTCTTTTTCTCTCCATTTTTTCAGTTTTTGCTTTTAATTCTGTAAATGTGCTAGAGAATTTTCTCATCTGGGTTTCGTTTTTTTTTCTTCTTTGGTTCTCAAATTTTTAATTTTTGCACTTAAAACTGTTAATATGATAAAGATCAGAGAATTTAAACATCTGGGGTTTGCTATTTCTTTGTTTGAGTTCCTAAAGTTTCAATTTTTACACTTAAAAGTGTTAATGTGATGAAAATCAGAGAAATTTATCATCTGGGTTTCGGTTTTTTGGTCTAATTTGCTGTTCTTTTTACAGTTTCACAAATGGGTATCACTCAGCCAATGGATCGGTCTCGAATTCCATTGAAAGCAGTGAATTTTACTCAGAGGAGTTTGGCTATGAAGCCATTAGTTCCATTAGCAGCAACTATCGTTGCTCCTGGTGAGTTAATTAGATTTTTAGTAACTTGTGTGATTTACTGCTAATTTTTGTAATGGAAATGACTTATTTGTTTGCTTTTGTAAAATTTTTTGTGGGGTTTAGAGGTGGAAGAGAAAGCAGAAGCAGATGATTATGAGAAATTGGCAAAAGAGCTAACAAGTGCTTCTCCTTTGAAGATTATGGATAAAGCCCTTGAGAAATTTGGAAGTGAAATAGCCATTGCTTTCAGGTATACTTTTTTTTTTCTTTTTGGATTAGGGGTTGTGTTCCTATCTCAAACCCTGCTAACGCGGGATGCATTGTGCACTGGATTACCTATTGGTGTTGAATTTTCGTATCCAAATTGAAATTTAAGCATTGTAGCATGGAAAATATTGATCTTGTTTCTTTAGTTTAAAAAAACTGGTTCGTGTTTTGTTTCATAGGAATGTGTATGAACATTGCGAACTAGTTTCATTTATGTGTTTCTCAACTAAAGATAACTTATCTTGCATTGTAATTTGTTAGTTTTACCAAATCAATCATCAGTTAATGCTTTGTGTGATGCAAATGCGATGAGGATTTTATATGGTCATCATGCTATTTCGTTGTTTTTTTTTTGTCTAGGATGTTGAGTAGTATCCTGATAACATCTGCTGTCCTACTTGTTTATCAGAAATGTTGGTTTCCTTTTAGATGTCTCTCTCAAATGAATTTCTAGATTGGTTAGCTCACTTTGGTACATCTCCTAAATGATATCCTTATTTTGTAGTGGCGCTGAAGATGTTGCTTTGTTAGAGTATGCTCGTTTAACTGGTCGTCCATTTAGAGTATTCAGCCTTGATACTGGGAGGTTGAATCCGGAAACCTACCAATTATTTGATGCAGTGGAGAAGCACTATGGGATTCGTATTGAGTATATGTTCCCTGATGCTGTTGAAGTTCAGGCTTTAGTGAGGAACAAGGGCCTGTACTCTTTCTATGAAGATGGCCACCAAGAATGCTGTCGCATAAGGAAAGTTAGGCCCTTGAGGAGAGCCCTGAAAGGTTTACGTGCCTGGATCACAGGGCAACGTAAAGATCAGTCCCCTGGTACTCGATCTGAAATTCCCATTGTTCAGATAGACCCTTCGTTCGAGGGGTTGGATGGTGGAGTAGGCAGCTTGGTGAAATGGAATCCTGTTGCTAATGTGGATGGCAATGATATTTGGAATTTCTTGCGAGCCATGAATGTTCCAGTGAATTCATTGCATTCACAAGGTTATGTTTCCATCGGATGTGAACCTTGCACACGAGCTGTCCTACCTGGCCAACACGAGCGAGAAGGAAGGTGGTGGTGGGAGGATTCCAAGGCCAAGGAGTGTGGCTTACATAAGGGCAACATCAAGGACGAAAGCATGAACGGTAATGGAAATGCCACTGTCCATGCAAATGGTAGTGCTGCTCTTGCTGATATTTTCGACACCAATGACATTGTAAGCTTGAGCAGGCCTGGAATCGAGAACCTATTGAAGTTGGAAAATCGTAGAGAGCCTTGGATTGTTGTTCTTTATGCCCCTTGGTGCCGGTTTTGCCAGGTAATTTATCTTCTCATCAACAACTTTTTCTTTCTCCACCAAGGCATATCCAAGATTTGAATTTGATTAGTTCAACCTTCAAGGTTCTTAACACCGAGCATAAGACATTATAAGCCATGTCTCGAAATTACTGAATTCAGTTGAGCCATTGAATATAGGCTGTTTGGGGATCATCTTAATGATCTTTTTTTCTGATTTTGTACAGGCAATGGAAGGATCCTACGTTGAATTAGCGGAGAAGTTGGCGAGTTCAGGTGTGAAAGTAGCAAAATTCAGGGGAGATGGTGAGCAGAAAACATTTGCACAAGAAGAATTGCAGCTTGGTAGCTTCCCTACAATACTCTTCTTCCCTAGACATTCTTCACAGCCCATTAAGTACCCGTCGGAGAAGAGAGATGTTGACTCCTTGCTAGCTTTTGTGAATGCCCTCAGATGAAAGACATATAATGTGTTTACCTATCTTGATGAGAAGCTATTCCGCAATACAAAACTTGCGTGCAAGCTGGCTTGAACACCACAGTGTTATCAAGAAAAAAAAATGAACTTGTGAGGTTGTATGGACTTATACTGTCCTCTTAGTCCACTCCATTGTTTTCCCTTTTTAACTTAACTTTTTGTATATCCATCTTTGGTGAGAGCTTAATTTCTAGGTACTCAATTTTTTTGAAATCAATATTTTGGTTGTTCATTGTATTGGCTAGGCTACCTCGTTATGATTTCACTCTAGTCACTAGCCCTACTTTTGACATTATTTCGTTCAGAATGGGCGGAAAAAAAATACCGTTGAACTATTGGGAATGGAGCAC
Organism: Solanum peruvianum; assembly: GCA_027705065.1. Classification (NCBI taxonomy): domain Eukaryota; kingdom Viridiplantae; phylum Streptophyta; class Magnoliopsida; order Solanales; family Solanaceae; genus Solanum; species Solanum peruvianum. The sequence goes on along the minus strand of JAKWJD010001757.1, from coordinate 4,041,718 downwards.
TTGTATTCTTGGTTATCTTAGTTATTGTTTTTTATAAACTTGAATTAGGTTGATCATGAAGTTGAGATTAATCTTTGAAATTAATGACTTATATAGTTGATAACATGCAATGCATGATCAAGAACTTAACATCTTCCTAATTTTCAACATAATTACAATTCTCAACATCTATATATAATTTCAAATCCCAAAACAAAATTCTCACACACTCCAAAATACAAATAACAAAACACTAATTTTTGTCTTAATTCTTCAACTCATAAAAAAATGGCAACAAAGTTTATTTTCCTCCTCCTTGTTGCTAGTACACTTTTTGTTGTATCCACAAATGCTAGAAACATTAAATTTGTGGCAAAATCAAGTGATGAAATGTATCCATATTATCCACTCCCTAAACCATTTGATTTAAGTTTTGGTCATGTTGGATCAAGTTTTGGTACTAATTTTGGAAATGGCAATGCTAATGATCAAAGTGTGTTAATTGGTAGTGGAAAAATTGAAGTAAATGATGGAGCACTTGGACGTCATTAATGTTAATTACAACTCTTCAAACGCGGTGACTAATAGAGTCAGATTTTTTATTAAGAAGTTCAAAATATGTGAAAATAAGTCTAGGAAATTTAATAAAATGTGATAATGACTCCTAATTGTATGTCTATTGTGATTTCCATGTTAAACAAAAGAAATTTCAACCTTTTATTTGATGTTTGTGTTCGACTCCTATAAATGAATAACAATATTAGTACTACATATTTTTTTTTTGATGAGCTTTCCATCATGTGAATTTGAATAAATATTTACGTTAAATATGTATCTGGTGCTTCGCCACCTTTAAATCCAGAATCCACATCTACCTTATATACTTCAAGAAATTTCAATCATTTTAGCCAAATTAACTTGATAACATCATTTTATCGATCACACAAACAACTCGTTATCAATTTCAACCACTTTTATCCAAATACTTTGATAGTTAATACTAATCATTAGCTACTTTTAATCTTCTAATACAATGAGGCTCTTAAAAATGACCTTGTCATATGATTTTCTCAAACTACTTTGTCTATCTCCATCTATGAATTACTTTTTTTTTTTCATTTATCAACAATAAAAAACGTTTTTATATTTTGTACGTAAAAATAAAATTTTAAAATATTTATTTTATCTTAAATATAATAATTTATAGTTATACAAACATCTATGACTTATAATAAATCTTATATTTTTTTTTAATTTTTAAACTTTATACCGAATCAAATTGTATCACATAAGTTGATCAGAATATGTAATCGATCAACTATATATTTTTTTGAAACATCTCCTTCGTTTATTAGAAATTCTCTAGAAAGAATTCTTGAAAATTATAAATTCCATTACAAATCATAATGGACAATAAGGGAAAAGCATATTCTTAACCTCTCCAAAGATGTATTTATCCAATCATTAATTCCAAAATTGAATATCCTTTTTTTACCTAATCAAAATTAACACATAGTCCAAATGGGTCCCGCTTGTTTTTTTAGTTACGAAAAATATTTTTTTATTTTAAAATTTTCTTAATAAAATTAATTATTATTATCTTGATTTTTTAAATTCAAAAAGCAAATGAACAATATTGTAACAAAAAAGATTATAAATAGTCTCCTTAAAAATGATAGCTAAAATATTGTGATAGCTAAAAATCATAATTCTCTTATTACCAACATCATCTATAACAACATTCATTTTGTTATATCAACTATGTATTCTACAATATTGATTTTTCTTTTTCATGTTATGTTATAATTTATGTTTTTTATAACATCATTTTGTCATCGTAATTTAAAAAAGACATACATAAATATGCATTTTAATTTAATTCATATCCTTTAGAAATAACGTGGTCTTCAAATGTTTTCCAAGTGCTATAATGTGTAGATATGTAGCTGAAAACCAAACAGCCGAAGACTCAACTTCTATCCTTCATGTTTATTTTGATTGTTATTTAAACTTAATTTTATTATTTAAATTTATTTTATAATAAGAATAAAAAGTCTCATTTTGTGTAATCACCAATTTATATCATTCAAAGTGGTAATATTAAAAGAAAAAAGAGTTTAAAATATATCTGATCTTTGACAAAAATTGTTGTAACAATTTAAAATTTTGAGCAGGACCTATTACCCATATACTATTTAATAGTGTATTTTAAAGATCCATATGTGCTCATGTGGACAAGTTACTATTTATAATGATACAATATTTATAATGTCCACGTGGGCACATATATACCTTTAGAATACGCTATTCCCTCCGTTTAAAAAAGAATGACCTAGTTTGACTTGGAATTGAGTTTAAGAAAAGAAAGAAGATTTTTAATCTTTTGGTTCTAAATTAAAGTTATGTCAAATGTACCCAAATGTCTTTTAATCTTGTGGTCATAAACATGCCACGTGGAAAATTAAAGTTAAAATGTTACCAAAAAAAAGAGAAAGGGATCATTCCTTTTTAAACAAACTAAAAAGGAAATAATGACATTCTTTTTTAAACGGAGGAAGTATTAATTAGTACTATAAGGGGGCGTTTGGTAGGCTGTATTAAAAGAAATAATCTATGTATTAGATGTGGTATAATTTAATACTGTGTTTGGTAGGAATGTGAGCCTATGTATAACTAATCCATGGATTAGTTAATACATTCTACATGGTATTATGTGATGTATTACTAATACCTTCCATTTGGAGGTATTAGCTCTAATACCATGAGACTATTCTAGGTAAAGACAAAAAAAACCCTCAAATCCTTTTAATATTTTATTTATTTTTGATTTTATATTTTATATTTTATATTATACTAATAAAGTACTTAATAAATTAGCTTACAAATTTTATTATTTAGATTTAATTTTTGTTTCTAAAATATGAATTACTTAATCTATTTATTATTAAATAAAAATATTATAATCCAACTAATATGTTAATGTTGATGTATGAATTTAAGAACAATTCATAAGTAAAATATTGTCTCTTAATGAAAGTTCATAAACATTACACAAGTAGTCTAAAACAAGAGTGTGGTGTGTGTGTGTATATATATATATATATATATATATATATATATATATATATATATATATACACACACACACAACACATCTCGAGTATAAAAATAGTTTAGTTTATTTTTCTATATTTATTTTATTTTATGATAAAGAGTTTTTTAAAATTTATTGATACAAAACAAAGTTCAATAAATATTCTCTCTAATTATTATAGTTGTGTGACCTTTTGAGTTATTAACTCTAATTTATTAAGATTACAATATTACTCTCAAATAATTTAAGTGAGAAAATAGTGAACATGACAATAAAATTTTATTATCCTAACTAGTTAAAAATGTTACAAAAAATAATATTCTTCGTTAATTATCTAATTTGACTCAATTACATGAAATACAAAATCTCATAATAACTCTAGGGTATAATTGGAAAGTTTTTTTTTTAAAACTTTTAAACCACACACAAAATTAGATAAGAAACAATGAAACAAACACTTGATAAAAATAGTCCCTACATTGCTAATCCCTACATTACTAATCCCTACATTATTCATTTTTTACCAAACGACTCTTAAGAATAAAAGTTCGTGCCCAAAGTGAGAATTGTTAAAGCAATTCCAATCAAAAGTTGAATCTATTTCAGACTTTTTTTCCTACTTAAAATAATATAAATACAATATTATAAAATAATACTTAACAATTATTCAAACAAAATGCAAATATTAATCAAATTAAATTAGAAGATACTATTGGGCGTATCAAAAAAGAAATATGAGGACAAAAGAGGTTGTTGAAAATCCAAATTGAAATCTAAATGGGTCCAACATGCTATGCATTGTAGATATTTAGCTGAAAACCAAACAACACAAGACTGAAATTTCATCATTGATTCACAAGAAGTCAACAAAAAAAAAAGATCATTTTTTTCTTCTTTTTCATATTTGACAAACTGAAGAAGAAGAAGAAGAAGAATGGGGTCAATAGCTAAAAAGGGGTTGCAGAATTACTTGATACAACTTCAGCAACACCCTTTAAGAACAAAGGTCTCACCTTTTTTTCACTTTCTTGAATTTTTCTGTTTTTTTTTTCTTTTTTGGTTCTATACTTTCAATTTTGTCTAATTTGTGAAGTGGATTTTGGTTATTTTGTGCTGTTAAGTTCAATTTATGATGTGGGTGTTGCAACTTTAGAGATTTTTCGAGTGTCATACTTGAACTAATAGTATTATCAAACTATCACCAACTATTTATTGAAATACACTTAAACGGTCAATTGTTCACTTTTTTTCCTACCTGAAATATCTATCCTGTCGATGTAGGAAAAGACGCGTGTTTTAATAGTAGGTGATAGTTCAAATATGAAGCTCGAAAAAATTAGAATACTTTAGGTGTGATTTAGATTTTTTCACTCTACTTCCTTTCCTTATATTTTAATAGGTGGAAGATTTAGCTCTGTTCTCTATGAGTTTTGCAAAGGATAGTTGATTTTTTGGTTTGTAAAAGAAAGAACTTTTGGGTTGCAAGCCAACGACTAGCTTAAAAATATCCTACATCAATTTTAATTTGTTTATTTGGTTTTGACGTAACACGGAGTTTATGAAAGTAAGAGACTTTTGAATTCTGTGATCTTGAATTAAAGATATGTAAAATGTACGAAAATGTCATTTAATTTTGTGGTGTCAAACATGTAACGTGGAAAGTTGAAATTAAAGAGTTGTCTGAAAAGAAAAAAAAGACATTCTTTTTCAAACGAACTATAAAGGGAAGTATGACAAACAAAATAAATGGAGGGATTAGTAGTTTTATACTTTTAACTCTAATGACATCATGACACTTAAGGGTGTGAGCTAATGGTTAATGACGTTAGAAATTGTTCATGGTGAACCATAGAGGCTAATAATTAGGTGATTTCTTTTTATCCGTCTAAATCTTGACATATAGAGTATTTATGCCAGTGGGAGGTAGCAACCATGCAGTTGATCGTTGAGGTGCGTCTAAGTTGGCTGAACACCATCCTTATTGGATTTATTTTAGTTCAACTATGATGAATCTCAATGCATTATATTGGTATCCGGGCGTAGTGAGTAAAGAGGTTTATCACACATCTCCATTTGTATGTGGGGATATCAATGGACTTGAATTGAATGGAATGATGTAGAAGGTTTATACAGTTGAATTTAACTAGTTTGATCTTGAGATGTAGTTGATCGAGTTGATGGTTCGCTTGTGTGTAAAGCCTTTTAGCTTGATCGGTATAGTGATTTTATTTTTTTAGTTTCTAAATTTTGCAAATTTATAATTGCAGGCGGTAACAGCTGCAGTTTTGTCAGCTATCAGTGATATAGTGGCTCAGAAGATCACTGGCATTAAGAGACTTCAAATGAGACGCCTTCTTCTGAAAGTGGTAACTGTTTGAATTTCTTCATTGTTTCCCTTCCCCTTTTGTGTTTATACTGTGAAGTGTAGTTGGCTTTGAGAAATCTGTTTGACTTTATCAACTTCATTGTGCCATAATCTTCTCATACTAAGTTGCTCGGACTCTTCAAAGAAGCTGATGGATGCGTGTTGGATCATCCAAAAGTAGTGTTGTTTTGGAGGACCTGACATGGGTGCGGCAAGACTTTTGGAGAGTCTGAGCAACACAGTTCTCATATGAGCATGAACATAATATGCATACAATATATAGCTTTGATGAATCTCAAGGAGTTTCCTTTTATTGAATATCTGTAAACACATGATAATTTGATTAATGTCTCTCATTAGTAAGGGCAGTTTCTGGAGTTAGACGGTCCTGCAGCAATTCAACAGTTTCTTCTTATTCTGCATCCTCTTTCTTGAAGCAAGGCAAAATGCTACCAGTAGAATACTTTTTTGACTCTGCGCTGATCTTATCTGATTAATTTGATTAAGATTAACCTAATTCTGTTGTGCACTGTCCTAGTCCCTTATGCTGCATTGCCTGCTATAGGTCGTTTGTAGCCTAAGTTGTGCGGACTCTTCACTTTCGATGCCGCACCTGTGTCGAATTCTTCAAAAATACACTACTTTTAGAGAATATGACATGCACCCGTTGACATTTTTGAAAAGACCGAGTAACATAGGTTTTAGCCTCTTTGTACCTTCTCATTGAAGACATCATGTAGTGAAGTAAGACTAAGAAAACAATACCTTCTTAACGTGCTGTTTACCTTTAGTCTAACCCGCAGTACTCTCATCCAAGCTCATTTTGATAAAGCATTTTCTTGTTCGTATTTGTGGGGGAAAACCTCGTCTACAAGAAGTTTGCTAAAATGTGGAAAACTATCAACCATATGATTCTTTACAAAGCCATCCATTCAATCTATATACTAATAGGACTTCCATCAATGGTCATCTCATTATTTACTCAAATTTTCTGCACTCTCTGAAATTTTTTATCTAAACACAAACCTTCTAGTATGTCTCAATAAAATGGGATTGTAAAAACTGGATAATTCCTTCGCCACACTTAAACTATATTGGGATCTGGAGTATTGCAGGTGTGTGTTGGATCATCCAAAAGCTATGCAGTTTTAGAGGATACGACATGATCATGACAACATTTTGGAGTGTCCGAGAAACATAGCTTAGTAATGTACTGTATAACTAAATCAGAATGATAGGAAAAGGTAACTGAAAGTGATATGAAATGATGCTTAAAAACATTTTCATATATTTTTAGCTGCTCTGCAGTTCTGTTTACGAAAACAGAACAAACAACAGCCAATAAGCACATATTAGGATTTTTAACTTTCGAGACTTAGTCCAGTTGTAGTGCTTTGTCAGGTTTACTTCCATCTCAAGATTCATTTTTGATACGGCACTTATTAACTGAATCATGTATCCTTTGTATGTAATTTCGGGTATAAGTTGCTATCTGGGATTGTTATTGCCTACATGCAGCTTTTTGGCTTTGCCTATCTTGGACCATTTGGTCATTTTCTTCACTTATTGCTGGACAAGCTTTTCAAGGGGAAGAAAGACACCGCAACTGTTGCAAAAAAGGTACCGAAAACCCTTCTTCTTTGGATAATTTACAATAAGTATCTGAAAAGAAAAGGTTCCAGATCATCCTGTACTTATTGGCTCTCATAACATCCTTTTGTGTCACATTACACTTCACTCTTCTTTTTTTCAGTTAAAAGATTATTTTCAGCAATGATTTATAATGATAGAAGTCCTTCGCTATATAACCATTTGGTCATCAAACTGTATTTCCAGTCGGAGAAAACTCTAAATGAACGAGTAGATTAGTTGTTCATTGTGATAATTCGAGTGGCATTGTAATTGTTTCAGGTGGTTCTGGAACAAGTGACATCTTCTCCTTGGAATAACTTGCTTTTCATGATATACTATGGATTAGTTATTGAAAGTAAGTTTTTGCCAAGCTACAACTCATCTTTGCAACTTAACTATGTCACAGATTAGATGTTGCTTCTGCAACTAAGCACGCGAATAGATAGATTGAGTTTATGAAAATTGGAACCTGAATTACCGACTCAGACAGCATAATCACGTCCATCTAACTGTAGCTAGAGGAAACAAGATAATCCGACATACTGTTGAGAATCATGAGGCTTCATGTTCAAATCTCAATAGAAGCAAAAACACTAGGCAATATTTTCTCATCGAAAGTAAACACTACTCAAATAATCCCTCTATATTACCCTTCTTTTCGCCTTCAAACCAAGCACTGCACCAGTTATGGAAGCATACACAAGTTTGACATCATTACATTGCTAGTAGGTATTGTTTTGGTAAAGTGAAGTGGTAATATTTGTGCAAAACAGATCTGTCTTCAGGAATCCATAAAGTACATGCTATAAGTCTTCTTTCATTACCTAGAAGTATAATTATAAGGTCTCTGATTCAAATCCTAACGTGACAACAAAATACTAGGTGATTTCTTCCCATCCGTCTAAACCTTGGCCGAGTTATGTGTTGAGGTGCGGGGAAACTGGCCTAGCCACCTCTGTCATAAAAGAAATAAATAATAATCATATGTATACACAACGAGGCTTTGTGTTGATGGTATCTTTATTATGTACAGATAGACCCTGGATCCAGGTGAAGTCTAATATTAAGAGGGAATATCCAAAAGTGCAGTATACGTCTTGGACGGTTTGTCAAATCCCCCCTCTTTCGAGTTCAAAACTGATTTTTTTCTGTTCTATAGTGAATTCTAACTGAATTTATCATTCAAAACTATACAGTTTTGGCCCGTCGTGGGTTGGATTAATCACCAGTATGTGCCACTTCAGTTCCGAGTCATCTTTCACAGCATTGTGGCATGTGGCTGGTATGCTACATTTACCTATACTTGTTACTGGTTCCGCTATGTTCAACTTCGTTCCCACCTCAATGATTTCACAATATCGTTGATATATCCTTTCTCATTTTCGATTTGTAGGGGGATTTTCTTAAATCTACGTGCAAGATCGATGGCATTAAAGAAAGCTTGAAAGTCTCAAAGTTGCAAACCGGACATGGCAATATGTTCATATGTAGTAAACGTTGCTCGTTCTCTCAGCTACTAGTGGCTTATGTAGTGATCGACATTTCCTATGTACCTTGTATTTTTATTTTTTGGTTATGGTTTTCTTGAATAGTAGGGCTCTTTTATCAAAAAGATTGGTAGTCATAGAACTCCATTTTAGTTGATGATTGGCCTATTATGACTACAAGGCTTATTATAAGGGATAATATAATTTATTTGATGTGGCAATTAATGTTGTATATTTGTCCTGAATTTCTTAACATGAATGAGTTTTTTTTTTCCTAAAAGGAAACCATAAAGTCTTCATATTTGGTAAGTCCTTCTCTTGTAGAAAAATGTTTAGGACTTGATAAAGAGGCTCGTTTCTTCTAACTTAATCGACATTCATAATGTAATTTTAAGTGCTTTGAGAGTTTTTTGTTGGACACAAGTGATACGTTATACTTGTGTGAACCTCTTTGTATTCCTAGTGAATTCGATAGATTATTTCTTTTTATATGTTATATAGTGAATTGCCCATCTCCTTTGTCGATGTAGGTCGATTGATCGAACCGCGTTAAATCTTTGTGTCTTTTGGTATATTTTTCGTTTTTCTTCTTACTCATGGTCTATCGAGGAATGTTTGCTTGCTTCCGTATGACACCTAATTATTTCGATCCTAACAATGAACATTCTTTGTAAATGTGCCTGAAACTTATATCGATATTGGATCCAATAACAAACTAAGTAATGCGGGTAATTTTTACCACTCTTTGTTATTTAGTTGTTGCTCGATCTGATTTGCATAACAACGTCCATTAATCAAGTCTTGTTATTCTTGAATTGATCTTCCTTTTTTGAAAGATGTTTGATGAAGAAAATGTGGTTGATTGATTCAAGAAAGTTGAAGATTGAAAAGTTGTCATTGTTTTAGAATGAAAAAGGTGAATTTTCTTAAAAGAAAAATGTGTTTGTTTATAGTGATTTGAATGTGTTTGTGATTATGAGAAAAGAGGGTGAGAATATGATTTGAATGTCATAACTAATAAAATATTATTACACATAATATATATTTTTTTTTATATTTTTTTTATAAAATAACAGCTACCAAACGATTCCTTATTTTATGTGACACACTATTTTTAAAGAGTTTAAAGAGTATTTATTTTGATGTATATTTTAAATATTAAATTATTAATTATTATAACTAATTTATGATATTTTTTAATAATCTATATTTTAAAACTAATCCTAAATCCCCCCCACCCCACATCAAATATTGTTCATGTGAAGTGACTCACTTAAGTAGGTCTTTGTCACTTTGTTAGCCAATGAGATTAGAGAGTTTAAACAAAGTTTAGCTGTAAATCTAATCTCCTTTACCATGAGTCTATTCTTTTGTGCTTTTTAATATTATTTTATGTATAGGTGGGTAAATAGATTTTCGTGATTTTACGGTATGATATTCGATATTTATATTGCGATTCAATTGAATTAGTTTTAGTATTTAACACTCTACTATGTTTCCTTAGGATTAGTGTTTAATATATATCACTTTGTTCTTAGGTGAATGTTAGTTACATGTCAATTTCGATATCAAATATTAAATAATATATCAGGTAAAAATAAAAAAAATATGAAACTTTCTAACTTTAAAATTACATGCATAAAACGCACTAAGAACCAAGTCATAACAAGTAATAATAAAAATCAAAATGTTTACGAGATGTGTAGGTTTTTAATCATTATTAAAGGTTTTAAATTCAAATTTTGATTAATAAATTATCATATTTAGTAGTCCTAGAAATTCCAATACAACTTTGAATTAATTAAGCTTTAGTAAAATATTGAACATTAATGGAAAAAGATAATCTTAATGCATATAGAATAACTATATTGAGGAGTAGGAAAGAGATATGGACAAAGAAAAAATAATTTTTTGTAGAGTCCGAAACTCAAAGGGTAGAAATTTTTTACAAAAATTCCAAAACGGTATATAAAATTTTATATGTTATCAAAACGGTAAAATCGCTGCAGGAGCGATTTACAAAGTAAAATCGCTGCTCCGGCAGCGATTTAGCAAAAAATTTTTTTTTTAATAAAAAAATGAAATCGCTGCCCCAGCAGCGATTTCAAAAAAAAAAATAAAAAAATTTATACATAAATCGCTGCTACGGGCAGCGATTTATTTTTAAAAAAATATTTTTTTTATTAAAACGCTGCTAGGCCACGATTTATTTAAAGAAAAAAAATTCCTTATTAAATCGCTGCACGAAGCTTTTTTAAAAAAAATATTAAAATTTTTTAATACAGCGATTTATATTAAAAAAAATTATAATATTTTTAAAATTAAATATATAACTTATAGAAAAATTTTATTAAATCGCAAAAATGTTAATACCGTTTTGATTAATATAAAATTAAAAAAAAAATTATTAAATCGCAAAAATGTTAATACAGCGATTTATATATATAAAAAAATTATAAGATTTTTAAAATTATAATAATTTTTCTTATAAGTTATTTATTTCTTATAATTTTTTAAATTTTAAAAAAATTATAATTTTTTTATATATATAAAATCGCTGTATTAACATTTTTGCGATTTAATAATTTTTTTTTAATTTTATATAATCAAAAGGTATTACATTTTTGCGATTTAATAAAATTTTTTCTTATAAGTTATATATTTAAATTTTAAAAAATATTATAATTTTTTTAATATAAAATCGCTGTTTATAAAAAATTTAATATTTTTTTTTAAAAAAAGCTTCGTGCAGCGATTTAATAAGGAAATTTTTTCTTTAAATAAATCGTGGCCCTAGCAGCGTTTAATTAAAAATTTTTTTTTAAAAAAAATACATCGCTGCCCGTAGCAGCGATTTATGTATAATTTTTTTTTTTTTTTTATAAATCGCTGCCGATTTTTTTTTTTTTTTTGAAATCGCTGCTCGGGCAGCGATTTCATTTTTTTATTAAAAAAATTTTTTTTTGCTAAATCGCTGCCGGAGCAGCGATTTTACCGTTTTGGTAACATATAAAATTTTATATACCGTTTTGGAATTTGTAAAAAATTTCTACCCTTTGAGTTTCGGACTCTTTTTTTGTATGATAAATTCATAATATTGATCAAATCAGACATAATGGGTAACTCAAAAAGTAGAGTCGTCAATATGGGTTACGTTCATTGTGCTGATCTAGCCTAATCCATGATTTCATAGGGTTTGTGCTAAGTTTTTTGGAGCTCATTTATAAATTTTTTTTTTTTAAATCTGATTTGAATAAGCTTGCTGATTTGTGGAACCTGAGAAATACGATTAGAGGCGGTTTGTGAGTCAAATAAAAATTAATTAAAAAAAATAAAACAGAGTATTCAAAATAACAAGAGTCTAAACCAAAGCCTAAAAAAAAACTTTTTATATTAAAATATTTTAATACAATATATTTATAAAATATGTATTACATAAAATAAAAATTCCCTAAAGTTTCTATGGAACACTACCTAAGTCGTAGCCTATGAAATATTGTCATATTTTTGTGTTTTATTATGATCATTGGAAAATAATTAGGTTAATATTTCGATTTAGCTATTTATACTTTTACTTGAAATCAAACTTAATAAATATTATAAAGATATTTTTGTGAATTTGATCAACAAATAGTAACACTAACATCATGCAATTTTGTCTTGTTGATATTATGATAATATTTTTAAATTATATTTTATCTATAAATTTATTTAAAAAAATTACACTTTTAAAAAAGTTAGGGCTAGCCCAAACAATCCGTACAAGTGGGTTAGACTGATCGTTTTTTGCCCCACAAAAAAATGGATCAGCACAACCTGATCCAACAAATTTTAAAGTCTATATAAATTAATCCAAATAAAATACATCAACTCATATTAACAGCAATATATTATATTATATATATATATATATATATTATATATATATATATTATATATATAATATATATATATATATATATATGCTTTTTCCGATTTTACCTTTTCCACTAACATCATGATCCATTTAATAAAAAAAGGTTGGGTATACAGTTACGTACTATAACAAACATTAGGTTATATAGCAAATTAGATTAGAGAGTTTAAACAAAGTTTGTTTGTACGTAAAGGTAATCTCCTTTTTATTAAATGAGTCTATTCTTTGTGCAACTTAATATTGTTTTCTGTCAAATGTGTGATATTTTTTTCGATTTTATATAGTTTGATATTTGATATTTATGATATGGTTCAATTAAATTTAGTTTGAGACAGAAAATATCAAATAGGAGTAAAGTAAACTACTTCTTATAAAAGATGATGTCGTATTTAGCACTTCATTATATACAATTTTTGACGGTTCTCATTTGATATATCAGTTTGATGGCATATATATTTTAATTAAGTGAATGTCTTATATAATTAAGGTAATTAGATTAATTACATGTTATTAACTCTTTTTTCCCTCTTAAGTGATGGTCCTTTTTGACTTGTTAAATAGTAATATTTTCACGTAATTTCTAAAAGATGTATTGGCTATAAAATTTCATCCGTTAATAAAGTTATGATAAAGTGATCAATTCTCCTACATTTTTTATTCAGAAACTTCAAATTTAAATTATATAAAATTGTTATCCTTATTAAAAGATTGTTTTATCTTTAATATAGAATTTTTGGACTTGAAAATTATACTAAAGTCATAACAATTAATAGTCAAATTAAGTAGGCAAAAATAATTTCTTTTGACCCTCCAAATACTAAATATTGCCACAGAAATTTCCAAAGGAAGCATATATAGTAAAAAAATTTAGCCGATTATAAATATTCATATTCATTATTATCTCTAAATATAATATTGTAACGATTATATTATCATCGTTAATTTATTTATTTATCGTACTGATGGAAGTAATATTCTTTGTATGATAAATTCTTGGATAACATTAATCATAATATATAGTGGGTGACTCAAAAAGATATATCCTTAATTTTTTTTAAAATTAAAAAAAAAAAACCTTTAGGTTCTTTTCCACTAATATCATATGGTCCACTTTAATATTTTATTTTTGGGTATAGATACCATTTAATAATTAATTACTATAGCAAACATCAGGTTATTAGGTTTAAATTAGGTTGTTGTCATTATCATTCTTTGTTTGTAACATTGTAGTACAAGGGCCCTCAATTGGTTTTTGTACTTGTCAATTTACATTAGAAATCAGTTTATTATTGAAAAAAATATATATAATAGCAAATTATTAAATTAGGTTAAATATTATAAATATTATTTAATTTAATTGTTATCCTTAGTAAATAGTTGTCATTTGTCACTCTTCCTAGGTTTCTAGCATGCCATTCTTGTCAATCTCTCCCTCGTTTTTATACAAACATAATGTATAAAATGTGTTTGTATTTGTATAAAACGAGAGAAAAATGTATATATACAAATACGAATAAATATATTTTCGTCCTATACACTTATAATTATATAATCTTCCTCTGCCCAACTCTCTTTTACCTTTCTCGTTTTATACAAACACATATTATACAAATTATACTGTATAATTTGTGTTGTATAAAGAGAAAGAGAGATTTGATATACAAATATTTTATTTCAATAAAATTGTATACAAATTTAAATTTTATGCAGATATAGAAACACATAAAATTGAATTGAGAGGTTGCCATGGTCTGCCAGCAAAATTATACAAATTTGAAGCTCCTAAGACACATGTCTTTTTCTTAACATTGTCAAGCCACCCCTGATCGAATACAATGATGAATTATATCTCACGATTTCATATAAAATAAAATATGTATTATTTTTGAGTAATTTATGTAATACTATTTTATACCGAATAAAAGATGAAACAATTAATATGGAAATTGATTAGTGAAGGAAAAAAAACATAATTTAGATATACTTCATTACTATATATGTTATTACCTATACTTTCAAGATATTACATATCTTAATACTTATTAACAGGTTCTATCATAATTGAAACATATGCACTTAGATACATGTATTATTGCTATTAGATATATATTAAAATATAACAGTGAGAGAGAGAAGCGATATGGGGAGGACGGTGATTGAGATTCATTATGTATCCAGTTACATAAGATTTACATGTGAATCACTTTAGATACATACATATGTATGTTTGTGATGTAATTCATATGTATCTGTAGTCAGCGCGATTTGCATGTATTAGATATATATGAGAATGACAAGCGAGATGAGAGGGGGGGGGGAGTTATCTCTCCCAAATACATGTGAATTCACTTGAATATAATGTATCTAGAATAAGTTACACCTAATTTTGATCCCATGTATCTGCTGAATTCGAAAGAATCGAGGCATCATTCGAAAACTTACAATTGCAAATGATATGACGATAAATTAGACGACACATAAAACTTTACCAAAAGAAACATATATTATAATATGGTCAATTGATCTATACAATTACAAACTTATATTAAACATAGAAACTGTAAAGAGAAATGTCATAAACAGAACTCTTAAATGTGTACATTGTATGAATGCTATTATACGGGTTCCAAACGTTTCCACCAAGAAATAAATAAACCAAATATGAAAGATAATCTTTTTTTTCTTTAGAAAAAGTAAAAGCAATTATAGTATTATTCTGGCTTTCCTTCAAGAGAAAAGTAAAACTCAAATATGGTAAGAAAATCAAGATAAAATCCTAACAGTATCCTGAGACACATGTATTTGAACACAACAAAATTTAATAAAATACACAATATTATAAACTGAAATATATATATACCAAAATTGATGTAAGTTGCCTATAACTAAACTCTGGATTTATAATGTCTGCGAAACCCTAACCAATGATAATGTACAAAATCGATTGAATCAAAAAAAATAAATATAATCCTTGGCCAGCGAGCAAGGAGCGAGCTAAGTAAATCTTACCTGAAAATGAATGAGATTGAGAGTTTTTTTAATCTAGCTTTATATATATGGGCAACTCTGATAATCTGTTGACTTTCTAGCCAATATTCGATATTAAGTTTGAAGCTCAATTAATTAAATTTATAAAATCCTATTTTACATGATACAATACTCTCTATCAAAATCGATTATTTACTTACAAATTTGTCACAACTTTTGGTGATCGAATAAACTACATAAATGACATAAGATTATAATGGCAACGTCATGGACATTGTTCAAGAAAACTAGGATAAGCAGGATATACTTATCACAAACTAATACACGTCACTTATAGGTGGTTGTTAATTAGTGCTATAACAATAATTAGGTAGCAAATTTATTAAAACAAATTAAATATTTGTGTCGAAGCTAATCCATAACACCATTTTTATAATCATATATAGTTGAGAATTTCATATTCTTTAAATTCTTTGCGAACCTAATTATATATAGGGTAATTGTATCTAATTAGCCATTTGATCTAGCTTAATTTTTGGGCTAAGAAGGTTAAAAATAAACAAAAAATAAATTATTTATTAATAAGAAAGTACAAGTAATGTTAAAAAAAGAAAGAAAAATATTTGAGTCCTGCTAGACATTGTCGTAGAAAATATTTGAATAACGTGAACTGTTAATTCATAATTATACAAATCTTTTCTATAAGAAAAACAATAGTAACAAAATTTAAATAATGCGAAATTAGCAAGTCAAATTGAGGGTAAGTATGATGAGTCGATGATTAGACTAAGCTCTTCTAATTTTCTCATGGTTTATAAAAAAATATTAATCCATTTTATAGCCTTATTGCTAGTTCATTATTTTTCATCATTTAGTTTATGTACACATAATTATCTGATAGTACTAAATTTGTTTATGTCCATCAATTTGGGGTTAATAAAGTTGCTAGACCAATTATTCTACCCTTTGGTATCACCTAGGGTCATATATTATACTTTCACCATAACTTGAAGAAAGAAAATTAATTAACTTTTTTTTTTTTGGGGGGGGGGAGGGAGGGGTGGGGGGGGGGTTAAGAAAATGAATCAATAAACATAACAAAGTTGAGTTATTTCTTAGTGCTTTTAATGGTTTGACTTTATATATTTAAAAAAAAAAGAAAAACTACAAAGTGCAAATGCTTTTTGTGAAATACGTCATTAGTCACTTGCATTTGATCCATAAGTAAATAATTACATTATTATGGGCCCGTTTGGATGGGCTTAATAAAAGCAGCTTTAAAAAAGTACTTTTGAAAGTGCTGAAACTTATTTTTAAAATAAGCAGTTATGCGTTTGGATAAAAGTGCTGAAGTTGTTATGTCAAACGTGAAAAGGGAAAAATAGAAGAAAGAGATGTTAGGGTTATATGGATAATTTGGAGATTGTATAAAAATATTAAGGGAAAAAACATAAAAATGTGGTCAACTTAAAACAGCTTATAAGTTAAAAAAAAAAAAAGCACCCCTAACCCAGCTTTTAACTTTTGGCTTAAAATAAGTTTTTTTAACTTAAAATAAGCTGTTTTGAGTATTGCCAAACAGTCAAATAAGTCAAAAACCAGCTTTTAAGTCAGTTTGACCAGCTTTTAGCTTAGCCAAACAGGCTCTATATATGGTATAAGAAGTTTAAAGTTTGATATTTGATATTTACTTTTAATTATTTATTTACAAAATTAAATTTTAAAAGTATCAAATTAAATACTGAACATTCAACTTCAAATAAATTGTTTAACGTCTATATGATAAGAAGTAACAAGTGATTGGTATAGATATATATCTTAATCAACTTGTACGTCTAAATCACAATATAAAGATTTGAGAGTGAAAATTCAACCAACTTTGTTAGTAATTTTTTAAAATTATTCAACGAATTATGAGTTTTTTTCCTCTATACATAATTATCGAATTATCATATTAGAATTTATATCAAAATTTAATCTCTCGTACCAAAGCAAACTTTGAAAATTCAATATTTCAATTATCTATTACAAAATAAAAAATTTAAAATTATCAACCACCTATCCACCGCCACCACCACAAACAAAAGTGACTCAAGATGTATAATTAGTGGTTGCTCACTTAGAGAGGATGCCAAAAGTTAATTATTCAAAGATTAAACAATACATTGCCACTTGTTTTTTTAACATGTACTACACAATATTAAACAATTAAAGAAATAGTTTTTAAGGGAACTAAAGTAAGATTATCAATTCTCTTAAATATTAATTATTTCTTTTTTTTTGGTTCTTAATTTTATCATCACAAATTAAAGTGTGATCTTGTTTGGTCTTTAACATGGGTATCTACCAGATTTCCAATGAGGTACAAGTGTAGATTAGCTAGTGAGTACTACTAAATCAAGATTGATTAATTAATTAAGGTTTGATAATTAAGTTAAGGTATTGGTGGCTATGGATGATAATAGGAAAGTTGCTGATCGATTAAAATAATTATATTCGATAGTTAAATAATAATATTTATTTATTTTATATAATTAATGTATATTATATGTATATCATACATTAATATATATTTGCTAACTATTATTTTAATGGACGACTATTCACTTCAATTCCTCTAAAATATAACTAAGTACCTAATCATATATAATGAAAGTAGTCTTTTGCTCCACTTTCTCAATGTCCTAAGCTGCTTAACTCAGCTTAGACATGCAAGTCACTTAAATAAATAAAAAAATCATGAATAAAAGAATATATTTATCCTTCTATTAATATATACTTTGTTAAGGCAGTAAGTGAATTTGAGACTCTTATATTGTTGGGTGGAACAACAAAGTTTATATGATGCCAAAAATAATAATAGTAATAATAATAATATATTTGATGAAATCTTATAAAGTGGGGTTTGAAGAGAATAGAGTGTGTGCATATTTTATCACTATCTCATAGAGGTAGAGAGACTGTTTTCGAAAAGACTTCAGTTCGAGTGTATCAAAATCCAAGTAAAGAAGAAGAAAACACAGGAGAAAACATAGTGGTTGAAAAAAAAACTGTATAAAGTCTAAAAAAGAAAAACAATGACAACACATCAAAATAGTATGATAATCGCAAAGCAATAAACAACATATGACAATATAAGAGCATGACTAGCTACGTTCTATGATAGATATTAAACCCTCAAAAGGCAATACGATACTCTACCCCCACTAGCCTTCGATCTATCCTAATGCGCGACCTCCACTCCTTCCTGTCTAAAGTCATGTTCTCGGTAATATGAAGTTGTGTCATGTCTTGTCTAATCACCTCTCCTCAATACTTTTTCAACCTGCTCCTACCCTTCCGACCCGTCTACCTCTACTTACAACCTCTCACACATCCTCATTATGGCATTTGTGCACCTCTTCTGAACATGTTCAAACCATCTCAGTATCGCTTCTCTCATCTTGTTCACCACAGAGGTCACTCTACCTTCTCCCAAGTAATCGCATTCCTAATCTTGTCACTCTTAGCTAGTATGCCCACACATGCATCTCTACATCTTCATATCAACAACATGCATCTTTTGGAATATACGAGTTCTTGACTAACCAACACTCCGTACCACATATCAAGGATAGTCTAAGCATTAGCTTGTAACAAAATCCTCATTGATAGTTGAAAAGAAATGTATTTTATTTATAAAATGTTGGATATTATGACTTTGTGAGGTCTCTTTCGAAGAAAATTGAGCGAGCTTGACTCAACACAAATAATGTTACACCATAGTAAGAATGTCTTGGGGTTATTTTAACCAAACATACATGACCAAGGCGACACAAGTCTATGCTCTAAAAAGTTTCGCAGATTATCTCATCTAAAAGTTTAAACTCTTAAATAAGATACTCGACACACTATAGAATGGAAAAAAAAATAAGAAACCATTTTCTTGTATATGTGCAAAGTCATTTTCTTGTATATGTACATTGAATAAGAGAATTATATTGTAATAATTCTGATTAATTTTTTCATTTTCAAGACTTCCATGATAATCTTTCTAGGTTTATTCAAAAACTAACATAACCTTGTAGTGCACATCTAAGAGTCTCCAAAACCAAACAATTATGTGCTTTACTTTGTTGAGTTCATGCATATATACATAATATAGTAACATATATACATATTTTAGTTTTGCTCCATCTTTCTTTTAGTATACACCTTTTAAATATGAGTATCAAATTTTAAAATATTTGTACCTAATTCAAGTTGTGTTGTATAATATTGTTAAAAGGAGTAAAGGACAACACTGTGGCTGATCGAGAAGCATAAAAACATAATCAATTTGACATAATTAAAGACCATACGTACAATTGGGTTAAAGCTTTAAACTATGTAATAGAACATTATAATGAATTTATAGTACTCCATTTGTTTCTATTTAGTTGTTCACTTTAGAAGTGATACACAAATTAAGGCATCAATTATTATCATATGTTAGTTACAATTTTAACCTTAAATTAATAGATTATGCAACTTCTCAAGTATAATAAATGTATTTTCTGGTTCCAAAAAGCATGCATTACAACTTTGTAGTAATAGAGATTTTCTAGAATTAAATAAGGGCATTTTAGGAAAAAAATTGTTGTTCTGTCTTGACTTGTTAAAATGGACAAGTAAATAGGGACAAATAAAAAAAATATGAACAAGTAAATAGGGACTGAGGGAGTATTAATTACATTTTAATTTTCTATTAATGCAAAAAATTAGGCTAAGTATGTGGTGGTTTAGCACATTTTCGTCTTAAATTAAAAGCATATATATTATATAGGACTAGAGGTTAAAAAGCCCTTCCTTTTTACCTTCTTTTGTGGTTCATTTTGCTTTTCTTTCTTTTTCCTTTTGTTTGGGGGTGGATGTGGAGGTGTTATCACTCAACGTTTTATACCTCGTATTTTGATACATTATCTTTGTTGGTATAAGACAGTACATATATTTCGTCATGTCGCTCACTGTTCTGATACATTAACTTTGTTGATATCGGACATACATGTCCTGATACATTCAGATACATCGCCTTATACATTGTGTAAGAGTGAAGTTTCGAAAAAAAAAAGCTTTTATAAATTTTTCAAATAGCAGAGAATATAATGAAATAAGTCATGTATTTAAATAACTTTTTGATATATTTTCCCCCTTTCTCTTTTTTAATGTCTAAATGAATTCTAGACTCTGTACTAGATAAGAATAGTTCAAATCTATCAAAAGTAATTTATTTAAAGAGAAAATAAAAGCTTTAATGGATCATTTTTTATATTAATTTGATAATTTAAAAGATTTAGTTTCATTTAAATCTCATAATACATTAATTGGTTAACAAGATGGAAAGTAATGTTTTATATTAAGTCAAACTACATTAATAGTGTAAAGAAAATTTATAGCATGCAATATGTATAACTTAAATCTTTATAATAAAATAAAATGCACGATAATACAGCTAAGTGACCTAACAAAGGATGTTTACTTTATATCCCCCATAAATGATCCTGACTTATCACACACTATACATCTTGCTTTACTAATTTAATTTTACTTATCTTGGATTATATGAGTGCACTTTTAATCTCCAAAGCCATCGTAGTGAAGTTAGAATTTTTATTAAGAGAATTTAAAATATAGAAAAATAAATATATAAGAAATAAAAGAGATTCAGTATCTACTCTATATACATAGAAAAAATATATAATTTTGACCTTATATATATAATGTAATCTTTTGACAAATTAAAGAAGGTAACAATATAGCCACATATAATGCAAGATGGACAGTTGAACACTCTTTTTCAAAAAATTATATTATAGGTCGGAAATAATTTTGAACTTTTTTTTTTGCTTCGTCACTAAATGAACCCCTTACGATATCTTGGCTCTTATATATACCCCTAAATAAGCATTACAAATGTAGACCATATCTCCTACAAGAGTACTCAATTGGTATTTTACATTACAATTTTTTCAATGGGGGAACAAGTTTTTGAATCAACAATCAAAGTCACAATAAGTGATGATGATGACAATATTACTAAAGATCATGTTACCAAGAAATCAACTTCTTCAAATATTTCCCCATTGACTAAACTTCATGCAGGCTATTTTAGAATTAGCCTTTCTCTAGGTGGTCAAACTTTGTTATGGAAAGTACTAACACAACATTTGGACAAATCACAAACACTTCAACACAAATTTCACTCACTCCCTTCAACAACTTTCCTTTTACTATGGTGGATATCACTTTGTACACTTATGTTACTCTCTTTTCTATATATCTTAAGATGCATTTTTCACTTCAAGTTAGTGAAGTCTGAGTTTTTGCATCCAATTGGTGTTAACTACCTATTTGCACCATGGATATCATGGCTTTTATTGCTTCAATCAATACCATTCACAATCCCAAATCTTGATTCTTGTCAATTTGTATGGTGGATATTCGTCGTACCCGTGGTGATTCTTGATGTGAAAATATATGGACAATGGTTTACTACTGAAAAGAGGTTTTTGTCAATGGTTGCAAATCCAACAAGCCAACTTTCTGTATTGGGAAATTTGGTTGGTGCTTGGATAGCTAGCAAAATGGAATGGAAAGAGAGTGCAATATGTATATTTACACTTGGATTAACACACTATTTAGTTGTGTTTATAACTCTTTATCAACGATTATCGGGTAGTAATCGTCTTCCTGCCATGCTTAGACCTACATTTTTCTTGTTTGTGGCTGCACCTAGCATGGCTAGCTTAGCATGGGCTTCTATTTCTGGGGATTTTGATATGCCATGCAGGATGCTCTTTTTTCTTTCACTATTTCTCTTCACATCTTTGGTAACTACTCTTTTTTCTTTACTACCTTCTATTAAATGCATTATACTACTCTCTGTTAAATTAGGTCTTAGGCCTAACTCACACCCCAAAAGTTAGCTTAAAGGGAGGAGGATTGTCCAAGCCCTATAAGGAGTCCACCCATCTCATTAACCACCGATGCGGGTCTTTTGTCATTCTTTAACACCCCAACTTGCGCCCATTGCTTAGCATCTGGTGCGTGGGCAATTTTGATTCTGGGGGCCCCAATATCGGATGAGACACGCCCTGCTTTGGTACCATGTTAAATTAGGTCTTACGTCTAACTCACACCCCAAAAGCTAGCTCAAAGGGAGGAGGATTGCCCAAGCCTTATAAGGAGTCCACCCATCTCATTAACCACCGATGTAGGACTTTAATGTTGTCATTCTTTAACACTCTCAGGATCGTTTTTGGTAGGATATATTAGAGAATCTTATATATATATATATATATATATATATATATATATATATATATACGCGTTAGTTGTTTGGTAGAAATTTTAGCCTATGTATGAATATATGATGTATAACTAATACATAAAAAATTATGGTAGTTATAATATTAGGACTATTAATACATGTAGAATTGCCCTAAATACACCAAAACGAATAGTGTATTAAGAATAATCTCAGTATAATTAATCCCAATCCGTTGTTACTTATACACACTACTTAGTATTATTCTCATATAATATATCAAAGGGATGACCCCTTATAAAATGCCCATATCTAGTAGTCTTGATCCCACTATATATTCTCTTTATATAATACTTAATACTCCAACTGTTTCAATTTGTGTGAACTTATTTGACTAGATAGAGTTTGAGAAAAAAATAAAAACTTTTGAAACTAGTAGCATTAAACATGTCGTAGCATTCACGTGGCTATAAAATTGTTAAAATTTACGATGTTAAATATGCATATCATAACTTTTATGTGGGTATAAACGCTTCTCATTAAGAATCAAAAGAGAAGTTTATGTTAAATTATTTCCAAGTTTAGAAACAAATAATTATTTTTGGAATGTAGGGTCACATATATAAACCATAAACATCTGTATGTGATTAGAGGCAGATCCATATTATAGGGTTCACATGAACTCAATAATATTTTCTCCATTAAATATCTATAAATATTTGATTGTGAACTGCACTAACTTAAACTCATTATAGAAACTCATATATATTGACATCGCTTATGAAAAAATTTGTGTACACCCTATATATGTCACACTTACCATACACATCTATCTAATATAACTTTCTTGTTTTTGTCATATGATTTAATTAGGTTTGTAGGCCAACACTATTCAAGAAATCAATGAGAAAGTTCAATGTTGCATGGTGGGCTTATTCATTTCCCCTAACATTCCTTGCCTTAGCCTCTGCACAATATGCACATCAAGTGGAAGGTCATGTTGCTAATGGGCTCATGTTGCTTTTATCTGCCCTCTCTGTTCTTGTTTTTGTTGGCTTGACAGTCTCCACAGCACTCAATCTTGACATGCTCTTGAGTGATCATGATAGATATTTAAACTTCACTAAAAGAACTTAAGTGTATCAATATTTCTATAGAGACAACCTATATCCACCTTTTAAGGTAGGAGTAAGACATGCGTACACAATTTCCTCGATCTCCAGATCCTATTCGTGAGATTACACTGGGCTTGTTGTTGTTGTTATAATTATTATGATTAGACAAGACATGCGTACACAATTTTCTCGATCTCCAGATCCTATTTGTGGGATTACACTGGGCTTGTTGTTGTTGTTATAATTATTATGATTAGACAAGACATGCGTACACAATTTCCTCGATCTCCAGATCCTATTTGTGAGATTACACTGGGCTTCTTGTTGTTGTTATAGTTATTATGATTATGTCTAGTGCTAATATTCCTAATGCATGTGATAATTTTGAACGCTATGAGGACTCCTATTACTAATATAGAAGTGTGTCAATCTTTTTGGAACGAATTATTATGAAAATATTATCACATAAAAGTATTTTTTCCCGTAATAAGTTGCATTTTTAGATTAAATGATCACATATTTTAATATCGGACTAATACTTAAATTGAATTTGAGTCTCACCACAACATAAAATCGAAGAAAAATTTAATGTGCTCTGCTCATGAAAAAAAATAAAAACATAAATAGAACGTATTGAGATATGATTAAATAAAAATGTAATGGATCACATAAATCAGCAGGAAATATAAAATGTCTAACATGATTCTTCACTCAATCTTTTTTTTTTTTTTTTTATAGATTAAAAAATAAAGAGTCATTTTTATTTGTAATTAATAAGGATTGCTATTGTGATTTTGAATACTAAAACCTAATTTCAAGTGACTATTGTATGCCCTTAATTCTCTTTATGTGATTTGGAGTTTTTTTTTATATGCCAAAAGTCATTTTTGTAAATTGAAAATATTATCTATATAAAGTATGTGCCTAACATATGCAATATACAAAACATTAATCTAAATGAATATGAAATTTTCTTATTGTTGTACATGGGGAGATCATATGAAGTTAATTCCCAAATCAAATGAAAGTCAATAACATTATAACAAATAATGGAGAAATATCAAAAATATTTTTAAGCTAGTGTTATAGATACTGTAAAGAGCAATAATTAATTTTATTAATAGAATGAGCAAATCAACAACAGACTACACAATCAACAAATTAATTAATATTTCGAGTGGAATACTAATGAATCAAAGTATTATTATTTTTTGTATTTTTTTTTAAAAAAATAATTATTCAGTGTCCAGTACATGATGTGCCTCAACTAATCAAGATTCACGTCATGTAAGACACGTTAAAGAAAAATCATAACTTATCAGAATATTTTTCATCTATAGGACTCGAGAAATTCTATCCATCCCACTGTAACCCTCGATGATATTAATTAGCATAGCTACACATTCCATAGGCACAAGAACTTCCTTCTTGACACTTGTTGTTGCAACCCCCACAATGTCTCTTATTAAACAAAGTATTAACACATTGCCCTTTACAACAAGTTTCATTATACTTGCATTTATTCCCACAAAATCCACAATTTTGTTTGTTCATCAACACATTTACACACTTCTTGTTGCAACAAAATGGGCCTGGACTATCCTTGGCCCAACATTTCATAGGGTTCTTATTGCATGTCATTTGTGTAAACATTTCTTTGATTTTCAACTTGTGATCATCATCATAAGATGGTATTTGTGGTTGAAAATGGCCATTTGTTGGAAATGTTGGAATGTTGTAATGAGGTTCAATGAATGAAAATGATGTTGTAATTGGAATGGCTAATGCCATAATTATGGCTAAAATTAAAAGGAATTTCATGATTTTATGGCTATTTATGAAAGGATGAGAAAATTATGAAATATGAGAGATGAAAGGGTGGATAATTTTAGAAGGAAGATATTAAAGAGTATTTATAGAGAGAAATTAATTAAGTTGAATTTAATTTGGAGGAGTTTTGACTTTTTGTTTTGCTAGTGGAGTGGTCTATATTCACAACTAATTAGACATAAATTCAAATAATTAACCTAAATTAGGTGCTTTAACACAATATCATTTGTTTCTAATTAAGTACTATCTCTTACTCCTCCTATATACCATCTAATTATTTTGTTTTATTTTATAGAAGGTATGGATGTTTGACTAAACACAAAACTAAAAAAATGTTATTAAGAGTTTTTTAAAATATATATAAAAATAAAAAAGAAACAAGTCATTATTAGGGAGAAAATTTGCTTTTGAAGCTAACTAATTAATGGAAATATAACCTATTTAAACAATTGAGTAATTACAGCTAATGTATAAATTTCATCAACATAAAAATGACCAAACAACTTCAATTTTAATGGCCATGATAATTTTTCTTTATTAATTTTCAGAATAATTAGTTTTCACTTTATTCAAAATCAGTGTTTGAACTTAAAAGTTTCAAATCATGTTGTCAAAATTTAGGCATATGCTAAGGTAATAATGAATTGGAAAAATTCTTTTCGCCAGAAAATTTGATCAGAATGATATTTTGTATATTTTTTTAAATATTTTTAAATTAAAAAATGTAAAAAGATTAGTTTATTTTAAAATTTAAAAATATTATACACATTTTAAAATTCTGGCCAAATTCTATCAAATTATCCGACCATTTACTGAATTACTATAAAAATTTAGAAAGTTTGTGCTAAGTGAGTGTTTATTTATTCAATTTTATACTCCCTCCCCTCCGTTCAAGAATAGTAATTCACTATACCCGTATCATTAATTATATTCATATCCCTGTTACATTTTTCAAGACATTATATTTATTATATTCAAAGGCTAATATAGTAAAATTATCCTTTTATTTATATTAAAGTGTGCAAATTAAAATCAATAGTGTACCAGTAATGTTGGACAAAGAAAATACAAATTTAAATATCTAATTATACACATTTAAAGTCAAAAAATATAAATGTTAGTTAAAGACAGATTACGTAACACATTTATGTATTATGATTTATGTCATTCATATTTAATTTTAGCTGATAAATAAACATTCTAATATTGACTTATATACATAGACATGTGACTCATCATAAGCACTCTAATTTACAGAATGATTATTAAGATACCTTTAAAATTATATTTCACATCAATATTGAATATCCACGAGATACAGTAAAATCAAATGAAATTGTTTAATATATTATCAATCAAATTAAAATATCTAAATATATATATTTTCAAAATTCAAATACTTACTAATTATTAACTAAATAAAATTTAAATTTCTGTTTATATATTGTGTCTAAATTGAACTTGAAAAGTGTAGAAAATGACAGAAAGATGCTCAAGCTTAGAATAAAGTCATAGTATAAAGTTTTTGACAGATTTAACGCTATTGTCATAAGTAAAGAATATATTCCAACCAAAAAAAGTATAGTTCGCTTTTACGTGATACACTTTTCTTCTTTTTTTTTTAACGATTTACAATTGTGATTAGGGAGCGTGAAACATACATAGATTGTTTTACTATCTTGTGAAGGTAGAGATTTTCGCAATTTTAACATGCTATGTTTAACGAAAATTGTGTTTCTTCGATTATCACACTATTGTATTGTCATTATTATTTCTTTCTCGTAGACATTCTATTGTTTTTCTTATTAACTGGTATGCTTTATTCATTGTTTTCTCCTTTTTGTGTCGAGAACCTTTTGAAAACAAGCTCTCTATCTTCACGAGATAATGATAAAACATGCGAACAATCTACTTTATTAAACCGCTTAGTAGATTTCACTGAATACATTATTATTTTTATTTAGCGAAAGTTATAAAAGTAACATAAAGTATGAAGATACAAAAAGTTAGATTCTTGGAAGTTATAAATACAAGTTGTTTTTCATGTCTTGGACTTTAATTTTCTGTGTGGACAACAATATATTCCATATGCACAATATTATAATTATTAGCATGCGTTTCATAATTCTTTGTACTATGATATTTTTCTTAGATTTAACATATGCTTACTCTAATTCCAATTTGATCAAAAGAAAGGCTATTTTTGTTCATGAAAAGCTTTATTCCTATGGTGGCCACCAAAAACATCATCACAATTCTCTTGATAGATCAAATGATACACAAGTAAATACAGATTTCAAGTCATGGAACTTGAGACCTGCACATGAACGTCATCATCATCGACTTCGAGTTGTAAGCACCTCGTTTTTTGCACGTTTTATTTTTATTCTGCAGAGGCGAATTCAAGATTTTAATTTTGAAGGGTCGAGGTTCAATCTTCATGATGTATATTAACACTAAGCCAATAGCATATTTGTATATTTAAGTAATACTACACATTGATTGTCTACTCTCCAATACCCTAACAAATGACTCATGCACCCCCCCATAGCTCCTGCCAGAGACGAATCAAAATTTGAAGTTTATAAGTTTCTATGACGATCTTAAGCTGATGTACAATAATAATTGGATTCACAATCAAAATTTTATAAATATTAAGTGAATTTCTTAACAAAAAATATAACGTTTGAGCCAAAGTTATTGAATGACCCTGACCCTACATTACCCTAACTCGTATAATGTTTGCCTAGATTATACACAAATGTCTTTAGAACAATGTTTCTTTCATGTACATTAAACACTCAAAATTGTGACAAATAATCTCATTTGTTATATTTTATGGAAGGTTCATGGGGTTGTAAACATTTTTGGATGGGGAATCCTCTTGCCTATAGGTGTAATAATTGCAAGATATTACAAGAGACATCCATTAGAATGTGAAGAATGGTATTCTCTTCATGTTGTTTCAAAGGTAGCAGGGTTCATTTTGGGCACAATTGGATGGGGTCTTGGATTGTCAATGATGACAAATTCACCCAAAGATCAACATACTATGATGAGTACTCATGGAATTATTGGCACCATAATCTTCACTTTCACTACTATCCAAGTAAGACACAAATATTACTCTTTAATTTGAATTCTTTTTTATAGACGGATTCAGAATCGATAGTTATGTATCACTTAATTTTTTATCTATATATGTAACTTATGTTTTTTTGTTACAAATATACATATGTATGTACTTGAGTTTAAGATATCATGGACGTACGTAGATGCAAACATTTCTTATATTGTTTATAACCCGCTGATGTAACCCTTTGGGTCCATCCAGAGTAAAACCCTAGGTAACTCGCACTAAGGCAAGTCTGGTACGACGAGCTCGACCTAGAAGGTAAACATTTTGCTTTCGCTGACTGTTATATTTCGAACTTGAGACCTCCAACATGAATGTCTCAAGCCCAAACCACTGAGCCACCAGAGGATCAAGTTTGTGGTGTTTATAATATGCCATAACATTTGTACGATTGTAAGACTTCACCTAAAATAATCAAAAAAGGAATTGGCTACAACTTTGTTCCTAATTTATCGCTAAATAACACGTAGCTAAATAATATGCTTATTTTTTGGTCACTCATCCATAGTTAAATTGAATAATTAGCTACTAGTGCCTTTGAAACTTATTATTATTATAAACGTGTCATAATATTTGTGCGGCTATAAAAATGTCTTGTCAGACATATAAAAATGTGTTATTCTTTTCTGAACCGACTAATTAAAAATCATATCAACCAAATTGGAATAGATGCAGTATATAGTTTGAGTTTAAGATATATAATGGAACTACTTTCACTTTTTATATAAATAATATAAGATTAATTGTGATATTATAGTCCTCATGATATATGCTTAAAAATTATACTAATTTTTTTTGTGATAAATATCTATACAAGCATATGCACCTATTGTTTATATATTGATCCCCATCTATTTCACAATTGATTAACACAACTAATTTATCATTTTTAGGTTTTGGCAATATGTTTGCAGCCAGATGAAGAAAATGTATACAGGAAATATTGGGTGATATACCATAATATTTTAGGTTATGCTTTGTTAATCCTAACAATTGTAGATATATTTCAAGGAATTGACAAAGTAGAAGAACATCATAGATGGAAATGGTCTTATGTTGTACTTGTAAGTGTTATGGGATTGATTGCTCTTGTTTTGGAACTTATTCCATGTTTTAATATCATTAAAACCAAAATTTTGAGGATGTGAATAAATTAAAACACTTGTTGGCCATTAATGCTTGATACACACACACATCAAGGAGGAAGAAGCAATGTTTCAGTTTAAAGGTTCTTTAATTGTTGTCCTCAAATATAATTATTTTTATTTTTTTAAATAAAAAAATTGAAGTGGATGAAAAAACCCTGACATCAAAATAACAAACAATGTTTAATCGATACAAGTTTATATTTTCAAATCATAATATAATACAAGTTACGTTACTTAATTCTTTCACAAAAGTTTAGCTCAGAAACCACAAAATATGTCGTAAAAGACATACTAGTTCCTTTGTAACTTGTATTGATAAAGACAAAACTTTGGTTTCAGAACCCATAAGTCATGTCATAAAAGACATAGCTTCCATCCATGTAGAACATATTACGTCGAGTAAAAAAAGTTCTAAACTTATGTCAAACAAATTAGATACAACACACTTAGGTCGAATAATTTAATTTATATGAAACTTAAGCCGAACGAATTTATATATATATATATATATATATATATATATATATATATATATATATATATATATATATATGATAGATAAGAATAGTTTAGCCTACAAATTTTCCATAAATGACAAAAATACACCTAAAGTTTTTCTCCTACATAGGTGGGGAATATTTTTGTAAAATAATCCTTTTTCTTAAAATTATGCAATATAGATTATTTTAACGCAACAAATCAAGACGTTAGTAAAAAATAATTAATTTCAATATAGCTAATCCCAATATAAAATTACGCCATTAAATATTCAAAATAATTCACTTAAGCCAAAAGATTTATCGGAAACAACCTATCTATCTTTATAAGGTAAGAATAAAATTTGTATAATTCTATTCTCCTCACACTCCAATACTTTGAGGATTATACTGGTATATTATTGTACACATTAAATATTTAGGGAAAATGAAAGGCATAGAGTTATGAGGAATTAAAATTAAGAGCCTGTTTGGCTCAGCTTAAAAGCTGGTCAAACTGACTTAAAAGCTGGTTTTTGACTTATTTAACTGTTTGGCAATACTCAAAATAGCTTATTTTAAGTTTAAAAAAAACTTATTTTAAGCCAAAAGTTAAAAGCTGGGGTAGGGGTGCTTTTTTCTTTTAGCTTATAAGCTGTTTTAAGTTGACCACATTTTTATGTTTTTTCCCTTAATATTTTTATACAATCTCCAAATTACCCATATAACCCTAACATCTTTTCTTCTAGTTTCCCCTTTTCACGTTTGACATAACAACTTCAGCACTTTTATCCAAACGCATAACTGCTTATTTTAAAATAAGTTTCAGCACTTCAAAGTACTTTTTTTAAAGCTGCTTTTATTAAGCCCATCCAACGGGCCCTAAGTTATTTCAGAGATCTTTTTAATTATAAAATAAATGAATAGGGAGAAAAGGCAGAGCAAAAAATAGAGTGTTTAGGCATGAAACTCGCAAAATGATTAATAGTTTAGTGGGATTTTAACTTATTCAATTAAAAACTTATACATAAAGAAAGAAAATTTCTTTAGAAATTCCCACCTGTTTGCTCCTTCAATGACTCGAAGCTACAACCTTAAAATTGAAGGTAAAAACAAAATGTTTTATCACCCGAGCAACCTCTCGCCCCACATTTAACAAGAATATCTCTAAGAGAGGGAATAAACATGTGTACTGAAGAAAGTATACTTGCCCCTAACTTCAAGAATCCAATAACACTACTTCTCAAGAAAGTATATTTAGTTATACACTAAGATCACATAACCAGTTCTTCTTTATTCTTTTCTTTCCTAAAAAGTTCCTCAACAATACTATGACATCCCAAAGATTTGCATTATATAATAATGTACTCTACAAACTGTTCATGATCAACATCAATTCCATTCACTTGAAAAAAACAAAGAAAATGCAGCATCATAGGCCAGCATTACCAATTAAACATCGCGATCACGATCGCCCTGTAAAGCGACACCATAGTGCTAGCTACTATGCTCACTGGGTTAAAGAAAGTTTAACCACAAGAATGTCAAAGCTCATATGTACTATATTCCTAGGTCTTCTTGCAATTGTTGGACTCATCACATTCATTTTATGGCTAAGTCTTCGTCCTCATCGACCACGAATTTTCCTCAACGACTTCTCTATTCCTGCTTTAGGCCACGGAGATGGTGGTGGTGGACCTGAAAATGCACACATAAGCTTCAGAGTTACAGCAAGGAATTCAAATCAAGGTATTGGAATCTACTATGATGCAAGTCAAGTGACAGTGTATTATCGAGAAAAGCGCGTTGGAAGGTACCAAATGTTGACAACATTCTATCAACAGCCCAAGAATAGCACCTGGTTTGCTAGTACACTTAGTGGTTCATCATTGACATTGACAGAGTCGCAGTGGAAGCAAATGCTGCATGATCGGTCGAGGGGGGCAGTGATTTTTCGTATTGAATTAGCTTCGACTATAAGATTTAAGATTTCGTCGTGGAACAGTAAACATCATAGGTTTCATGCTAATTGTCCCGCTGGACTAGGACAAGATGGCAAGCTGTTGCCTATTTATATGGACAAGAGGTGTTCTTTTTATTTCTATTGATGAATTATGAAGGGGAACATTTATTTATGATATTTTCCATTTGTTGTCCTATTTTTTTTATAACAATAACATACCCGGTGTAATCCCACAAGGGGGGTCTAATTAGGGTGTGTACGCTGACCTTACTGATTCTATTAGACCCGTAGAAGGTAGAGTGGTTGTTTCCGATAGACCCTTGTTGTCCTATTCTTATTGAGTTCTCATTTTTAGGCTTGTATTCGACTACAAAGTTGAAGTGCATTATTTCTGAACTAAAGGAACTCTGTTGAACCAACTAACAAAGAGATGAAAAATAACAGAGACAACAACAAAGGAATACAAAAAGGTATTCTGTTTTTACATGCAACAAGGCCTTAAATAGAAGCTCAAAGTGCGTGTCGATTTGTTAGTTCTGTTCTTTAATAATCTCAGGAAGGTACTTTGTTAACTGACATTGAGAATATGACAGAAGCTATTGACAAATCCTAAATAGCCCAGTTAATTAACATCGGGCGTGCAGCATTAAGACCAATTTAAAGATATGAAATGACCTGTCGATAAATGCATAATAAAATGTTTTAAACATAAGTTATTTGCCTTCAAGGAGCATGTAATGTCATAAAGACTAGAGGAACAACAAGTTCAGGTACAAATTCATTTTCTAGTCTATGTCCAGGATAACGTTGCTCGCAATAAATATGATCAAAAGAATATGCAAGTGATATGGAATCAATAGGTCCTCAGATGGTCCCACCAGGTGGAGGGGTGAACATCAAATGACATGCATGGTCAAATAAATGTTCACATCGTGGATGTGTGTATAGGATTGGCATTTAAGCAGAATTCTTACTTCAAGATTTGACGATGTTTAGCAATTTGTCTTCGCCAATCACGTATAGGAATCTGCAGTTAGCCACAGCAATTATCAAACTATCATAAAGATAAAACAAGTTCAGAATTTTTTCAGAAGAGACTAGATGAAACCATGAACAACGGTAGAGTCCTTACAGCAGGAAAGCCACCATAATCTCCGGGCAAAATAATATCCTTGGTGACGCAGCTATTAGCTGCTAACCTAACCTGAAGCATCAAAACACTATTATTTGGTTTCATCGTTAATTATGTATACATACTATCTTCCAGAAAAACCACATAGAATGTTCATAATCAACAGAAAAAGTAGATAGTATGCAGTGAGAAATTTAGTTTCTAGATTCATGATAAACTCACAAGTTGAACTACTTTATGGTTCACAGCATCCCTCAGTGTCTTGGATAAGCTTTTATAATAATGTGGTTTACTCAAATTTTTGTCTTTTATCCTACGATATCCATTAGCTCAAGACACATACGGAAAAGGAGGACGAACTTGAGGCAAGAGAACAGGTACACAAAAATGCAACTTTCTTTTAATTGTGACAATCAACTCATCCGTGACATTTCTGGCTTCTCAACTTTGTCCATTAAGATCGATACTAAGCAATGAATTAACATGATAATGTTAAGCTAAGCATTGCCAAATAGAACTTGTGATGCATATAGTGCTAAGAGGTAACATATGATCTCTTCTTGCTTGGAAGTAAAGTGTTCTAGCATTTCCATTTCCCCACGCAGTATAATATGAAAAATCTATTAAAAATAATTACATGTATGTTATGGAGTAATCATTTCGCATAGAATGACACTAAATGGTGCTAGTCAAGGAACAGATCATCAGTTAAATAGAAAATCTACCTTCGAGGCAATGTTTACATGATCACGGATCCCAACTCTTCCTCCTAAAGTTACATCGTCACCTATACTGAGAAAACAGAAGGACAGATGTTTAGATTAATCCAAAATAAGAACAAATGTATATTCCTGAGAGTTAAAAGATCACTGAACTAGAAAGTAAAATAAATTGCTGATCAAATCCAAAAAGATGTTTTACTTTCCATTCTTTATCAAAGCAGGGTTAAAAAGGATAACATACGTCACTGATCCCGCAACCCCGACTTGTCCACAAATGAGGCAGCTTCTCCCAATCATTACATTGTGACCTATCTGTATTGCGAATCATAAGAACCGTCTCAAAACCGACCATTTCGTCAGAACTTCAGAAGTAGGAAAGTACCTGAACTAAATTATCTATCTTTGTATGTTCTCCAACCACTGTATCCCTCCAACTGCATGGCCCACGAATGATGTGGCATTTATGATAAGCTCAGAAACATTAGCAATAAAGAATTCAAAAACAGCATCGATCTCACCTGCCCCTATCTATACATGTATTTGCACCTATTTCTACATGGTTTTCTATTCTTGCCTTCAAGGTCTGCAGATGAAAGTAATAAAAAAAAGATAAATAGGCTTGAAAGACTATAAAAGGTTGTAGCTCATAAAATCTCAAGTATATGAAAAAAGCATTCAGTATCAGCTTATATAGTTAATCTGCTATCATTTTCTTTAAAAAAGAGAATTAATTTTTATAGGTAGTTGATCTGGCATCAAACAACGAGAGACAAATCTAGGTTTAGAGTTTAGACCAACTACTTTTAGCTCAAGCTCAGACGGGCCTGATTTCATTGAGAGAAAAGTCAAGCTTTTTTTTTTTTTAATTTAAAGACGAGAAAAGTCAAGCTTGAGCATAGGTCGAACAACAAAGTTAGGCTCAAGTGTTCACTGAAATTTAGCGCAAACAATTAGCCATTAGCACAAACGATCATGGTCCAAACTTGAGGACATGGGTTAAGATAACGGTGAAGTTGAAATCGAGCACGAAAGTTGACACTACATTTGTGAAATATCTTTCTAAAATATAACACCAAATAACATAAAAATAAAGGATATTAAAATGATTTTCATTTAAAATTCTAATAAAGCACATGTGCATGTAAACATATGATTACAAGGATCACAGGTAGCAGTTATATCTCTCAGATTAATAGTATTTGACTAACTTGAGGCTTTTTCACCATATTTCCTTGCTCATCTACATAAAATCCAAAACCTGTTACAAGAAGAGAACTTTTTATTTAAATCCTGACACTAGAAGTAATTTGTACAACAAAAGTATGTAGGTGACAGGTAACCCGGCACATGTACCAGAAAGAGAATAGTCTTGGTTTTCTTTTGGCATAATAGATACATGTGCCCTTTAACTTGGCTTCATCTAGTATATATGCTCTCCAACTTTGGATGTACACAGTAGACACTTAAACTTGTATAAAATTGAACAAGTAGACACATATGCATCATGCGTCCTATGTGGCATACTATATATATTATGCCATGTAGGACAGTGTATGTACTTGTTACTTTTATACAAGTTTAATTGTCTAGTTGTGCACATCCAAAGTTGGAAGGCATAGATGCTAGTAGTGCCAAGTTAAATGACATATTTATGTATTATGCCTTTCCTTTTTTATGAACTGAAGCAGATAATTTCACATTAGATTCAGCCTTACCATCTTGACCAATGCAGACCCCACTGTGGATAGCGCAAAAGTCACCAACTATGCAATTAGCCAGTGCAACATTGTAGCTGAAGATAACTTGCGGATAATTCATAGACCAAAAGTCATTCATAAGAAATGGTGCAAAAAATAAATCAGGCTGCAAAAATAAGTACATGTAAGACTGCCAAGGGCCGAGAAAGTAAATGGATCATCCAGCTTTATCCGTAGAATTTATATCTAAGTTCTGTTTCCCCTCTATTGCACCCCACCCACCCTTTTCAATTCTAAACAGTTGAATTTCTTTCTTTAGGAGAATCCAACTCAAAACTCAAACATCTAAACTAATTGAGAAAAGGCTTAAGGCTCAGGTAATTGTTAACTTTGAATATTATCATGAAAGAAAGCCTGATGAGATTTTACCCTATTTTCGTTGATTGGCCTATTGTAACAGTAGGTCCAATGACTGCTCCGGAGCCAATGTGACAATCTGCACCCACTGCACATTCTGAATGTACTACAGCGCCAACTTCAACAAAGGCCGAGGGATCAATGATGGCCGACTTGTGAAAAGTCCCACCGCCATTGCCCCATCTCCCGTAATCTTGTTGGTCATTCTCACCTCCATTCTCAAGTCTCGAATTCAAAGCACATTCAAGGTGCACTTTGGTACCTGATGGAACCAAGAAAATGACAATCTTGACAGCAAGATTACTTATAAATGCTAAATCACCAACAAGCACTGAGAACATAAACTCATTTCATTTCGCAAGGGAAACAGAGCAGAGCAGTATTCAACATGTGATTGATGCACAAGATTATCCACAACCAACACTGCAACAACAACAACTACTACTACTGCGCCTCAGTTCCAACTCAACTGTATGAATAAATACTCACTGTTCCACAATCAATACTATGAAGGAAAATGTTTAATCTCGAATATCACCTTTCATTCACTTCCCATATTTGATTCTAAAGTAGGTGACATAGAGTAATCATAATAAACGAACCGTAACAAATAAGGAGAGTGTTCTTATGATATTTCGGACTATAAAAGATTAACAAAAATGTCCATCCAAACAACTATATAAAGTAAAAGCTAGGATTACTAAAAAGGAAATCGACATTTCCCCTATAAGTCACCATACCATTTCCCCCTCTCCTTCAGGAGAAAACATTTTCAACAAAATCAACATACCCATATAAAAAGATGAAAACTTTTTTCTATCCAAGCCTTCAGAGGACAGAATATCATTACCAAACATATTAGTAATGAAAAAAAAATAGACCCCACTTGAAAAAAACAACTAAACAAAGTCTTTGTGGCATTTTCACAAACACCTGAGCTGCACAAATGCTAAAATAAAAACAACAAAACCAACAAACTTACCCTGCTCAGTAGAACTGTGATTTGAAGCTCTGTGGCCTGTAGAGAACCGATTGGAAGAAATAATTGCTGATACAAGTCTTGGGGCGGACAAATTTTCAACCTTTCTTGTTTGAATTTTGCTACACACCATTCTTGATATAGAGGAAATTGTAGGAATGGAAAAACTTTTTAGGCGAAAAGCCATAATGTAAGGAAGCTAACTCTCGCTGTCTATGTATTTGTATTTCCGAATATATTGTTATCAAAATTATACTCCGGCCGTCAGGTATTTATTCGTTGTGGTTTCTATTTTTAGAATCAAACTATAAAAATTTTGATTAGCATTTTTAAATGTATTTTTTCATCATATTAATATGCAAAAAATTGTGATTTATAATACTTTTTGTATAATTTTAGAATATCTAAATATTTTTTTTTGTTTAAAGTATCAAAATAATTTAATCTAATTTACCTTTGAAAATTAGTCAAATTGACTTTCGATAAGTGCAACATGACAAACAATTTTGAACGAAGGGAGTATGTATCTAATGTAATTTATTGTCGTTTCATTCCCTATGTATATATATTTCAAAATATATCTTTTAAACATGTATCATACTTAAAAATTGGAACGGGATATTTAATTTAAAATGTGATTCAAAAATTTTTATTTTGTTAGTACACAAAGTTGTTGGCTTTCTACTTTTCCAAAATAGATTGTAAAATGATGCGATTGCATCCTTTAACTCTTTGAACTTTTTTATGCATTAATATAGCATGATGGTTATTAAAAAAATAATATATAAATATTTTGAGTGAATTAGTATTTATGATAGAATTATTTAAGTAATTAAGTAGTTTCTCTAAAAATAGTTATAATTTTCTAAAAGTTATTAAAGATACTCTTATATTAAATTGGTTTGGGAAAATTTTCAAATTCGCCCCTAAATTTTGCAAAATGGCCTAAGTTTGTCCTTTATTTAATAGAAAATAAGTCAAAGTGTCAAATAACCTTTGTTATTAAAAGACTAATCCAAATATTGTATACTAATGACAAAAACCTTAGTAAAATATTTTAGGAAAAAATACTGAATTATGCGAAATAATTCACATTTGTCATTGAATTTTGAGGAAGGAGATTATTGAGTTGGTGAGCTTATATCATATTGTTCGACACTCAAAATCACTAAAGATGAAGTCTCTAAAACACGTTCAATCCTAAAATCAACCCAAATGAAATTCGAACAATAATCAATTTTATTGATAAATATTTTATAACAATGCTTGTTCGAATTGCGAAGTACTAGTCATTAGGATTTAACATATAGAAGTTGAAACTCTAGAATAATGTCGATGGATTCAAAAGATATAGATATACCATGAATGAAATTTTCACATTATTTTAGGTATCTATTTCACGAAAGAACCTATTTTATAAACTCCATAAATAATTTTTCGATGTTAAACTTATAAATCTGAACTCAACGACTTGCAACTTTTCGAAATTCACTATATGAAAAAAAAAATCCATGTTGATTTGATACGATAGAAAGGAAAGAGAGCAAATAATTTTTTCAAAGAGGAAATACGTGTTGTTAGAATTAAATTTCATGTCCTTAATTAATTTGGCAATTGAATGGACATAATTTGATTAATGACTTGGAATTTGGAAATGATTTAGATGTGTACGTTTAAAATTTCATTAATATTTTTAACCAACCAAATACCACGTTTTGAAGGGTTTAGAGAAAAAAAAATCCATCCATTTCGTTTTCATATCTGAACTGTGACTATCTATGTATCAATACGCAACTCAACTATCTGTTATTTTCTTTATCTAAGTGTAGCTAGTGTTGTCTATTAGTGATATATTATTGATGAGGCACAGGAGAAGCATCATGGTTCTTGCACTCATTGATTTGGCAACTTCTAGTATCTCGAGTTTTGATTTTCATCATGCTTTTATCATCACGGTTTCTCTTCGAGAACACTTGTTTCGTCAATGTTAGAGCTCGTTTACACTAAATATACAATTTATGATCATTATATAAGTGAGATGAATTCATGAGATTCTTCCATTTTAAATCAAAGATTTCAAACTTAGAGCTCGTGAGAATGGAAAAATTTCTAAAACACGACAATTTCCTCGTTATAGAACCCTACACTTTACGAAATTAGATTAGTCGATCGTCAATTATATTTCTCGTATACCAAAATGATTAAACCAAAAAAAAAAATCTTCTTTTTTCAATTTTCTATCAACCCTTTTTTGTTTTCTATATGGTAAAAGTCATCGCAAAGGTGTGAATTTAATATTGAAAGGTGTAGAATGGTACAAGGGAAAATCCCAGGTTATGTATGATCATCATCTCACTCAAGTCATCATCAATACGTACGCATGGACGTATTCTTTTAAGATATGAATTCACTCTGATGTGTCACGTCAGCATCGAGTGTTCACGAAATACAATGAGAACAAGTTGAAGTATTTAGTCGTTAGTCGAGTCTAGACTAAATTAAAATGTCTAGATGTGCACTCCCAAAATCTAAAAGACTATTTGATAGCTATAATCAAATTTAAGTGTCTGTGTAGGGATAAGACACAAGTACCCCTAGACTATGATCGAAATCCCAGAGACATATTTTAACTAAACTAAGGTCCTATTACCGTTTGAATTTTTTTTTTTTTGTAATTTTGTATACCTTTTGTCTTTCGTGGCACACTCTGTGACTTCACGCAATCGAGGTGCGTGGAAGATATTTGGATGCCACGTGAGCCAAAAAGGTGCATAAAATTACAAAAAAAAAAAAGGTTTAGGAGAGTAATAGGACCTTAGTTTATTTAAAGTTTATTTCTGAGATTTCGGTCATAGTCTAGAGAGGGTACTAGTACATTTTTCCATCTGTTTACATATTAATTGTCTGAATTTTGAAAGTTTGACCAAACAAGCTCGAAATGAAACATCAGCTGCCTCATAAAGCCTAAGCAAGTCTATATATATCTTCACATATCACTCTGCTAAATAAGAAAATGTTGAATTACTTCAATATTTTGTTATGTTATTGCATAGTAATAATTTTCATTTTCCAAGTTATAAAATGTCAAGATAACTCTTCTCCTCCTGCATTTTACTGCCCAAACACAACTTATACTTCCAATAGCACTTATAGCTTCAATCTCAAAGCCCTTCTATCATCTCTAGCCTCGAATTCTTCGAGGCCTAACGGATTTTACAACACAACATCTGGTAACACGGGTCCGATATAGTTTATGGGATGTTTTTATGCAGGGGAGACGTTTCCCCTGACGTTTGTCAAAATTGTGTGTCAACAGTTGTTAAAGAAGTAACCTCGGAAAGTTATTGTCCTAATGGAAAACTTGTTGTCCTTTGGGTTGACGAATGTCATATACGTTACTCAGATCAACCTTTATTTGGTACCGTGACGAGATGTGGTTTTTTAAATACACAAAATGTCAGTGAACCACAAAGGTTCTTATCAGTTCTTGGAAATGTGATCAATGAATTAGTAGCAAGTGTGGCTGCAAATGAAAATAATCGATCGGGGAAAATATAAGCTTCGAAAGAAGCAAATTTTACGTCACTCGAAAGAGTTTATACCTTTTGCACAATGCAGACCCAATGTGTCTGTTTCTTCATGTGAGAATTGCCTGAGGACTGCTATGGGAAGAGAGGTGGGAGAGATTTGCTTCCGAGTTGTAACGTTAGGTATGAGTTGTACCCCTTTTACAACGTTTCTGCATCAATGCCACCTTCTTCATCGCCTACAGCAACGATAGAGGTAACTCAATTTGATGATAGAATACTAAATATAGAAATATGTTATTCTTTTTAGTCTGATTAACGAAAGAAAGAATATCAGATAAATCTAGAAAAAGATAGTACATTTAATGGTCAGAAAATCTTTTTTACTTTTTTAAATTCCGTGTCAAGTCAAAACCAGAGCAAATCTGTGGTTCATAAAACCTTGACAACGTAATGTGTAGTTAAAAAAATTGGACAAGTTGATAAGTGAAAATCATGTATTCTCCCCTTTTTATTACAAAATTTTGTTTTATCACTATAACGAGGTTTAGTTGAATGACCATTTGTGAAATTGAACAAGATCATCGCGTTCATTCTATATATCTTGTGATGCTCTACATGTAAAATGTTCGTTTATATATGGTTCCACTTTATTCAATATAAATTACCAGAGTCCCGGTTTTGGTTGAATGTTTAAACAAAAGTTTTGTCTAACTGATGCAGATAAAGTGGGAATTGCATCTGGTGTAATTGTTGCCATAGTTGTTCCAATTGCTGTCTCGATTATACTCTTCATATTCGGTTTCTGTTGGATAAGAAGTAGAACATCGCGAGAATTCAACATTGTAGAAGAGATCACAGGTAAAGTGAATAGTACTTTAAGTTATACTCTATCTGTTTCAATTTGTTTGTCTGATTTTAACTTGACACGGAGTTTAAGAAAGTAAACAAGACTTTTTAAATTGACATTTTGCTTTTTGCTTTTGCATAGATGAAGATGAAATTTCAGCTGTTGAATCCTTGCAATATAACTTGAACACTATTTGAGTTGCCACGACTAACTTCTCAATCGACAACAAAATTGGTGAAGGAGGATTTGGCGTGGTGTACAAGGTGAAGTTGGTTTTTAGGCCATGAGGGGTGTGTTTGATATGCCTCGAGAAAGTCATTTTCTAGTGTTTGGTTACCGGATCAAAAGGGAGAAATGACTTCCCTCATCTTACTCGTCATACTTTAGACATTATTATTAATCTTTAGAACTCAAATCATTAAAAAGAGTCGCAATAACTCACCAAGTATCAGAAACATTTTCTAGGAAAACATTTTCCATGAAAAATGACGTCATGGTATCAAACACACCCCTTATGTTAGTCCATCTAGCCTTGTAACTTCGCGTTGATATCCTATTATACTCTCATGGTAAACTTCTCGATGGACAAGAGATAGCTGTGAAGAGGCTATCAAGAAGCTCGGGGCAAGGCATAGAAGAATTCAAGAATG
Organism: Solanum peruvianum; assembly: GCA_027705065.1. NCBI lineage: Eukaryota > Viridiplantae > Streptophyta > Magnoliopsida > Solanales > Solanaceae > Solanum > Solanum peruvianum. The sequence goes on along the minus strand of JAKWJD010001757.1, from coordinate 3,999,330 downwards.
AGATTGTATTGATCGCAAAGCTTCAACATAGAAATTTAGCGAGGCTATTGGGATATTGCTTGGAAGGAGATGAAAAGATACTCGTCTATGAATTCGTCCCCAATAAAAGCCTCGATTATTTCTTATTCGGTTGGTTTCCATCTTATAACATTCATTTTTGTGTATTTTTCTTATTGCTATAATCGTCTGTCTAGAAACAGCCTCTTGCAGAAATACAAGGTAACGGTCCTTGTAGAGTGATTTCAATAGATCTTTAAGAAAAAAACTCAGTTTCTGATCAATTTTGTAGATCCTGAAAAGCAGCAGCTACTAGATTGGTCGAGACGTTACAAGATTATAGGAGGGATTGCGCGTGGACTACTTTACCTACATGAGGATTCTCGTTTAAGAATTATACATCGCGATCTCAAAGCAAGCAATATACTGTTAGATGCAGAAATGAACCCGAAAATATCAGATTTTGGAATGGCAAGAATAATTGGAATTGATCAAAGTGAAGAAGTAACAAGTAGGATTGTTGGGACATAGTAAGTTTTAAAGACTTCCAGCTTTTTCCTTTATGAATACGCGTTTTTTCTAGCTAACCATCGTGTTTGTTTGTCGTTGTATAGTGGTTACATGTCACCGGAGTATGCAATGCAGGGGCAATACTCTGTTAAATCAGATGTTTTTAGCTTCGGTGTTCTGCTTTTGGAGATCATAAGTGGAAAAAAGAATAGCGCGTTTTACCAATCAGATGGAGGTTAAGATCTTCTTAGCTATGTAAGTCTTCCGTTTACCTTTCTATCTGTAAGAGCTCATATTTCATCTCCCTCTTAACGAGGCATGATACATTAAACCTGATATCTATGACCTTTAACTTGGATACATGTTGTGGGTTTGGAAGAAATGGAGAGAAGCTACGCCATTGAACATAATGGATCCAACATTCGCGGAATCATACTCAAGAAATGAAGTGATACAATGTATACACATTGGATTGTTGTATGTACAAAGAGGATGTTAATGAAAGACCTACAATGGACTCAGCGGTGCTCATGCTTAATGGTGTAAAATATCTTATAATGCATGTTATTGAAAATCTATATTCCGTCTATATAGGTGAACAAATAAGTCCAAAGAGAAATCGAAAGGTACGAAAATGAATATATAGTAGTAAAAAATCTATTTTCCGTCTATATAAGTGAACAAATAAGCTCAAAATGTACGAAAATAAAAAAAATAGTAGTGTGGCTGCTGGGATTCGAGCCCAGGTCTCCACGGCCACAACGTGGAATTCTTACCACTAAACTACAGCCACTTTGTTGTTGCATTAAGTTACAGAAACTTAATTATAAAATAATAAGAAAACGAAAAAATCAATTTACAATTTATGGCTCAATTTATTTAATGGTTTTATTAGATAGAGGAGTTTAAGAAAAAAAAAGTTTTTTTTTCAGATTTACCGCGTAAATATTTTGTGATTATGAAATATTTTTTAAAATAAACTTATTTACTTAGTAGTTTATACTCTCTTCTTTTCTTTTTATTTGTCCTAATTCGCTTCACAAAAGTCAATCTGATTAATTTATTAAGCCAAATTTTATATTAGATGTTCATAATTGTATAAAAATACTATAAGTTATAATTTTTCTCATATTAATAAAATTTAAACTTACATCTTACAATATTAATCAAATTTTATCAAACAATTTTATCCTAAAAAGTAAAATATGACAAATAAAAAGTTACGACAAATTTTAACTAAAATCTGCTCAGTCATGCGTACAGGTAAATGTGTACCAAGAATGAAGTCATAAAGTATTTTCAAATATACCAACTATTGGACTCATGTGACCTACTAGTATCTTCAAATATAATAAAAAAGAGATAATATTCGAAAATACATCTAAATTATTAGAGTTCTATATTTTAATTATTAATTATTAAGATAAATAATTTAAGTAGATTTATATGTTGCAAAAAAGTGAAAAATATCAAAAAAAAAAACAAAAAAAAAAACAAAAAAAAAAAAAAACAAATCAATTCAATCCTAGCAAGACAAGTTGCCATAGTCACTTTAGCAACTCACTTTAGTTGAAAAATAAATAAATAAATGTGATATCCAAAAAGACAGTTTCTAAATTCATTCTTCCTAAAATAATGTCTAAATACATTTGAAAATCATTCTTATAAAAAAATACTAAGTAATATCTAAATCCATTAATCTTTTAAGTTTTAATAGTTTTCAGAATGAGTCTTTACTCATTTCATTTGTTAAGTTATTATGATTTTTATTTGTCTTAATAACAAACGAGTCTACTCATTTATTCATTAATTAAGATATTAAATAGCAATTATATTTTGTAATTGTGGAAGTGAATATTGATTATTTGATCATGAGCCAACAAGACATTGATTCATCACCCCTATATATATCAACTTGTCATTGATTTATTTTTATCTCATAATTTGATCTAACTTGTCATATATATATTATATATATATATATTATATATATAATATATATATATATATATATATATATATATATAATATATATATATATATATATATATATATATATATATATATATGTATGTATGTATATCATATCCTCTCTTAATTTTTTTTTGGGGAGCAAACATAAAAATTTATTCGAATTAGATATTTATATTAAATCAATATATATATATATATATATATATATATATATGGTACAAATAACATGTTGAATTTTACATAAAAAATAAAAAAAAACAAAGAGAAAAAAAATGAAAATAATTAAATTCACTACGAGAAGGTTGGAATTTTGAAAAACACAAGTCATTTACATATAAACGAAGTTAAAATTCTATATTATGGCAAAAAAACTCAAGTTATTTTCATTAAAATTCTATATCATTGTGTAATAATTAACAAAATACCTCTATATAAATATATTTATCCAATTAAATATACATGTTAAACAAAGCCACAAGGAATTTTAATACTATATGTTGTTTTTGGGTACCCCTTACTCACAAACCAAATTGTCTCTTGGTTTCTACGAAAAATATATATGATTGATTCAATGTTTACTAAGTTCTTGTCAACTAATGATAAGCTTTTATATTTGCTTTTTTAATGGCTTGCTATTGAGATCAAGATAATGTTGCATAAAGTATTAGCATTATTTTTCCTATTTAACAACTTTTTAATTTAAATAACTAGTATTTGTCACTATTAAGTTGAAGTGGACAATGGTTGAAAGATATATATATCTGAATATTGTTATAAAGCAAACATGCTTGGATGTTGACATGCACCGTAGGTTGAAAGTAATGCGACGGATTGAATTGAATTTGGATGAATGAAATAAATTAAATTAGTAGATGAGTAGGTCATTCGATGAGACTGATCAAGATAAGTTAAATAACAGATTATTCACCTAAAATCGTTAATATAGTTTCTTGATATTCCATCACTAAATAAAATTAACAATACATTTTATTGTTTAAATTATAACAATTATCCGTCGTTACTTCCTTTTTTCAGTAATGCTTATGAAGTCTTATATATACGACTAACAATAAACATATCTAGTGTAAATCATGGGTCTTGGAGAGTTATGTATACTCAGTCTTACCTTTACGTTAGAAAAATAAGAAATTGTTTTCGATAAATTCTTAGCTCAAATACAACACATAAATATCAAGTATTTTAAAAAAGCCTAATATTTTTTAAGGGAAAAGGACAATATACCACCAACTATCAGTATGAAGATATCCTCCGTCATACTTTTGGGATGTCGATGTCCCTGTCATCCAAAAACTAGATCATATATACTCTTTATACTAAGAGACATACACTTGTCATGATCTTATCCACCGATCCAATATCAGATCGATGGATAAGATTGTATCACATTCCCCTATTTAGTTTTTCTGTTAGAGTGAAGGGTATATATGCTCTAGTTTTTGGATAGCAAGTACATCGATGTTTCAAAAAGTATGACGGATGATATCTGCAAACCATTTACGATAATTCAGGAATATATTTGTCCTTTTTCCCTTTTTAAATAATATATTTCTTCTTCCTCCTTCAACTTGATATATATATATGTCCTCTCCAAAGCTACATTGTATCTATAGTTTCAAGCAAAATGAATATTCACAAAAAATACCTACAATGTTTGTTCTTCCTTATCATTATTCTAACCATTTGTGGATTTTCTTTAGCAAAACAAACAAACCCCACCTCAAAAAACCTCAACTTTAGTAAATTCTTGAATTCAATTTATGAATGGAGAATTCAACAAAAGAAAAACTTTGGAGATTCCAACAATAATAATCTAAAAATTGGAGCCCCTACTGTGTTAGCTGGAATTTTTTGTTTTATTGCAGCTTCTATTTCTAGTGCTGGTGGAATTGGAGGTGGTGGATTATATGTACCAATTTTAATAATTGTTGCTGGTGTTGATCTCAAAACAGCCTCAAGTTTCTCTGCTTTTATGGTAATGTTTGCTCGAATTGTATGACTATTTCATTTAATTTGTTTAGAGAGGTATTTTTATTTACTTAATTATTTTATGTCTTAAAATATTTGTTCACGTGTTGCTTGATTCTAATTTATATGTCAAATTTTTCGAAATACCTTGTTCTTTTTTTTGGGGGGTAGCTAGCAATGAGATTTATTGTCTGTTTGGTTTAGTTTTTTAATCGAAATGCTTAAGAAAAGTTGAGATGTTTGACTAAGTTTTTAGAAAGAAAAAAAAAACATTTTTGAGTAATAGGTCAAATATACAAATCATCCTTCAAAATACTTTTTTGAAAAAAAAATGATAAAAAATACTTCTTTTTTAATAAGCAGATTTTAAAAGTTTAACCATAAATATAAACTCGGAACTTCATGCATTATCCCTGATATGCATGTCTGATTAAAAGTTTGATCTGTTTTGAAGAGCACAATTATATTATATTTCAACACGCGTGATTCCTTTTCAAAGGTCAAATACATCAAAATGTTCTTCTTCGTTATAACAATGAGATTTAAATTGATATATATTTTTTACTTGTTTTAAAATAACGTTGAAGTGTATTATCATCTTATATAAAATTTTATATTATTATAGATATATATTTTATAATTTATTTAATTATATATTATGTTTCAACAGGTAACTGGAGGCTCGATAGCCAATGTTGTTTGTAGCATGTTCTTACCAAGTGCCAAACATGGTGGAAAAATATTGGTTGATTTTGACATAGCTTTACTCTCACAACCATGTATTTTATTGGGAGTTAGTATTGGAGTAATTTGCAATCTTGTTTTCCCAGAATGGCTTATTACTATTCTATTTGCAATATTTCTTGCTTGGTGCACTTTCAAGACATTTAAATCAGGAATTTATTATTGGAAAATTGAATCTGAAGAAGTTATGAGGAAAAAAGAGAATATTGAGGAAATTGAGGGACCTTTATTGCAAAAAGAAGAAAAAGGAATAAAAAATATTCCATGGATGAAAATGGGAGTATTAATAATAATTTGGTTTTCTTTCTTTTCCCTTTATCTTCTTCGTGGCAATCGATATGGACAAGTATGTTTCCTTCCTCTTTTGTCTTTTAATTACTTGTTTTTATGTATGTTTTACGTAACTGATAAAATTATTATTACGTAAGTAAGAAGTTATTATTTTGAACCGTGAAAATAAATTTTTGATATGCTCTAACTTAGACTCTTCATACTATTATGAATTGCTTAGTTGGGGATAAAAGATAGTAATAATTTCGAAAAAAATATGAATTAGTTTATCCTTCGTCTAATTATGAATATAACAAGTCTTATGATTGAAATAGAGCGATTATTTAAGGTAACATAGTTAATTAACATTGTAAGATAATTTAACTCATTGAATATTTGAACTTGGTGATACTATTAATTCAATGAGATGAATAATATATTAACCAATCACTAATTAAGTAAGAGAAGTTCATATAAGCATTACATAATATGCATTTATTAGTTTGTTAGAAATATTTAATCGTACAAATAAATTTATACATGATTTAACAAGAATGAATTAACAAAATTAGTTAATGGTTTAACTCTAAACTTTAATAAGTGGCTTTTAACTTATTTAATGAAATTTATATTTTATTTTTATTTAACTTGTCGATAAGTATGGATCTCTCCTTTTTGTCTTTACATGTTTTTTCCTTTTAATATTATTACTTTACTTTAAACTTATTTTAATGAGTCATGTGATCTTATCTCGATTTCTGAATGAGTAGATTTGAATCTTAATGAAATATCTAGTTGTATTAAATCATATTAATTTATTATTATTTAAGAAATTTAATAAGATGAGATTAATCTATCGAAAATATCTATATTTGAACTAAATTTCAATATATTTTGTTATCAAATAAGATTAGCGATGAATTTCTTTTTATTGGTTAAAAATGAAAATTATCCATCGTTAATTCTTATTTTTTTAATTTTTATTGTTGTGTAGGGAATAATTCATATGAAGGCATGTGGAGTAGTATATTGGATCATCTCATCAGTTCAATTTCCTCTAGCAATAATTTTTACATCATGGATTTTTTACAACAGAGAAAACCACCAAAATTTACCTTCCAAGAAACAGGTATATATTAAATAAAAAAATAATATTTTAATATTAATTTATTGTCGTTTCAATTTATTTGACATGCTTTAAATGTTAGAATCAAATTCACACACATATTTGATAAAATTAAGAACACAAGAACTTTCAAGAAAAAGAGATGAGAGATCTAGAGAGAGAAAGAGAAAAATCAATATTTCGTGATAACATTTCGTGAGTAAACTTTCACGGCGGTGGATATATATATATATTAATAATTCAGAATATTTTAGGTTACAGAGAATAAATAAAAAATAAATATTGCAGTCTAAAATTTGGTTGGGGCGCTGCACCAACCCCTCCTTCGGATGGGGGCTCCCTCCCCCCAATAACCCCCTGATAACTTCACCGCGGAGGTTAAACCACGTAAACATTAATATATAACAGTACATCAAATATTAATTAGGTTCCACAACTTAACATTAAATCTATACGAAATTTGATTAAAAATGATATTAATATATATATGTGATGATAAACTTTTTCGTTACAAGGTCATTTGATTTAAAATAGGTATTATAACTTATTCCACCGTATTATTGTCACATAAACTATAGGAATTTAATTAACTTGTGCAATTTTGTTTATTAAATTTGTCTTATTTATGTAGGAAATAACATGTGAAACAAAGAATAATGGACCTTCAAGAATGTTCATTTTCCCATTAATGGCACTTCTAGCAGGAGTATTGGGTGGTGTATTTGGAATTGGAGGAGGAATGCTTATTAGTCCCCTTTTAATTCAAGTGGGGATAACACCTGAAGTAATTCTCTATTACTCTTCTATTTATGTTAATTATTTTTCAAATTTTTGAATCTCATTTATTTCGTATTAAGTTGTTTTTGATCTGATGGAAGTCATTTAAAAAAATAATATTTTTTTTTTGAGTAAGTCATTGTTTTATTCGTATTAAGTTGTTTTTGATCTGATGGAAGTCATTTAAAAAAATTATATTTTTTTCTGAGTAAGTCATTGTTTTATTTCGTATTAAGTTATTTTTGATCTGATGGAAGTCATTTAAAAAAATAATATTTTTTTCTGAGTAAGTCATTATTTTATTTCGTATTAAGTTGTTTTTAATCTGATGGAAGTCATTTAAAAAAATAATATTTTTTTCTGAGTAAGTCATTGTTTTACTTCGTATTAAGTTGTTTTTGATCTGATGGAAGTCATTTAAAAAAATACTATTTTTTTCTGAGTAAGTCATTGTGTTATTTCGTATTAAGTTGTTTTTAATCTGATGAAAGTCATTTTAAAAAATAATATTTTTTTTGAGTAAGTTATTGTTTTATTTCATATTAAATTATTTTTAATCTGATGGAAGTCATTTAAAAAAATAATATCTTCTTCTGTGTAAGTCATTGAATTCTTATTTTTATATAAAAAGAAAAAGAATACTAATTTTTGCCTAAGATATCACATGAAGTCAGTAGATACTTTTTTGCAATCAAAATGTCTCTTTTATTCTTTCTCTCTTTTAATAGCTATGTAAAGTTGAATGATTTTTTCGTTATGAAAAATAGTTTAGATTACGTAGGTAAAGTTAAGTGTTTTTTATTAAAAAAAAAAAAAGTTTAGTAATTCAAGTATAGTGTAATAAAGTAGAAGTTGGTAACAAGTTAACCATATATATGATTATATACGCCATTATACACACAAAAATATACATGGATTATACATCCGCTGGCAACTTCTATAGCTAATTTAAGTGGTTGAGTGGACAGTATTATATCGAAAGTCTATAGGAAACAATCTCTCTGTCTCACAAATGTAGAGGATATGATCGATATATATCTTATCCTCTTTAGACTAAGGCTGGCAAACGGACTGGTTTTTGGCCGGTCCGGTCCGGTTCCTGTCCGGTTCCCGTACCGGTACCGGTTGAACCGGTAAGGAACCGGTCTTTTGGTATAGCGGACCGGTTTCCGGTTTTTCATCCGGTTAAATCGGTTCGGTAAGAACCGGTTCCAGACCGGTCCGATCCGGTAAGAACCTGTTTAGTCGGTTTTTCAATTTTCTTTTTTTTATTAAGGTGGCCGTTTTATGACCGTTGGGCCCTTCTAGCCGTTGGGCTGGGGCCCAAAACGATCAACTATCACCCCCACCCCTTTCTAACCCATTTACACTATAAATATATCCCTTTTTTTTCATTTTAAATCACAAATTTAAAGTTTAGACCATACTTGTGGGATCACACTGAATATGCTATTGTTATTGTTATTATTGTGGACGACTAGTTAGGTTAATTCCTTTTTCTTTGCTTAGTAGGACTAATAATGACATTCTTTTTTAAACAGATTACGGCAGCAACTTGTTCATTCATGGTATTTTTCTCCTCTACCATGTCAGCTGTACAATACTTATTTCTAGGCATGGAACATGTGAATACTGCCCTCATTTTTGCAATTGTTTGTTTAGTTGCTTCACTTATTGGATTAGTTGTGGTACAAAGAGCCATTGAACACCATGGGAGAGCATCACTTATTGTTTTTTCAGTTGGAATAGTCATGGCATTAAGTACTGTTCTTATAACAAGTTTTGGAGCTTTTGATGTTTGGAGGGATTACACAAGTGGGAAGTACATGGGGTTCAAACCACCTTGTTGAGAAATAATAAGAAAGGGAAATATATCGAGAGTTGTACTCGTTTGAAGCGTGCTTTGAATTTTCTGCTAATTATTAACGAATGTCAATAATCGATATTTGGTGGATATATATATTTGGTTGAATTGTGAATGAGTATTTTCTAAGTGTATTTTATTACAAGATGAAATTAAAGACGTTTTGATCTAATAAATAAAATGAGGATATTATTTTTAGCAAAATTCTTTCAAAAAAGGTGTATACATTAATATAATGTTGACTTTAGCTGCTAGTCCAAGACTTAAATGAACTCATATTGATTTTGGTACTCACACTTGTTTTTTAACACGGTATCATTATACTATTTGTTAGATAGCGAGGATATATATATACTAATTTTTTTAAAAATAACTATATTTATTCTAAATCGGAAAATTGAGTAAGATTTATTTTTCCCTTTAATAAACTAGACATAATTTTCATATAATTCAGTATTTTTTTACATAAACGTTCAAAAAGAGACGCAAGAAAGTTGGATAGAAAACTACACCTAACAATTATGACTTATGAAGAAAGAACTAAAATTGCTTTGAGCATTAGTGGTGATACAATTACAAAAAAGGTAAAAATATGAATCGAACATTTTAGACACATGGAGTATATCCAATTCGTATTAAAATTCTGTTAATAATTAAAAAAAAAAGGAAAATTATACATAATAGCAAACTAATAACCTAAAATAAATGGAGTAGCTAGGGTTTGATTTAATTGTGCTCCATAGCAAACGTTTGCAAAAAATTGCCAGGCGCCTCTCTCCCAAATATCTCGCTCGCCACTCTCCTCCAATCTCTCGCTCGCTTCCCACTTTTTATACAAACACAAGTGTATAAAAATTGTTTCTAATTGTATAAAGCAGAGAAAATTATATAAATACATATTTTTGTTCTCCTCTTCCATATCTCGCTCGCCACTCTCCCAAATCTCGCTCGCCACCTCGCCTTTCTCACTATACAAACAGAACGAAATGTATAAATTGCGTTTTTGTTTGTATAAAGCGTGAGAAAATTGTATATACACATGCAAGTACATATATTTTCGTCCTATACACTTATAATTATACAATAAAAATACTCCCCTGCCCAATTTTTTTTGTCTTTCTCTCTTTCTCGTTTTATACAATTTTCAAATTGTATCTAATTTCTCTCTTTCTCGTTTTATACAATTCGATTCAATTGTATATTCCTTATCAAGTCTCTTTTGTCTTTCTCTCTTTCTCATTTTATACAAATTCAAATTGTATATAATTGTTCTACACACTTATAATAATACAATTCGTTTTATACACTTCGTTTTTATACAGTTCTCTGCCCAAGTGTCTTTCTCTTTCTTGTTTTATACACTTTGTTTTATACAATTTGTTTCAACTGTATATGTATAGCGAATTGTACAGTTTCTATGTTTGCTATGGAGCGCAATTATGCAAACTTTGCTATAGCATACAAATATAAATTTTTTATTTGCTATACGTGAAAATTGCCAAAAAAATACTAAATGATTTGGCATGACATGATCAGTCTAGATGGATTAAAAAGCGAGACGAATGACAAAATTGAATATTCATTTATAATAAAAGGGCATATTGAAGAATATTTTTTTACTAAGAATTAAAATTATATATATTAATATATTATCAATTCAAGTTAACTTCTTATTAAGAAGTGATCATTTCATTTCAAGTTATCATATCAATCATAATATAAAGGATTAATAACTGTAAAAATTTTGCATTTCCAAATGTGAGTTTACTTCCAAAAGAAAAAAAGAATTATCGATGGAAAATTATTTATAGCTAAATAATAAAAATTCGTTATTGATCCTATTTAAATATTTGGCATAGATCAAATGTGGTCACTTTTGCAAATGTGAAGGACAAAGCTGTTAAAAAATATACTTAAGTGACCATTATGTCATTTTCTCACAAGTATCAATACTGGCTAATTTTTAGTCCTATAAATACAAGCCTTCCATAAAGGAAGCAAAACATCAATATTTTACAAAAAAAATAATAATTAAGATGGCCTCATTTAAGCTCTTCATTGCTCTCTTTGTTGCAATTTTAGGTTCTAAATTTTTACCACTCTTCTCCCATTTGAGTAGTATATATTTTTTTCCGATGTTTTATTTTCTTTTTTAGCCTGTTATAAATATTTACACGATTGATATTTTTATATAAAATATCAACATGCATTATAGGAAAACTGTGGGGATTTTCTTGAGAAATAGTATGAAAATCTGCAGAAAAATAAGTTTTCAGCGAGTTTTTCATACTAATCCTCATGTAATTTACAGTTTTTTTGTACTGGTGTATATATATTAATAGCTAACCGAATCGTTGTTACGTTTAAAATGTGCAGTTAATCTCTCTTGGACTCCAAATAAGATGCAAGTGATGGCATTACGAGATTTACCTGTTAATGTTGCTAAGATGAAGGGAAAATTACTTGGACTTGGTGATATTACTACTTGTGGGATGTCTTGCAGTGATCGTAGTGATTGCAAAGAAGGTTTTATGTGTTCAGATTGTGTTAAAGTTGGGACCTTATTTGCTCAATGCATATAATACAATCGCGCTATTATCAATAAAATATTTATGAAACGCAGATTATTGTTGCGCGTAATGGATGAATTATTAATTGTTTGATATGTCTTTATGTTTATTCAAAGCATTTTAAATAATGTTGTATTTGCGAAGTTGTGCTAAGATAATAAATATGTAACCTTATAAGTTTCCTATTTATTGGGAGATTACTTACTCTAATAGGCTACATTTAAATTATATGTATATGTTGGTTGCTTGTCTTAATTTTATCCTACGTGCAAACATTTATTATTTATCGAAGATAAGATCAAAATAATATATTTAAACTATTATTTTTTAACGAACTTTATATCCTAGTCATCAATGGTTTCTTTTTTTATTTAAATTGTCATCATATATATGAAATAATTGGGTAGATCGGTGGTGATAGTTCAAATAAAAAATAAAATATTAATTTTGAGATGAGTTTTTACACTTGAATTATTAATATTTAGGTAGAAAATGAGAAAATTGATGATTTAAACGTGAAATTTGCAGAAAACTGAAAAGATAATAATACATAAAAGGTAATACATGTATATGAGTTAAATCGAATAATTAACTCTGTGCGACGTAAGTATTATTTCCCAATAGACTTAAAAAAGCATAATTTTCTCGATTTTTTCCTACTTATTTTCTCAACTACGTTACCAAACTACAACAATTAATTTTACTAACATCTAAGAATTTCATCAAGCTCATGTTCTTTTTGTCCTTTAAACTTATTGATTTAAGATTAAATCGTAATGGATTCGAAATTGTTTTTATATTTTCGAATTTGAGCAACAACCTATTAGGATCTAGAATGAATTTAGCACTTGAATCACCATTAAAGTTGAGGTTTAATAAATAATCAAGAAATTAAAAATTTTTGTTTTGCTTCTTCTAAACCTCTTCCTCATCTTAACATTTGAATTGGTTGGATATATTATATTTTAGGGATCTCTATATTTTTAAAACAAAAAAGGATGAAGATGAAATATATTCTTTAAATTTAAAAAAAATATGCAATTACACGTGGCAATGTGTGCATTTTTATTTCATTTTCAACCCCCCCCCCCCAAAACCCAATAAAATATGTCTGTAAAACACTAGTACTAACTATATATAAAAGGAATATACAATATTAAATGAATATATATGTGAAAAAAGAAAGAAATTAGGGTGGGGTTTAATATATAATAAATAATTAGGGTCTGAATTGGATAAGTTAATTCACATTAAATAATCAATAGTCAAATTTTAGGGGCATTTTTAGATAAAAATATAATGTTAAAGATATTTTTAATTCAATAAGTAAAAAGAAAAGTTTCAGCCAAATTTATTTGATTAATGATATTTTGGCACTTCTCTAAATGTTTATGTAACTTTTGTACATAAACATTTAAAGAGAGACACAAGAAAGTTGGATAGTAAAATAACTCAATATAGAAAGATGTCACCTCAAAGAAAACTACTCCTAACAATTATGAATTATGAAGAAAAAAACTAACATTACTTTATTACTTTGAGCATTAGTGGTGATACAATCACAAAAAAAAAAATTAAAATATTTTGGACAGATAAAGATCACTCGTTTCGTGTCGAAATTCTATTAATAACAAATATAAAATTACTAGATGGTTCTATATGACACGGATGTATATGTATCAAAACTGTGACGGATGATTGAATTGAGTAATTCTATATAAAGAATTTAAATTATATATACTAATATTACACTATATGTTTAATATATCTAGTATTAAGAGGTGATTATTTTATTTCAAGTTATCATATCAATCATTATACGAGTCCTCAGATGTAAGTTCACTACTTAAGAAATATAGGGATTAGCGATGAAAAATTATGTAGCTAAACAATAATAATAAAAATGCATAGTTAATTTTATTTAGACACGGATTATCTAAAAGTTCTTTAAAAGATACGAAGTTTATAGTTAGTTTTATTTTTTTAGTAGTACTCGTTAAATTCTAAATTCGTTTTATTTTTTCTCACAAACTCTAATAATCAGAGCTTGTTAAATATTTGGCGTAGACCAAATGTGCTTACTTTTGCAAATGTAGAAGACAAAATTGTTCAAAAATATATTTAAGGGACCATTTTGTCATTTTCTTGCAAGTTCCAATTCTGGCTAATTTTAGGCCTATAAATACAATCTGCCATGAAGCAAGGAAAACATCAAAATATTTACACATTAATTAAGATGGCCTCATTTAAGCAAACTTTGCTCTTTATTGCTCTCTTTGTTGTAATTTCAGGTTATAAACTTTTATGACTACTCTATAGTTGTTGATGGTTTATTTTCTTTTTTAGTCTGTTATAAATATTTAGACAATTGACGTATGTATATATCATTACTTCTAATCGTTGTTATATATTTACAATATATATGCAGTTAATCTCTCTTGCGGTCCGAATAAGATGCAAGTGATGGCATTACGAGACTTACCTGTTGATGTTGCTGAAATGAAAGGGAAATTACTTCCACTTGGTGATATTTCTACTTGTGGGAGTTCTTGTAAGAGTCGTAGTGATTGCAAAGAAGGTGTTATTTGTTCAAATTGTGTTTCACTTGGAGCGTTGTTTTCTCAATGCATGTAATATGAGCGTACTATTACTGGTGAAATATCCTTGAGCGCTCAATCGATAAACTATTAATTGCTTAGTATCTCTTTTATATTTATTCAAGCATTTCAAATAATGTTGTATTTTTAAAGTTTGTGTAAGAAAATAAGTATGTAACCTTATTGATTTTCCATATATTGGGAAACTACCTACTCTAATAGGTTGGTTGCCACTTAAATACATGTATATGTTGGGTGTTTTGTCTTTATCCTATGTGCAATTCATTATTTATTAAGATAATATAATTAAAAGAATATACCCTAGTTATTACCTTTTTTAAGAAAAAAAACTACATAATATAAGCAAACGTAACTATTTTATATGCATATATAATCTTGCAATATTTTCAACCAATTATATAACATAGCTACGCTAAAAAGATATTGTAACAAATATTTCCATTCTCTTCCAATTTCGTTCGCCACTTTCCTTTCTCTCTCGCTTTCATTTCTCCTCTCAAGTTCTCTTCTTTTCTCACTACAATCTATTGCGTGAATCTTTCTTCTCCCTCCATGTTTTATTATATGGGAAAAGACTCAAATATGTCGAACACTGAGAAAAGGTTATCTATGTCATTTGTTAAAATTTTGACTCATTAATTTATGTTGTATCTGTTTGAGGAAAGGTTCATCCATACCATTATTTGTTAACTAAAAACAATTTTAATTTGCGATACCATTATTCATTATGATTCTACCACGTCTCTAATTTAAGAGAAAATATTCAAATATGTCATCGAACTTTGAGAAAAAACTCAAAATCATTCTTATAATCTAATGCTAAAAATCAATGAGAACCTTTAGAGGCGATACTTTAGGATTTTGTGGCGACTTTTGTAGCCACTATAGGTTCAATTTCTCGTAGTAAATCCTAGTTGATAATACTCAAGTGGAGGGAATTAGTTTCACGTGGCTTGCCATATCACTAGTATTATTGATTTGTTAATTCTTGAGGGTCTTCGTGATCTCTTGGGATAACGATAGAAACATTTTTTAATCCAAAAATGTAATGAAAGGTTTAAGTGATCTATTTTACCTAGTCTAAGAAAGAACAGAAGTATATAAAAAACACGATTTATGACTAATGAATTGGAGCTATTTAACAAAATCCATCGCTAATTTTATTTTAATGACGAATTAGAAATAATTTTCTGTTAACTACTAACAAAATATTGACGGATAAGCAACAATATTCATAGCTGATTCCAACATTTTCATAGTATTATCATAATTGATTTTACTTTTCTTATAAAGGAAATGGGCCTAATGTACCCTTCCATAATTAAATTTAAGGGACATTTTAAAATAGAAACATAATGTTAAAGATATTTTTAATTCAATAAATTAATATAAGATACTTTTTGCCAAATTAATAGGTTAAAAGGATTTTTTTCCCAACACTTTAATATTTTGTACGTAAACATTCATTAAGAAAAAGAGACTCAAGAAAGTTGGATAGTAGAATGATCCAATATAGAAAGATATCACTGTTAAACCAAAGAAAGACATAATAGATAAACGTGTGCTTTAACTTTACCTCATTTTATATTTATATCCTCTAAAGTATAACACGTAAACACACGAGTCCTTCATGACACAATATACGTAAGACACCACATAGGACAAAAAATGACATGTAGGATGTCATGTAGGACATGTATGTCTATTTGTTCAACTTTATACAAGTTTAAGTGTCTGAGTGAAAAACATAAATGTAATTCGAAGCCAAGTTAAAGAGCATATTTATGTATTATGCCTAAAAGAAACTGACTCTCAACAATTTATGACTTAATGAGGAAAAAAACTACCATTGCTTTGAGCATCAATGGTGATAGAATTACAAAAATGGTAAAATATGGATGGACCATTTTAGAGTTCACTTGTTTCGTATTGAAACTCTATTAATGACGAATAGAGAAAAACTAGATTATTCAATATGACACGAATGTGGATAAACCAAAAGTGTAACAAATGACTAAATTAAGTGATTCTATATAATATAATATATAGATTATAGGGTCATATTTAATAATATTTCTTATGAATAATTTGAATTATGTATTGATATTATATTATCCGTTCAATCTGAACAAATATCAAGAGGAGATCATTTTATTTCAAAGAAGCATATCAAGCATAATATAAAACACACATTAAGTAGTTTAAATATTGAAATATTCATGAGATTCTTTCTTAAAAGAATAAAATGTTTGCAAGGGAGTGAGTTTGATTTTTGGTAGTCAAGCTATTTATTAGGCTAACAAGAAAGAAGAAAGGGTAATACATTAAGAAAGAAGAAAGTGTAACACGTATAATTGATTTATTGGTCACTTTTTGTTTTAATTCGTCACTTTACACACTATCCGTGAGCGTAACACACAATTGATAGTAAAAAAGTGTTCATGACACAATAAATCTCGACATGAAGTGTTTAAAATGAACGAACCCTAATAAAAATATTTAAATAAAATTTGTTGTCAACTTTAAGTAAACATCGATAAATTCTACCTTAAATATATGGTGTAGACCAAATGTGCTCACTTTTGCAAATATAAAGGACAAAACTGTTTAAAAATATTTGTAAGTGACCATCGTGTCATTTTCTTACAAGTCTCAATTCTGGTTAATTTAGGCTTATAAATACAAGCCTTCCATAAAGGAAGCAAAGCATCAAAATATTTTACAAAAAATCAATTAAGATGGCCTCATTTAAGCAAGCTTTTCTCTTCATTGCTCTCTTTGCAATTTTGGGTTGAAACTTTTACCAATCTTCTCCCATTTTATTAGTATATGTTTCTTAGATATTTAACCTTTTTTTTAGTTTGTTATGAATATCTAAATTTGTAGCATAGTCAGAATTTTCATTAAAAGGTTTCGAAATAAACACATGAAAGAGTCAAAGAGGGCTCTATATCTATTATATAATATAGGGAAAATGCATAGTACCTTTTCAACCTATGTCCAAAATCTCAGATACACACTTATACTATACTAAGTTTTATTACCCCCCCTGAACTTATTTTATAAATAATTTTCCACCCCTTTTTTCGGCCTACGTGACACTAGTTTGAAAAAAATATCAACACACGTTGGGCCCACAAGATAGTTCCACGTAGGCCGAAAAGGGGTAGAAAATTATTTATAAAATAAGTTTAGGGGGTAATAAGACTTTAGTATAGTATAAGTGTGCCTCGGTGATTCCGGGCATAGATTGAGGAGGTACTTGTGCATTATCCCTATAATATATAATAAAATATCTTCATTATGTGTAAATATTGTACTTTTCTATCTAAATAAGTCTGAATGAACCCCTAAACCCTTACAAGCTCAACCGCTGACTTAGTCAATTGATATCCTTATATAGGGTATTAGACTAATCATTGTTGTGTTTACACTGTGCAGTTAATCTCTCTTGGGCTCCAAATAAAATGCAAGTCATGGCATTACGAGACTTATCTGTTGATGTTGAAGATATTAAAGGGAAATTACTTCGACTTGATGATATTACTACTTGTGGGAGACGTTGCAAGGTCCATAGTGATTGCGAAGAAGGTGTTATCTGTTCAACTTGTCTTATACTTGGGTCTACGATTTTTCATTGCGTATAACACAAGCACACTATTACTGATGAAATATTCTTGGATCACAAATTATTGTTACGTTGAAATGAATGAACTATTAATTGCTTGATATGTCTTAGTGTTTATTCAAGCATTTTAAATAATGTTATGTTATTAAAGTTTGTGTAAGAAAATAAATATGTAACCTTATAAGTTTTCCATATATTGGGAAACTACCTAATCTTATAGGCTACAACTTAAATATATGTATATGTTGGTTGCTTGTGTTTATCCTATATGAAATTCAATTTTAATGAGATAAAGTGAAAATATATACCTCAATCCTGATTCTTTTTAAAAAAAAATTCTTCAAATTTCACATCTCAATTACTAATTTATTTATTTAAAATTTAAACGCGATATATTATCATTAATATATAAAAACACACCTAATTGAGTATATGTTGATATATAGTTCAAATAGAAAAATGAAATAATTTATATAAAGTTTAACCAGTTTATTACAAGGTCTATAACTGATCAAAAACATAATGAAAAAGTAAGAGGTCTATGATGAGATGACAAGAGTCTCTACTTCACAAACCTTCAACAGTAAGCCTTAAACGAATATGAGAAGAGGTAATCAAAACAATCCGAACTTGTAACCTACACAAGTGTAGAAAGCAAGGGAGTAAGTATCAAATAACAACGATACTCAACAAGCAATTCTAACTAACCCTAGGTAAGATAATACTGAACATAAATACTCTAACACACCATCCAAACCTCCATAAAACTACAACATGCATAGAATAAATCAACCTAATCTATCAATTCTCACTCAATTACAACAATGCACATATAGAACATCACAACTTGTACCTCTAACACATAGAGAAATATCATTACAAATTTTCATAATTCAACAACCACAATAACATATTATCACTCATGAATAGCAAGAAACAAGAATGAAGTGTAATTCAATGTAGTGTAATATAATATATGGTGATATATGTCTATTCTAATGATACGCCTGATGAATTTCAATTCAGGACTCATGTGGTACTTATTGAATCGACCACAACGTGTGGAACATCCCCTTATTTTTAATAAAATCAATCATGGCATATGACAGAGTCGGAGTTTAAAGGGTATAAAATATTAACAAAAATTCTAAAACGGTATATAAAATTTTATATTAGCCAAAACGGCAAAATCACTGGAACAACAACGATTTTGCAAAATGTGATTTTTTTTAAAAAAAATCAAATCAAATCGCTGCCTAGGCAGTGATTTTCAATTTTTTTTTTTTTTTTAAAAAATAAATTGCGATTTCATAATTTATTTTTTTAAAAAAATATGGAAATCGCTGCCTAAAAAAAATTATAAAATCGCTTCATAGGCAGCGATTTTCTTTAATTTTTTTTAAAAAAAAAATGGAAAAGCGATTTTCTAATTATTTTTTTAAAAAAAAAAGTAGAAATCGATGCCTAGGCAGCGATTTTCTAAAAAAAAAATCATTTTTTTAAGAAAATTGTAGGAAAAACAAATTTCATGATTTTCAAATATTTTTATGAAATTCAAATATATAGTGCATTAAAAATTTGGAAAATCGCTCCATGTGCAGCGATTTAATTTTTTAAAATTAATTTTTTTTAAAAAATAATAATAAAATCGCTGACTTGGAAGCGATTTTCATTTTTTAAAAAAACTTTTTTTTTTAAGCAGCGATTTTCTAATAAAAAAATTTTTGCAGCGATTTTTAAAAAAAAATGGAAATCGCTGTCTAGGGAGCGATTTCCTAAAAAAATTGGAAATCACTGCCTAGGTAGCGATTTGATTTTTTTTTTAAAAAATATCATATTTTACAAAATCGTTGCAGCAACAGCGATTTTATTTTTTCGATGGAGTAAATCGCTGCTGTTCCAACGATTTTGTCATTTTGGTTAATATAAAATTTTATATACCGTTTTAAAATTTTTATTAATATTTTATATCTTTAGGCTCCGAACTCACATATAACACGTCCCTTTTTCCTCAATATTAATCAAGCACGACATGTGGCATATCCCTTTTTTCTCAATAATTTCACAAAGCTTCATCACTACAGTATTATACAACCGATACAAATATATGTATGCAAATGTTCAATGAGAGAATAGTGACCTTCGCAACAATCACTATAAGAAAACGGTTTGATTTATATGGAAATTTTTTTGGAATTAATACGAATTTTCATCAAATTTTCATACTAATTCCTAAAAAAATCCCCATATTATTCGCACTTTTCTTACCGTGAACAACTCAATTCATATAATTTTGGCACAAACATAAGAGTGAACCAACAAAACCACTCAACCATACATGGCACATCATATATCACAATACCTTCAAGATTCTTCTTTTACCCACATTATCATCACTAGAGCTTATTCATCATTTAACAATACACAAAATATATGAAATCCTTCACCAATTCGCATTACTTCCAATCACACATGGCATACAAGACGAATGGGTCAAGAGGTCCACTAGCCTTAAAAAGTGAGTCTTCCCTTCATGTCGAGCCACAAAATTCACACCAACTAGTCAAATATAGAATATCCGTAAAAAAACATGAACAACGACATCCATAATGCTAATTTTAGATATCGGATTCATAACGACCCAAAAAGTCAATCTCAAAAGGCTAAGCTAAGGATAAATCTAGATTTGTTATAAAAAAAACATGATACCCAAATATTTTGGAATCCACAAGTGATATCTTAACCAAAATGAGTTGAAATCATGCTCAAAACTCTAATTTATTCAAAACACAAGTTTATGAGAAAAAACCCAAATACTCAGTGTCCAAAATTTTGAATCAAATCTGAAATATTTCTTGAAAACTATCTTATCCATACTTAGGGAAGTCAAATATGAAATTTCAATAGAAAAACTAAGATGAAATTGACCTAGAAATCTTTTATTTATCAAACTTTAACTTTACAACTCAGACTATTGTGATCAACTACACTAAACAACCTGGGAGAGTCAAAGGCTAACCTAAAACTAATCCAATACCAATTAAAAGAAACCAATCTCATCATCATAAATAAGGTAAAATAGTTTAGTTGACTAGAAAATTGATCCCCCATAAACTTAACCTATAGCCACAACATCTAAATCATTGAAATAATCCAAAATAATAATAGAAATAAATACTAAAGTTTATGTATGGAAAGATGGACAAGAAAGATATATTTAATCCAATAAGTAGAAGTAAGAAATTTTTACCCAAATTAATAGGTTAAAGTTTTTTTTTTTTTTTTTACACTTTTCCATATGTTGTTCTTTAACATTAAAAAAAAAGACTCAAGAAAGATGTCATTGTCATGGAGAACTACTCCTAACCATTATGACTTATGAAGAAAGAACTAACATTACTTTAAGCATTTTGTGGTGATACGATTCAAAAAAAGGTAAGATATGGTTCGAACATTTTGGACACATAAAGTTCATTTGTTTCGTGTTAGAACTCTCAATATGAAGATGAAAAATTTACATAGCATATAAATATGTCATTTAATTTGGCTTCAGTTGGTATCTAGGCCTAAGTCATAGGTGGCCCCTTAAAATTGTCCGCATAATTCACTTAGACACTTCAACTAGGTCATGTTTCAATTTAACCCTTAAATTGTTCAAAACATATACCCATTAAATACAAGATGCTTATGTGGCAAGATAAGTGTAATTCACTGCCCTTGAGCGCATGAATAGTTCCCAAAATTATTATTTTTAATTTTTTTTAAAATTAATTTTGTAATTTCTTGAAACCTAGATATTTTAAATAACTAAAATTAATAATTTAGTTCAACAAAGATCTCTTAATAAAAAAAAAAGGAAATAGAATCCATTATCCTCAACAATCGTGTTCTTCAAAGCACTCTGTGTTCTTCAATCTTTAGCAAATCTTGTTTGGGTTCATCATGTTTTTTTTTTTGTTTAAAGAGAGAAACTGAATTATTATCAGCCAAATCCTAAGCCACCATCCCCGCCTCACCCCTTCCTCATATACTTTCTTTCTAGCATTGTTCCGCCATTCTCGATATCATCAGCATTATTTTGGAGTTTCAGAAGAGAATTTTATCAAAAATAATTTCGGTGGAACACCATTTTTTCCGGCAAGACTAATACGGATCTGAAGTTATTTTCTTAAAATTGTTAAAAAGTTATTTTAGTATAAAGGAGATGGGGCAGGTATTTGGTGAATGCCTTGAATAGGACCCGTTACAGCAGAAAGGACGGGGGTCTCGCTGACCGGTCAGCGATCGGGGGGTCCAGGGGGGCGACGCGCCCCCTGGCCTGGGGGTCCGGGGGGCGGAGACGCCCCGGCCCGACGGTATACAATGTTGTTGTATTGGGCCCTAATTATCTGTCAATTCTGTATGTTGGGCCCCAGCCTGTTAGGGCGTACCCTAGCACTATATATAGACGCTAGGGCAAACCCTATTCTGTAATTTCTGTTCTTGCCTCTCCATAAAACTGCTTCCCTCTTCCCGTGGACGTAGCCAAGTTATTGGTGAACCACGTAAATCTGTTGTCTTGTTTTTCGCGTTTATATTTTCTCGTATTATATCGAATTCCGCATAACAATATCAGTGGGGGAAAAAATCCTTGTGTGAATTGGAGAGGGAAAATCGGAGTTCCATCATTATCGAAGTGTTTCTGATGTATATGGAGGTGATGCAGTTCGGTGAGTGTTATGCAAAGAAGAAATGAAGAAGAAAGGTTTTCTCTTTCTATTTTTATTTTATATATATTTTTTGACTAAAAAAATATTCTTATTTTATTTATTTTTTCTAATTTATTTTTTTAATTGTTATTATGGGGTCAATGCCACATGTCTTTTTTTATTGGTTATTGTCCATATCATTCGCCAGTGTATGTCACTCACTCTCTATTTTTAATTGTTTGTCAGAAAATGTTCAATAGGAATATATTTTAACTAGTAAAAGCGTTCAATTGAAACAAATATTAGATAAAGTGTCTAACTGAATTATGCGGACAACTTTAAGGGGCCGGGAGTGACTTAAGCCTGGTATCTATATCCTCCAACTTTGGGTGTTTATGAATAGATCACTTGTACAAAATTAAGCAAGTGGACACAAACATTCTACGTGGCAAATACACATAAGACACCATGTAGGACACAAAATTTTCATGCAGAAAACCGATAAGACGAATGAGTCTATTTATTTAACTTTATATAAAATTAAATACCTACTTGTGCATGTTGGAAGTTGAAGGTAATAGATGACAACTAATCTCAAGTTAAAAGGCACATTTATATGTAGGGGTGTCAAATGGGTGGGTTGGATTGAAATTGAAAATATTAAAATGGTTGAGATAGAAGTCGGGTTGGGTCTTGACCCGCCCAAGTTTACTTTGGTCTCAAATGGGTTGGGCTCAAATGGGCTTAAAATGGGTTGGGTCTTGACCTGCCCAATTTGACCCGATTAAACTCAATAATTTAACATATTGATATTTAACTTTTATAATCACAATTTGAATGTTAGCTCGAAATTATTTTTTAAAAAAGTAACAAATTGATAGATAAACCCTAAAAGATGCTAAATAGATAAGAATTTATATTTTAAATAGAGAAACATATCTTAATAAAAAGTTTTAAGACGGTTTGAAATTGGAAATTGAATTGGGCTCAATTGATAGTTTTCTTCAAATGAGTTATGCTTGAATGTGTTGGATTAAACCCAATTCAAATTATTTTGATCCCAACTCTTAAAATTCTGAACGGGTTGAACGGATTATCTATGTTTGGGTTCACTTTTGACACCCTATTTATATGTATTATGCCTAATCCTTTAATTACTATTCTAATTTTTTAAATATCTAATAATCAGACTTTGCTAAATATATGTCGTAGACCAAATGTGCTCATCTTTTCAAACTTAAAGGACCAAACTGTTCAAAAGTATATTTAAGTGACCATTATGTTATTTTCTCACATGTCTCAATACTGGCCTATAAATACAGCTTACCATGAAGAAATAAAATCAACAATATTAATACATTATTTCTTCTATATATTATACATAATTTAAAAATTAATTAAGATGGCCTCATTTAAGCAAGCTTTTCTCTTCATTTCTCTCTTTGTTGCAATTTCAGGTTCAATACTTTTACAACTCTTTTCCTATTTTTGTTTGTTATAAACACTGAGATTAGTGATAGAGTCGAAATTTTTATCAACGAGTCTAAGTTATAAAGAAGTAAATACATGAAAATGTCAAAAGGAATTCAGCATCTACCGTATCTGTCGAAATTTTTATTAACGAGTCCAAGTTATAAAGAAGTAAATACATGAAAATGTCAAAAGGAATTCAGCATCTACTGTATATGTAGAAATTTTTATTAACGAGTCCAAGTTATAAATAAGTAAATACATGAAAATGTCAAAAGGAATTCAGCATCTACTGTATATGCATAAAATATAATTTTTATTTTTTTTACTTTATTAACAGTATAATTTTCTGTCGATGGGAATTCAGATGAACTCTAATCATTGTTTGTGTTTACAATGTGCAGCAGTTTATCTCTCTTGGGATCCAAGTAAAATGCAAGTGATGGCATTACGAGACTTACCTGGTGATTTTGAAGAGATAAAAGGAAAATTATTTCAAATTGATGATATTACGACTTGTGGGCATCGTTGCAAGGGTCGTAGTGATTGCAAAGAAGGTTTTATTTGTTCAACTTGTCTTAAAATTGGAAAGGTTTCTTATTGCGTATAATATAAGCACACTTTTACTGGTGAAATATCCTTTTGGAGCATAAAATATTGTTGTGTCCAATGAATGAACTATTAATTGTGTATTATGTCTTCGTGTTTATTCAAGCAATTTAAATAATGTTGTGTTTACGAAGTTTGCGTGATAAAATAAATATGTAACCCTTATAATATGTTTTCCATATATCGAGAAACTTAAATATATGTATATGTAATTCAATATTTAATGAGATAAAAGTCAAAATAATACATCTGATTTATTATATTTTTGCGAGTTTTATATTTCAATTATCAATTATTTATTTATTTTTCATCTAACCTATAGTTCATATAAGCAAATGGAACAATTGATATACAAATGACCTACTTAGTTTCACGGTATTCTGTAATATATCTATTGTGATATATAGTTTAGGTACGAAAAAAATAATGAAACAATTAATACTTGGTTTCAATAGCTCTTCGTCCAATTACAACAAAAACACACCAAAATTTACACCAATCAGCTCAAAAATTGATACTTGTATAATAAATAAGAAAACAAAACTAGATTTTTTTAATAAAAAAAATTACATGTGGCAGTGTGTATTTTACTAGCTACCACAAATCTAATTTTTTATGTCATCAGGGTAGTAAGTATTCTTTCATCTTTAGCCAGAAATTTTGGGTATGAGTCTCTCTAAATATGAGATCGCCTTTGTTAGGAATCGTTTTATATCATAATATAAAAATTTTTAACGTAAATTTAAATTTAATCAAATTTCAATATAAATATCAAACATTAAATTGAAAAAAAAAATCTATATCACATCAGAACGTAAGTGATAACTATTTCATTTTAAAATATTCGTAATAAAGGTGATAAAACCCTCATAAAAATATATGGAAAAATAACTTAAATACACAACTATAAGTTTTATATTCTCTAATTTTCCCTTCTTTTTTTAAATATTACATAATTCCCTTTTTTTTAATTTTAGTGTAAGTTTATAGATACATTACATTCTCTCTCCTATAATACACAATTACCCATTTTAATGCCTATTTTTTCTCCATTAAAACACTCAACCTTTTAAATCAGTTTTTTGATTTTGAATATTAATTTTAATTAATTTTAAATAAAAGACCCAATTTTGAAATTTTGAATTTCAAAATTCAAAAAATTTGAAATTTCAAAAATCTGGACAACTTCTCTTAACTTTTCTCGTTTTGTTCTTACTCCATCAAGTTTCAGTTCTTTTTTTTCCATAATCATCTTCCTTCTTCTTAACCCAACATATTTTATTGGTTTCTTCTTTTTATT
Source organism: Solanum peruvianum (assembly GCA_027705065.1). Taxonomy (NCBI): domain Eukaryota; kingdom Viridiplantae; phylum Streptophyta; class Magnoliopsida; order Solanales; family Solanaceae; genus Solanum; species Solanum peruvianum. The sequence continues at coordinate 3,973,199 of JAKWJD010001757.1, read as the reverse complement.
CTTAATCCATCATCGTCTTTTTCTTCTTAATCTGTAATTGTCTTAACCCAGCATCTTTTTATTATTAATTCATCATCAGTTCGAAGGTTGTCAAAATACAACAAAAAAAGAAAAAAGAAGCAGCAAAACATTGTTGTTAGGCCTACATTGTCTCGGGTTAGTATTTTGGTACTTAAAACTATTGTTAAAATTAGTAAAATTTTTAAGGAATCAAGTGTACTTGCTGATACATTTGAATAAGTGTGTATAGTGTTTTAGCTGGTGAATTGATACATGAATTTGTTATGTATCATGATATTTTATATGTATCATGAAGTTTTGAAAATTGTTATAATGTATCATTCAATAAGTTTAGTAAATGCGTCATCAACTGTGCTTGGTGATACATATAGAATCAGTGTGTATAGTGTTTAGTCAATGCACTGATACATGTAGTAGATATGTATCACATGTTTTGCATGTAGTATAAATTTCTGAAAACTGATATCATGTATCAGTAAGGTATTAGTTGTTTAGTTGATTTACTGATACATATTTTGAAAATTGTTACAATGTATCATTCACTAAGTTTAATAAATGCGTTATAATTTAACAGTTCATAAAAAATGTTTCCAAAATAGATGATATAATCTTTGATTTTCAAAATTTGAAATTAATATCCAATTACGTGCTGATTTTATGGTGATTAATGATTTGTTACCTTAAATTAAGTTGTTTTAGTAACAACATTAATTGTACTATTTTTTCACCATTTTTTTCTCAACACTTTAAACTTACCATGTATCATTTACCATGTATCACTAGAGTCTAAAGTATCATGGAACAACAAATTTAAGGGATTTTTTGTAAATACTAAATTTGTCGGGACAGAATGTAATTATTAAATTACACTATGGGATTCCTTAAATTTTTACAAAATATATACATCTTTTACACTTCGGAGTTTAAATATAGCTTAGAAATACTTATGTTTCTTTTCCTTTTAAGTCATTATATTGAACTATGACGAAAAGTCAATCTAAGTCTTTTTTATTTGTTTAATTACATTAGTCCTTAAAAAGGAAAAATTACGGAAAATGAAAAATATTTATAGAGTATTATTTAATTTAGCTACGGTATTGGATATTTATGATTTGTAGTTATACTTTTTTAAATTTTGTTATGAATTCGTATAATTCAGTTCTTAATTCTTAAATTAAAGGCTTATAGAAAGCGTTTTAAAAAATAACGTAAAACGTTTGAAATAAGTAAACTAATCTGATATTTAATTTCTTTTATCGGAGTTTTCGGGGTATTGCTTACAAAAACGTCCCCCCATGTGGTTGACCTTCTTACCAGTCTGCCTCTTTTATCTTGATGGAATTTATTGATACCCAAGCGAAAAATTTAAAATTTGTATATACTACTTACCCTAGTTAATTATATATGATTTATTGATACATTTGATTTGTATAAGCTATAAAAAAATATGATAAATTACTCTGTTTGGCGAGTGAAATATACAAATAGAATTCTGAAATTCTTTTAAATTATTATATACAGAAATTGTATATACTTATCTGATGTATATTGGTAAGCGAAATATATAAATAAAAATATTCATAACAAACAAAACTCTAGATATAATGTGTAATAGACAAATTGTAATTAAGAAGACTTCTTAAATCTAATCTCTTTGATATTTGTCAAACTTTTTACTTAATTAAATTTACCCTATAAACCTTTTTCATTAGATGAAACACCATGTCTTATTTTCGCACGCCATAATAACATTGAATAAATACAAAATCTCCCTGTCAAGAAATTAAATTCTAAATAAGTAATTTATTAATATTATCTAAAAGAAATTTTGAATCTTCAAAATTTATTTGAACTTTAATTCATGCTATCTTAATTTAATAAGTAATTAAGTAATATGAAATAAATAATTTTAATAAAATGCACATCTAATATTAGCTAATTGCAATTGCGCTGTATTTATACTCAAAATAATTGGCCGTAACTCATTAGGGACATTTTTAACACAAACCCTCTCTAGTCAAAGGTAATTTTAGGTACATCTTAAAATAAAAATAAAATTTTAAAGATAATTTTAATCCAATAAAAATAAAAAAAAAATTTATCCACATTCATAGGTTAAATTTTTATTTCTTTTTTGATAATTCTCCATATTTTGTACATAGACGTTTATGGGAAAATTATCCAACAAAGCAAACTTATACTATTTAATTACTCATCATAGCTATAGTTTGATATAATTACCACTGGCGACTAACATTATACATTAATTACGTGGGCTGACTTCGAGTTTGTATAATTAGTCACGTTTGTATATGTATAATTCGCCAGAATATATAAATACATATGTATAATATACAATTATTTAACATATATACATATGCAATTCACCTCTCTCCCACTCTCTGCCCTCTCGCTCTCGCCTCTCCTCCCTCTCCCAATCTCGATTGCCCTATATACAAACGTATATGTATAATATACAATTATATACATATATAATTCACCTCTCTCCCACTCCCTGCCCTCTCTCGCTTCTCTCCTCCCTCTCCCAATCTCACTAGCCTCTCTCCTCCCTCTCCCAATCTCGATCGCCTCTCTCCTCCCTCTCCAACTCTCGCTTGTCATATATATAAACAATTCACCTTTCTTTCACTCTTTCTCCTCTCTCTCGCCTCTCTAATCTCTCTTCCAATCTCGCTCGCCTCTCTCCTTCATATAACATGTAGTTACGAATTGTAATCATAAACTATAGTTATAAAAAGTAATTATACTATTTTTAAGTGGCTATATGTGAACATTTAAAAAGAGACTCAAGAAAGATGTCTTTTTCAAAGAAAACTACTCCTAACAATTATGACTTATTGAAGAAAGAACTAACATTGCTTTGAATATTAGTGGTGATACAATTACAAAAAAGGTAAAATATGGATTAAACATTTTGGACACATGGAGTCCATTCGTTTCGTGTTGAAACTCTGATATTGATAATTAAGAAAATACTAAATGGTTCGATATAACACGTGTTTGGATGGATCAAAAGTGTAACAAATGACATTAAAGTGAACAATTTTATATGATATAGTATATTTAAAAATATTTCTTACAAAAAATTCTGACTATATACATTGCTATTGTATTATCAACTTAATTTAACTATATAATATAAAAAGTTATTAGTTATTTTAGATTAACGGTAAAAACCTACATATCTTAATTTGAGTTCACTACAAAAAAAAAGAATAATAAGAATTAACGATGAAAAATTATGCAGCTAAACAACAAAAAATCACCACTAATCCTATTTATAAATAGATTATAAAAAAAAAATCATATCCGAAACGCCCTTCATAGCTAATTTCATTTTAATAATAGTTCTCGTTAAATTCTTATTCTTTTTAATTCACTCTTTTCACATAATTTGACAAAAATTTATTAAATATTTGACATAGACTAAATATGCTCTCTTTTGCAAACATAAAGGACAAATCTGTTCAAAAATATATTTAAGTGACCATTTTGTCATTTTTTTCACAAGTCTCAATACTGGCTAATTTAGGCCTATAAATAGTGTCTTCTTATATATAATATTTTACAAATTAATTAAGATGGCTTTATTTAAGCAAGCATTTCTCTTTATTGCTCTCTTTGTTGCAATTTCAGGTTCTAAACTTTGTGTTTTACTTTTTTTTTTAAATCCGTTTTAAATATTTAGATATTGATATTTATATTATTAGACTAATCTTTGTTATATTTACTACGTATAGTTAATCTCTATTGGAGTCCGAATAAGATGCAAGCGATGGCATTACGAGATTTACCTGGTACTGTTGTAGAGATGAAAGGGAAATTATTTGATACTAGTACTTGTGGCAAACGTTGCAATGACCGTAGCGATTGTCAAGAAGGTTTTATTTGTTCAAATTGTGTTACATTTGCGAATTTATTTTCTCAATGTGTATAACACAAGCGCATTATTACTGGTGAAATATTCTTATCGTATTTCTAAGTTTGTGTAAGAAAAATAAATATGTAACCGTATAAATTTTCCATATATTGGAAAATTACCTAGGTTACAACTTATAAATATATGTATCGAGCTCTTGTATTCATCCTATATGCAATTCATTATTTATCGTGATGATAGTAAAAAATTACGTAATTTTTCTAAAATGAGTTTCACACTTTAAATATTTTACACGTCTAGTTGGATTGATAATAATAGTTTATAAACAGAAAAAAAGATAACTAATAGTTGATATAGTCATATTTGAGGTATGTTATGATACATAAACTACAATAGTTCAACTAAAAAAGGAATAACTGATAATTTTGTTAAAACAAAAGTCCACATCGGTGGTTAATGAGATAGGTGGACTCCTAATAAGGCTTGGACAATCCTCCTCCCAGCTAGCTTTTGGGGTGTGAGTTAGGCTAAGAACTAATTTTACAAATTTAGACGTAAAACTCGCCAAAAAATAAAATAAAATTCAAATATACATCTGCTCATAAAATTAAGTAAAAAATTCCCCTTTTTGACCAGCTCTAGAAGAAGTTCTTAAAGTTTATTGTTCAATTTTTTTCTAAACGTTACGTAATTATGTCTCATCTTCTAAAAATGAACTAACTTAATACAATTCAATATACATCTGCTCCTATTTTTAAAGAATTTGTGATATATTTTAATTTTACCATAATACATATACAAATTGTCAAATAGTTTTTTTAATTTGGTGCAAAATAGAATTTGGAGGAACAATGATAAATATTAGCAAATTGAGCTGCAAAAATAAATAAAATAAATAAAAATGAATAGCAAATAATAATTAAATTATTATTATACGGTGGGTATAGATTTGGCTATCTCTCTTCATTATTCTTCTTTTCAAAATATACCAATATGATTTAAAATTAATAAACATGTGTATTGTTAAGAAAATAAATATACCAAATGACATAAATATTTTTGATAGAGTGGTCAAATTTTGACAATTTGGTAACTCCATGTGTCTATCTACTTCATGTATAACCTAATGGTCTTAGTGATATAAATCTAATTATAAAGACACAACATACTTTCATTTGACATTAAACTATATTAATGTTTTTTTTGAATATTTCACATTATTTTTCTCTATAAGGTTTCATTAGTTTTATAATTTTTTAGATTTTTAAAAGATATATTCCATGGAAGGAAGATTAAAATCAGCTTGTGTAATTGGTGGCACTGGATTTATGGCATCTTTGCTTGTTAAGCTTTTGCTTGAGAAAGGCTACACTGTTAATACAACTGTCCGCGATCTTGGTACGCAGAATTTTTCGTAAGCGATATTAATATTTGAAAAAAATAATATTATTTATGACAAGTGGTATTTGTGACATTATATTTTCATATTGGTTCTTATCTATCTATATATTATCTTCTAAAAAATTAATAAAGAAGTGTTTGTAGCATCACTTGAGGCAAGGTATATCTGACCCAACCCAACTAAGAAGAATCGAACCTGATAGATATATCTTTTTTTCTTTGGAAAGGTGCTCCGAGTAGTGGATACCTCGTAGGATGACTCTATTGAATTGGAGAATTCTGATGTTGTTTCACGTGGAAGTTAAACACTATTTAGTTTTCGGTTTATTGTAATACATGTTTTCCCTTCTAATGATCCTTTATGGAATGTGAATTTAGATTAGTCGAGACTCTTATAAAACGAGTATTCAACACTGGTGGAAAAAAACAGATATACAGAGCAAGGGCTGAAGCAAAGGAATCCATGCTTATGTTTTTTTTTTTTAATGTCAATATTTATACAATATATCATTATATTTGGTTAATATTATTTTTTGGTTTCTTATTAATTTTTTTAATTAGGAAATCATAAGAAGATTTCTCACCTATTAGCATTACATGAGTTGGGAAAATTAAGAATATTTCAAGCTGATTTAACAGATGAAACAAGCTTTGATATCCCTATAAATGGATGTGACATTGTCTTCCATGTTGCAACACCAATTAATTTTGCTTCTCAAGATCCAGAGGTAATATATATATAATATGTAGAATTATATCCAAAGATTTTGAATTTATTGACTTTAGATCCTGAATCCGCTTCGATTATATTCTCTTTATTTGCAGAATGATATGATAAATCCAGCAACACAAGGAATTGTGAATGTCCTAAAAGCATGTGTCAAATCAAAAACAGTTAAAAAGGTAGTATTGACCTCATCAGCTGCTACTGTGACAATCAACCAACTTAGTGGCACAGGTCTAATCATGGATGAGTCTAATTGGACAGATGTTGAGTTCTTGACTTCAACAAAACCACCTACTTGGGTAATTTCTCATTATATTTTTTTAACAATATAGTTTACAATTCTTAAAAAAAAAAAAAAGTTTTTTTAATACTATGCAGGGGTACCCTGTCTCAAAAACATTAGCTGAAAAGGAAGCTTGGAAATTTTCTGAGGAAAATAATATTAAACTTATCACTATAATTCCATCTCTCATGGCTGGTCCTTACTTTACTCCAGAAACTCCAAGTAGTGTTGATCTTGCCATGTCCTTAATCACAGGTCAGACTAAAAACATCACATGAATATCGTGTTCCTTCTGTCCCAGTTTATGTGACACCCTTTTTTTCTGTTATTGTAATGTATAAAGAATATTACCTTTTATATTTAGAAATGATTCAATTTTAAAATTATAATTTTATCTATAGTGATATGATTTATAGTCGAAAACATGTTCAAGACTTGGTTCTTTTTGTTATAACCGTGGTGTCCAGGTCAGTTTATACAGACCTCAACTAATTCCACGTGATACTTGTTAAGCGCTAACTCCCACTGTCACAAGTATGGAGTGACCTTTGTCCAAGGGTGACAGATGGGAAAAGATATCACCTAGTGTTTTGTCAAGGGAACTGAACCTAAGACCGCATGACTCTCAAACAAACACAGCCTGAGGTGCTATAAAAGCTTATTTAATACTACAAGTTTTGAAGGTCTTCCTTTTTTTCTTAACCACAACGACCAAACAAACAGTGTTGCATAAACTGGTACGGAGGGAGAAATTGAAAGCATTTCATCTTTTCTTTGCAAATATTTTGACAGGGGATGAATTTCTTATAAGTAACTTGAAGGGGATGCAGATGTTATCAGGTTCAATATCTATTACACATGTAGAGGATGTTTGTCGAGCCCATATTTTTGTTGCTGAGAAAGAATTAGCTTCTGGAAGGTACATATGCTCTGCAGTCAACACCAGTGTGATAGAGCTTGCAAGTTTCTTGAAGAAAAAATATCCAACTCTATATGTTCCTACTGAGTAAGTAATGTCACAAATATCAAATAGACCTGGACTATCATCTTTTCTCGAGTTTCACATTGCAACTATCAGTTATCCCCTTTTTCTACCTGAACTATCACCATCTATGTATTAAAACACACCTCAACTATCCAACAACACCATTTCCTACCTAAACAGCTGATAGTTGGGGTGTGAAACTAGAAATATTGAATAAACACCTCAACTATCCAACTGTTCCCTTAGGTTACTGACATATATATAATCTTTGTATCTGATTGATGTATTGCAGTTTTGGAGAATTCCCATCTAAAGCTAAGTTGATCATCTCGTCAGAAAAACTCATCAAAGAGGGATTCAGTTTTAAGTATGGGATTGAAGAGATTTATGATCAGTGTGTTGCTTGTTATAAAGATAAGGGGTTATTGAAGATCTAAACAATTTACTGATGAATCTTTGTGGCAAAGAGCAGCACTATTCTGTCAATATTTGTAATGAATAAACAAGACTTAATGTGATACAGAAGAAGCAACATTTAATAAATAAAATAACTCTAGTTTGGTGATCTATCATTAAGAAATAACTTTATTTTCGACTTTGTACTCGAACACATATATGCATACTCTTGCTTAGAACTGAACTCTGTTTTGCTTCATATTAAAAAAGTTTCGGAAATTGAGGCTATTTCCCAGCCTTTATGCTCTGTCCCTTGTCATATTCCTTTAAGGTCAGAGTTAGAAGTCATGTGCAAGTGAGGGAATTCATAGGGAGACTGGAGACCATTAAACCAACATCAAGTGAAGTCATTAAGTCGACCAAAAATTCACGCACAAAAGGCTGAGCAAAGTATAAATTCATTTAACATCCAAAACAAGAATACATCTTATTGCTAACAGTCATGAAAGTTGAAACTAGCATCAAATTAAGTTCGTACACAAGGTTAACGTACCAAATTCAGCATCTAAAATGCTAAGCAAATCTGCTGGTCGTCTTTAATCAACTGAAGGTAGATTGAGCTTATAAAGATGGTAGTCATTTGACTTGCCCAAATGGACAACCTCCTTGGCTTCTCGAACCCTAGACGATCTCACCAACCCATCGACCACTCTTTGCAACAACTTTGCATCAACATTACATTTTCTTTTAAAAACCTCTTTGCACAACTCAAGAGCCCAATCAAAATCACCCTTTTCGCACGCAGATGAAATGACACTAGCGAATATCACCTTGTTTGGAACAGAACCGCTCTTCACAAGTTCTTTGTACCACTTTTTAGCCTCCTCCAAATTACTCATTTTACAAAATCCTCTAATCAACGCACCATAAGTAAACACATCAGGCTTTAACTCAAAACTTCCCAATTCGCCAACAAGCTTGGCAGCCTCCGAAACTTTGTTCTCATTCATCAGTCCTACCAGCTTAGCATTGTAACTTCTATTATCAGGAGCAACATTCTTGCTAACCATTAGCTTCCACATCTTCTCGCCATCATCAAACTTACCATTCGAGTAAAACACCCCAAGAATCGTATTAAAGGTAACCAAATCAGGCTTTAACCCGTTCTTCTCAATCTCATTAACAAAGGCAGCTGCTTTATCCAATTCCCCTTTGTCACACAACCCCTTAATCATTATATTATACGTGACAACATCCGGCTTCAACTTCAACTTCTCCAGCAATTCCTCAAACAAACCTTCAAGTTTATCATATTTCTGCGAATTCACACAAGCCCCTAAAAGAGCATTAACAGATTTCACACTCTGCTTACAATTTCTTTCAGGCATTTCATCAAACACTTTCTGGGCGTTCTCAAATAACCCAGATTTTCCATACAAACTCACCAGCCTTGATGCGAAACTCTCTTTGGATATGTCAGGTCGGTATTGTTTTTGGTGTTCCAGGATTTCTTCGATCCATTTGTACCGTTTTGCAGAGGCTAATCGATGAACTGTAGATTCGTAAATGCCGGTTTTTGTGCGGAATCTTGTGACATCTGAATACTGTTTGAATTTCTCAACGAGTCTTTTGAGGTTCCTCTCTTTGTATAAGTCGTCGGAGATTACTCTGATCGGAGATACTGAGGCTTCAGCCGTGGAAAAAGTCCGGCGGATTACTCTGCTAAAAGAGGCCATTAAGTGAGAAAAGAGTAGAGTGTATTGAGTAGGGTTTATGGAGGGTTTTGATGCAAATGGAATAATTTTTTTAAAAAAAGATAAATGAAATAATTAAAACTCGTGATCTAAAATACGTTATAGATACTTCTAGTTGATCTTTGATTTCGACATTTACGAGTGTTCTCGTGTGTCGATTGTTGTATTATTTCATTTTAATTACTATTCTTTTACAAATTTGTTGTGTAACTTCCCATTTTGGTTAATGTGTTGTTGCGATGAATTCGACCTCAAAATGGACCCTTTGGGATGCTACATATCAAAAGGGAGTCGCTCCAAGAAATACAAACCAAAAGGGACTCACTTTTTGTTCTGTGTATTTACAGAGTGTCTCTTTTGATATGTTGCGTCCAAAAAGTATATATTTTGGATCGAACTCTTGTTGTGATTGTCGTATCCCTTCTTGCAAATTGTTTAACAAGTTTTTTTATAATCTAACTCCATTTGTTGGATTACACTTGATGTATTATTGTTCTTAATTTGAGAATATTTTCAAATGTGTCATATATATATAATCACTTAAAACAAAGTCGTGGTGGAGTGGTAAGTACTTATTCATCCTTAACCATAAGAAGAATGTTATACTAGAAGCAAGGTGAAGTGCTTTATATTCGGAATTGGGACAAATGATAATTTGAGTGTGTAAATGAAATGCATGTAATAACAAACTTAAGGGTGATGAATATATTAGGGGCTCAATTGGACATGATTTGAAATCATATTAATTTGAAATTGAAGATATTATTTGAACACGTAATTCGAATTTTTAATTTTTTTTTCTCATTAACATGAAAAGTGAACCCCACAAGTTATGAAAGCTGTCAAAAATTCTTCAATTCTTATAGAATCTTATCAAAAGATCACAAATCATAGTTCATAATAAAATATTGTATCTTAAGGCGCTGCATTAATAAGTCGCATATTTCCTTATTCTTTTTATAAATAAGTCTTTGTAATTACAAACTTTAAAAAACATATAATTTTATAGAGATTCCTGAAACATTCTTCAACATAATTCTTTTATATGGTCTAAGACAATGTCTTGGCTGGAAACGTTTCCTCGAAATTGAACCACATGTGAACGAATTCAAAACAATGAGTTTTCGATACAAATATCAAATATAAAAGAGGAAACGAAAACTAAATAAAAAGCTACAAACTTAAAAGTTTGTTTTTTTTGTTAAAAAAAAAAGGCAACATAACTGCAACAATTCAACTTAATTTCATATATATTCCATTTATGTGATTTCTGATGAGTACTGAATAAATTAAGAGTTGAAATTTTGGCCAAACGTCATGCATTGACAATCAATTTTCTCATACTAGCATAAATTTTTTTTAAATTTTTTTAAATATACATAAAATTAAATAATTTAACTTTGATGCTTTGAATCGTCTCATCCAAAATGAGACATAAAAAATACCTCTTTTTCCAGAGTAAATTTATGTTTAAACATAATTGCTCAACGTTCGAATATCTTTTTGTACCTTCAATTTCAAATAATTTTTTTAAAAAAAAGAAATTCAACCAAATCATATCGAAACTCATAAAAATAATTTGTCCAAACATAACAGCAAAAGTTCAACTTAATTGTCATATCTATTCCTGCACCGTTAATTATTAAACAAAGGTCTTCAAATTCAATATGCCAATTTAAATTTATTCAAACATCAAATAAAAAAAAATTAGTCCTTAATATAAAATCTCTACGGGCAGGCCTTTGTTACAAAAATATGACATGGTATTGTAGGATTTATTTATTTTTCCTTGCAAATTATCCAATATTCTTTGTTAATTTTATTTTTATTTTTCTTTGTTGAGATATTGAATTAAAAAATTTATAAAGAGCAGTTCTAACTTCCATTTTGGAAGTTAATTACTTGGCATGTACTTCTTGGAAGTAATAACGTTGACATTTTTCTTATTAAGGGATTTGATCACCTTATTATTTGACTAATTAGTGCATTAATTCAAACAGTATATATATATATATATATTAAAAAAAATTTACAAAATATTTAACCACCAAAAGTATTGTAGGAAACTAGGTAGCCGTTTGGACGTAAAATATTATATTTTAAAAAATAATATTTAAAGTACATAATTTTAAAAATATATATATTTTTAGACATATATTTGATTTTGTTTTTAAAAAATGTAATTTTGTGAATGAAAAAGATTTTTCACTTGAAAAAATGGCTCAAACTCACTTTTACATATTTGGAACTTTCTTTTTTTTGGAACTTATGTTTGAAAAATAATAATTAAAAATAAATAAAAATTGATCGCTCAGGTACATTCACCACACTACTAGAGATAAAGATTTTTTCTACCACGAATCAAAATAGAAAATTGTGTTATAAAATACAATTGTCGCCCTTTTTTCATAGAACCAACTCAATAGGAATGTACATGTCGGAAACAAATTTTTATAGAAATTCAAAAAGCTTCCTAATTGTTGTTATTATTATTATTATTATTATTATTATTATTATTATTATTATTATTATTATTATTATTATTACTTATTCTCCCATTCTATTGCTGGGAGTTAGAACATGAAATGAAGAAGTAATAAAGAACGTTACTGTCCCAAATCTCATTGATTAGATCTTCTGAATCACCTGATAATCGTTTAATCAAACAAATGTCATGACCTAATGGACTTTAGGACTAAAGCAGAGAAAGAGATGTATTCAGTTAAAATATATGTGAAAATAGCCTTATATAAATATGCAGTTTATATATATACACAACATACCTAAATACAAAAAAGATGGAGCATATGTATTGTACATTGGAAAACACCATACTCTTATCTTATTTGTCACAACTGAAAAAACAGTATAATAACAATATATTTCTAATATGACAAGAATTGATTTAAAAATTGATTATGGGATTAACCAAATTGCTTATTGATATTTTAAATTAAGGATAAGCATTATCCAATAATTTTAAATTTTAAAGTATAAGAGAGTTGAGACAAGAATAGGGTTTTATGATAAGTTGATGTTTTTGGTAAATGTCTGGCCTATAATTGTGCTTTTCTAATATTTTAAAATTTAATTATAGGGATTTGGGGGCCATTAATATTTAATGACGTTCTTTTATACAAACAAATTAGGTGTGTTGAAATAAAACAAGTCTTAAATCATGACATAAGCACTATCACGATTTTAAGTTGACCTTAAAGTTGGACTTTTTTTAAAATAAGATTCTCATATAATTCATGGCGATAAATAATATATATTATAAATGAGTTCTAAAATAATACAATCTTTGTCTAATTTAATTGTGAAAGTAACAATCTTATCATAATTTAGGAGTAATTTTATGTCTAATCCCCTGAAATAAATTCTATCAATTGAAAAAGGAAAAATTATATATAATAGTAAATTAATAACCTAAAATAAATAGAGTAACTAGGGTTTGATTTAATTGTGCTCCATAGCAAACATTTGCAAGAAATTGCTAGGCGCCTCTCTCCAAATATCTCGCTCGTCACTCTCCTCCAATCTCTCGCTCACTTCCTCACTTTATATACAAGTGTATAAAAATTGTTTCTAATTGTATAAAGCAGAGAAAATTGTATAAATATATATATTTTTGTTTTTCTCTCAATCCTCTTCCAGGTCTCGCTCGCCACTCTCCCAAATCTCGCTCGTCACCCTCGCCTTTTCTCACTTATACAAACAGAAGCGAAATGTATAAATTGCGTATCTATTTGTATAAAGCGTGCGAAAATTTTATATACACATGCAAGTACATATATTTTCGTCCTATACACTTGTAATTATACAATAAAAATACTCTCCTGCCCAGTTTTTTTTTTTGCTTTCTCTCTTTCTCGTTTTATACAATTTTCAAATTGTATATAATTTTCCTCTTTCTCGTTTTATGCAATTCGATTAAATTGTATATTCCTTGTCAAGTCTCTTTTGTCTTTCTCTCTTTCTCATTTTATGCAAATTCAAATTGTATATAAGCGTTTTATACACTTATAATAATACAATTCATTTTATACACTTCGGTTTTATACAGTTCTCTACCCAAGTGTCTTTCTCTCTCTTGTTTTATACACTTCGTTTTATACAATTTGCTTCAACTGTATATGTATAACGAATTATACAGTTTTTATGTTTGCTATAGAGCGCAATTATGCAAACTTTGTTACATCATACAAATGTGAATTTTTTATTTGCTATATGTGAAAGAAAGTTGCTCATTGAAAAATAGTTATAATCGTGAAGCGTTAATTAAAACTCCAAAATAATATTGATTATTTTTAAATTACGTATTTAAAGAATGGCTAGTATGCACTATTGATACTCTTTTTCTCTTCATATATTTTTTTAGATTTAACTTTGATATATTGAAATCGCAATTTCTTTTATATTATATTTTTTGAGTGCCGATTCTGTTTCATAATTGGAAGAAAAAGTCATTTTGTCTGAAATAGTTTGTCCAACATTTGACTTAAAATTTATTATTAAGATAATAACAAATTCCTATATTTTTCTTATATTTCTTCTTTTAATTTTTTTAATTGGATTCATTTTAAATCTTATTTAGGTAGAATAATTCACAATGCACAAAATGGCAATAAAAATGACAATAAGAAAATCCAAAGAGCAATGGACAGGAGTCAACTAATTCCCTTTAATATAAACATTTGAACATAAATAATTTTGTAAGCTATATATGATTTAGATTATTAAAAGAAAAAGATTAGCGATGAAGAGGTAATATTTAATTAAAATTAATTTAATGGAACATTTCTTAATTTCCGAGGGTAAGCGATTTCTTTTTAAAAAGATTATGGTTGAGTTTAAAACACCATATATAGATGGAGAGATTGTTATTTTAATTTATTTATCTTATTTTTTTTATTTTTTAATACATAATATATGATGTGACATATTAAGACTAAAAAAATTGAAAAATTTATCAATATATTATGCTTATTTTTTATTTAAGACTATAAAAAATCTATAAATTTTTTTTTAAGAAAATAAAAGATTATATCGTTACATTAGACAAATAAGTTAAAACGGAGAAAAAAGAAATTTGAAACGTGAAAATATGGTTCATTGACGAATGGCAAAGTGGAGTTGAAATTGAATATCGTCATCAAGTCAACACCACCAACTCTATTGACTATTCTCCCGATATATTTTTATTAAATTAAATAATTATCTGAGATTAAAAATTATTATCTCATTAATTTAAATTTATCGATATACCAATACTTGTTTAAAGAGTAAACGTTTCCTTTTTAAGAATTTATTTATTTTAGAGTTTGAATTAATATAATCATAATCGTATTCATTCCATTATACTTTTTGTTTGCTTTTATCGGGTGATTTACAATAATTATATTGGAGATAGAGATGTGTAGAGTGCGTTATGATTAGATCGACTGTCTTGTAATGATAGCTATTGATTGTTCTCTTTGTTTATAGTGTTTGTCCACTTTTTCCGTTTTAAAAAAATTTAAATAAAAAGGCTTATTTTATTAATTTACTCTTTAAGAAATTTCTTTATAAACTTTTTTAACTCTAAAAAAATAAATTGTAATGATAAATAAATAAGATATAATTAATTTCATTTTAATTTAATAAAATAATAAATAATTTAGAATAATTATTTAACACGAACCACTAATATAAAATGAACGAGAACTACTTAGTGGTCAATGTCCTTCCATTTTTAGTAGAAAAAATGTAATCCATGGAACTGACCTAACCTACAAAGGTATTAGTAGTAATTATTAATTATACCATTGAGGACAATGAAATATTTAATCTAATTTTTGGTTGACACAACTTGAATTTTATCCTATTAGAATTAATACAACTTATTAATAGGCGGCAAGAAAGAAAGAACTTTGGGAAAATTATTAAATTAATTTAGGTCATTAAACATTTTTTTTTAACATTCCAATCAACTTGTATTTACACTTTTAATCTCTTTGAATGTGAAATTTTTTCAAACTTACTAAATTATTAAGCATTAAATCATTCAATTATTATATTTGAATACAAATATTATAAGGCTCATTTTCGGTGACGACACCCTTAAATTTTTTTATCATTTACTTTCTGTGGATGGTATTTTCAACATAATTTTTTTTTTCTTTTTAGAAACTTAAACGAGAGATATATAATTAAGGATGAATGCGTCTTAGTAAGCGATAAATTGTTGAACTCAACGAATTGACAAAAGTATCAGTCACTAAAAGTGAATGCAGAATGATAAAGTTTATTTGAACTCAATACTTTTAATATGAAATACAATTTATAAAATTTACCATAAACTGTAAATATATATCTATAGCTTCTAAAATATAACAAATCCAACGTTAAAAATCTTAAAAAATAAATTCTGAATCTAAGCTGATGATAGAGTTTCAAAAAATTGTGGTGACTCAACTAAAACTTCAGCTGTGTTGACTTTTGTTTGCATGTATCAGTTGGTCAACTGCTTCATTCATTCAAATCCTTTACTACCCCATCAATTCAAAGAGATTAATTAATAATAAAAAAATACTTTAATTATCAGATTTGTCAAAATTTTGACTTTAGTTTTCTTATGTGCGATATCAACAAATAAAATTCATAATTTCACTTATTCAGAAATTTTAAAATTGTGAATTGCAAAACGGACGATAAATTAATTAACAATAGCGTCATCAAAATTAAAAGTTAAAATCATATATATATATATATATATATAATATTATTATTATCTCTAAAACAAATAAAAATAAACTACCATGTCATATCAAATCAAATTAGATAGAGTAATAATTCTGACGCTTCAGCTTAGAATAATAAGTCTCACATCGATAAAATATAACAGAGATATCGAATATATAAATAAAAAAATCTTACACATCAACAACACATTCTAAAACGATACATACTTAGAACTTAATGTAACAAAATCACTGACAGATTAGACCGTTAGAATAATAATTAACTAGGAAAAAAAAGGAGGAGGAGAGGGTACATATATATCTAAAGTAACAGTGCAAAGAATAATAATATAAAATAATAGCAAGAGAATTCAATCCAAAATACCATTTAATTTTTATTTAGCATAATTAAATATGCTTATCTCCTAACTCCTTTAATTGCTATGTCTAATCATCTTTCTTTGAATAATGTCAACCAAATTCCAATACTTTCCCCTACCCCCCCCCCCACCCCCACCCCCACCCCCAAACATATATCTATATGTGTGTATAAATACAACTATGACTTGAGATTTCATGTAAAACCAATCAAACAAAAAAAGTATCTTTGAGATTATCAAGAAGAATAGAAAAGGTATTAATAGCAATTATATTATAAAGTTGATTAATTATGGCTGATGAATATTTTCAAGATGGAGTCTACGGAGAAAGCTTGTGGATTAATTCAACAAAAAATATTTTTAGTTTATCATCATCCACTAATTCAATTCTTGATCCAATTATTGGACGATATAATTTTGCATGGCCAAATGATGATCAATTTTTGGACATGAAAAATATGTCAAATAATAATGATGATTATTATTATTCTAGTTCTGATGATTCTATAGTTTTTCAAGAATTTCCCAAAAATCATAACTTGGGGATTAATGGAAATTCTTCTTCACCAGATTGGAATCACTCAATGTAAGTAAATCTTGTTTTTCATATTTTTTTTTGTGCCTCTTAAGGAGATGGAAGGGTTATATAATAATATTCGATTATTCTCTTCGTCTCAATTTATATGTTAGTGTTTGAATGAGTTCGAGATTTAAGAAAGACATAATAAGTTTGAAGCTTGTGATCTATAAAATAGTTGTACAAGTCTAAATCATCCTATTATTAAGGATAAAAATGAAAATTTAAAATTAAATTTGGGGGTGAAGGGGGGGGGGGGTTAATGATATTTTGAAGTTATCACTAAGATGTTGTAATTTATTTGATATATTTTTTTTTTATTATAATTTTTTTTAAAAAAAGAATTCTTTTTTACATTTGAATATAATTTGACTTTGAAATTCTCATTTTATTGTTAATGAATAATGACATCATTTATATACAATTCCACAAAATTTATACCTTATATATATTTACACTTATTTCAAAGTCTTTGATTTTTTTTTAATTTGTATCTACTTAAATAAGACCACTTAAAATTAGACGAAGAAAATAATTTTGTATTCCTTTTCTCATTGCGTATCTCTTAATTTTCTAATCTGAACAAATAAATTCTAAGTCTATTTTAATACCGTAAACAACATATAATGTGTATATATTGGTAAAGTTTTCTTATATATTCCATCTTTTTTTTCTTTGGATTTTTGCAGCAATGTTTCCATGCTACAAGAAAAACTCATTTCAAGAGAGAATTATCCTAATCATAATGATTGAAGAGGAACTTTTCCAGCATAATTAGTGAAGATAATTCCTTAATTAAACCAATTATGAATCAAGATTTCACTAATTACTATTCAGATTTGCTTCAAACATTGTTTGCTAATACTGATCTTCATGAAGAACAACCTCAACAACAATCTTTCAATTATCCATCATCATCCATAAATCATAGACAAAAATTGAAGGATTTTGTACCTTCTTTACCTAAAGTAAGTACATCCACATAAATATAGTTTTGACGTATTTAAATATGTCATCGAACTTTGATGACGTGATCAAATTATCATTTGTCACATGAATTAACTCGTTATGACATATTGTATGAGCCTTTTCACAAATAAAAATAACATAAATGAATTCTTTTTTCAAAGTTCGATAATATATTTAAACTTTTTCCCTTTTATTTTATTTTAATCTATTGGTACAATTTTTTTTTTCAGTTTGATATTGAAGAAATTGGAGAGTCCAAATTAAGCTCAATTACCAAGAATAACACAAATGAACAAACAAACAAACGGCAAAGAATTGAGACACCATCATCATTGCCAACTTTTAAGGTATATATGCAAATACAATTCATTCGTTTTAATTTATACGATATAGTTTAACTGACTCGATATAATATTTTATAATTTTTTGAATTTTTTATAATTTTAAATATATCATAACTTACTTGATTATATGTGATTAAAATCATAAAATTTATGATCTTAAACAAGCGTAGAGATAGAGGAGGAGCATTAAGGGTTAATCTAAACTCTCTTCAACGCGAATTAAAATTAACTACACATTATTCTAATTAAATATACATATATACAAAATTAAAATTATTATTTATTTATATATATACAAAATTGAGCTTTGTTTATCAATTGTTTATTATTATTATTATTAGGTGAGAAAAGAGAAACTGGGTGACAGGATAACTGCCCTCCAGCAATTGGTTTCACCTTTTGGAAAGGTAAATACTTATTTTTAAAAAAAATATTTTAGAGAGTTTTGATT
Source organism: Solanum peruvianum (assembly GCA_027705065.1). Lineage (NCBI taxonomy): Eukaryota > Viridiplantae > Streptophyta > Magnoliopsida > Solanales > Solanaceae > Solanum > Solanum peruvianum. Next base: position 3,954,288 of record JAKWJD010001757.1, on the reverse strand, counting down.
AAGGGAAAGATTTTTTTCTCCATACTTTTTATATTGTTTTTATATATAAGTTAGTTGGTCAAATCATATTAAAATATCATGCTCTTTTAGTACATAAAAAAACTTTGATCTTTTAGGTGGTCACTAAATTAATAATTCTTTCGTTCCTATTTGCTTGTCCGTTGTCATTATTTTAGATTTCATCCTTTTTATTTAGTTTTTTTTTTTAAAAAAAAAGATTATAACAAATGAACATGACAAATTTATTTTAATTAATTAATTTGACTAGTAAACGTGAATTCATTACTTAGATTTCTCCAGTTGTATATATACTTTCTTAAGGGTAAAATATAAAGAACAGTGAGATTTATGTATTGATTCTATGAAGTGTCAAATATTAAAAACATCAATTTCTAGTAAGGATGATATGCAAATAGAAATAAATCAAAATAGTTATTAGTATTTCAGAAAGTCACTTTCTTCAACGATATCAATTTACTTATAATTTTCAAGATTTTAATAAATCTTTTTATAGTTTTATTAATTGCATTCACAATTTGTTGTCTCAGACAGATACAGCTTCAGTTCTCCAAGAAGCAATCGAATACATCAATTTTCTTCATGATCAAGTCAATGTATGTTTTTTTTTTAAAAAAAAATTATAACTCCACAAAAATTAATATTAAATTTACCTATAAAATTAAATATGACGAATTAATATTTGATTTTTTCAGGTATTTAGCAATCGATATATGAAAAATGGACCACCCACACAACATCAACAGGTAGGAAATCTATATACCCCTTAATTTTATATCACTATGTTATAGCATGTTACGATATGTTTATTACAAATGAAATTACTTTTTAAATGATGTGATTGTATAAATATTTTTTTATATTGTCTGAGAATATAGATTGTTGAACTCTAATTTTTTCTTAATTAACTATGATAGGTTAAGGAATTACAAGAAGGATTAAAACAAGGGTTAAGGAGCAAAGGACTATGTTTAGTACCAATATCAAGTACATTCCCATTAGCAGCTGAGACTACTATGGAATTTTGGACACCAACATTAATGGGAACTACATTCAGATAGATTTCGAGGCGGATTCAGCTTATAAAATTAATGAGTTCTGAACTGTGTACATAGTAAATGAATATCTTAATTAAGTCAAATACAAAGTTTAGACTGACGTTATAATTGAATTCTGCTCAACTTATACCTCATACGCACCCTACTCCATCTTGATCATACAAACACCAACCAAAAAGAGGAGAAGCTTAAGAAATTATGTATAATTAATTGATCAAAACAAGGTTATTTTAATTAATTAAGTGATGTTGTGGAGAAGAATAAGGAATAAACATCGGATTATTACTGATATTGATTGTGGTTGAATGATTAAGATTTCTCTACTCTTAGTTAGAAGTTTCAGTTTGAAGCCCCTAAGAATAAAAAAAAAAAAACTTGGAAATACCATCATCAGAGTTGAGCCCTACAATGTCTGAATCTGAATCTAATTAAATTTTCATACAAATTAAATTTCAATATAAATACTGACCAATTTAGAAAGCGGGAAAAGCAAGTCAAGGGAAAAGTGAAAGGAAAACAAGTGGCTATTGATCAATTGAAGTGAACCAAAAAATGTACCTACCAAACAAGTTGGGAAGTTTTGTTGACAATTAGCATCTCTTGCTATAACTTTTTTTTTTATCATCTTTATGTGATTTGAATTTGATTGGTTGATAGGTATCGTAGTATAGAGAATATATCTCAATATTTTGCGTTCGCTCGAATTTTTCAAAAATATTGCAACAATCGTATTGAATTGATCAAATAGGCTTTGGGTTCAAAGTTCATACTCAAAGGCTAAGTTAAAAGAAGAAAGACCGTTCGAGTCCTACAAGAAGCCACCGATATGGTTGAAATTCTTTCGATTCATTGGAATTCTTCAATTATATACTTTTTTTTTTTGGAATATTTAATATGTCACCATAAATAATTTTTGAAGAGTTTGAATAACATAATCTTCTATGCTTTAATAAATATTAAATATTAATCGTTGAATTAAATTCACACATTTTCTTGGACATACGAGAATATATATGGCTTTTTAATTTGTTCTTATTTTTACTTTTCTTGCATTTTCCTTGAGGGATAAGTGGATATACCTTAAAGGAATATATACAAAGGAATATTGAATAGGAAAAGTGTCTTGGCATCATTATGATGGTAGTAAAATTGTATGTTCAAGTAGTCTCACAACTACATCAGTGTCACAAAATTTATGTGACATTTACTTTAATTAAAGAAATTTTATTAGTTTAGGAGTTAATTACTTTGATATATTTTTACTTTGTAATATGACAAATTTAGATTTTGGTGCATTCGGATACATCTAAATACATGTATCTCAAATATATATGATAAAAATTAGGTGTAATTTGTTCTAGATACACAAAGTGGACGCACATGTATATGAGATACATAGGAAAATCTCGCTCGTTATTTTCTTTTGTATCTGGTTGTCACGACCCAAAATGGGCGTGATGGCACTCGTCTTATCCCACCAAGACAAGTCAGCCTAAAACTCAACCATTACAATAAAGTGCGGAAATAAAATATAAGTAACTTATAAAACCCCAAAACCTGATAGTCACGTGTACAAGCCTCTAAAGTATTACAATTGATTCAAAAGAAAACTCAAGTCTCTAATGAACTTGTTTCTAGAATAGAACAAGATCATAATTAAGAGAAGAAAGTCTGTTGCGATGGAAACAACTACCTGACAAATCTCCAAGAAGCCTCGGAAAAAAAGAGAATGACAAGTACAACAAAAATCCAGGCTCATAACCTACAAAAATTTGTAGAAGCAAGGGGTGAGTACCAAATCACACGGTACTCAGCAAGTAAACGTCTAAACACAAGCTAAGGGGATGAAATACGGGTACCCCTACCTCCCCAACTGAACCTCCACAACTACAACCTGCATAAAATTCAGTCTAACCTAACAGTTCATATTTACATAGCACGTACTCTACAACAACACTTATACAAATTACATATATATCCTCTACAATCACCACTTATCAAATTACATATCCTCAATAACAAGCTCAGTATTATCAATCACAAATTCTGCAGAAAGGCAATCACAAGATCAGCAAAACAAATATCAAGTTCACCAATGATAAGTATGTGTAATGCAATGTCAAGTATAATGATGCATGTCTGACCTAGTGATACACACCCGCTGTCTCTCAGTCGGGACCCATGGGGGACATATCTGTCCATGCACTGTGTCGCGGCGCACGACACGACCTCGATAACAGTAACCATCGCGGCGCGCGATACGTCCCTCGAAATATAGTATCCATCGCGGCGCGCGATACGTCCCTCGAAATGGTACATCCTCTTTAAGTTCTCATTCTTTCTCAATGCACATAACACTTTCACAACCTGTCTCAGAATAATGCAAATGACATGTTCACACAAATAATGAGGATATGACCATTTTCACAACACTGCATAATTCACAACAACATCAACAATGATTCAACAAACTTTTCAAATCATTCTTTATTATCAACACATCACACACACAAGCATTATTCACATTGCCTTTTATCACCCTTTGTTTTCATCATTAGAATTATTCAATGTGGACAAGTCAACCCATCACAAAGTCCCATTACTCCCACACATATATACCACAAGGAAATACACACATTTCATACACTTAACAAGAGCTTAGAAATTCATTGCCTCAAATAGTCGACAATGACTCCAAAACTTGAGCCTTCCTCTTTTGTTGACTTCCAAACCAATAAATCTATTCAAATAAATAACCACGATATGATTTCGAAACTAACAACATTCATATTGCTATATCTATAGCTTAGACCCAAGACTCATCCAAATGTATAATAAAATTTCTAAATCTTTATTCCAACCAATTGATCAAATCTCATATTTCTGAATTTCAAGTTTAGGATTAAATCTTAATTCTCCGAATAACATAATTATAATGATTTTTACATATCATAAGCACCCACTATTTAACACATATCTCAATATATCAAAACTTGAATCCTAATATGATAATCAAATGAAAATAACTAAAGCCGAAACTAACTGCCCAACACATCAATGATGGACTACAAAACTATCTGCTGAAACCATTTATTTTCAATGTTCCAATTCATATTTATCGTTCACTATTAATAATCCTAATCTTGGAGTAATCATTGTCCAATGATTAGGACTAATCATTGTCCAATGATTGAACCATAAACTTATACACATTTATAACCAAGTTCACATATATTATAAAGGATAATGCCCAAGTACCCCCTCAACCTATGCCCGAAATCTCAGAGACACACTTATACTATACTAAGGTCCTATTACCCCCCTGAACTTATTTTATTAATAATTTTTTTTTACCCCTTTTTAGCTTACGTGGCACTATCTTGTGGGCCCAACGATGGTTGACTTTTTTTTTCGAACTAGTGCAACGTAGGCTAAAAAGGGGTAGAAATTACATATAAAATAAGTTCAGGGGGGTAATAGGACCTTAGTATAGTATAAGTGTGTCTCTGGGATTTCGGGCATAGGTTGAGAGGGGTACTTGGGTATTTTCCCTATTATAATTATATACGTTTAAACCTAAAAATCTATTCTAGTTACTCCAAAATTTAATAGAAAGGATAAGAATAATTACCTTGATATCGCGAGATAAAAATATCGTTGTTTCTCCTCCTTTTTCTTTTCTTTTCTCCCCTTTTTTTTTCTTTTCTTATCTGCATATTTTTTCTTTTAGATCGTTCCTTTCTTTCTTTTTCTTATAATCCGTGCGGCTTTTTATAGTCTAGGGCACTTTGCCCCCCTTTTTTATTTTATTTTTATTTTATTCATTTATTAATTAATTCCTTTTCTATTTTTTTTCTATTTTTTTTTAATTATTTTTTAGCAACAATAAAATAATCTTTATTAAATCTAAAATCATGTCACTCATTGTTACAAGTCATATAAATTATTTATAAAATCTACTAAAACGTTAATATAAAAATAATAGTTGGAATTTCTAAAACGACTAAGAGGGTCGTTACACTGGTATGTCATATACATGGAAATCACACCAAATACATATAGATACATGTATCTAGTGTGATTAACATGTATATGAGATACATGAGTATCTTTCTCCCCATCTCGCTTGTCTTTCTCCCTACTTTAGTGTATCTGGACTCAAAATACGTGTATCTTACTCAACATATGATCGAAAACTCTTAACTAATGGTGAGATACATAATTGTTCGAAAGTATAGATAAAATTAGTATATATGGTATCAATATATTTCTAATCATAAGGTAGTTTCTCCTCTCCTTTTCCATGCCTCGTTTCATCGAAAATCATTACTTGTCTTTTCATGAAAATTAATATGATCGAAAATCTCTGCCTTGAATAATACGAGGTACTATTAACATAAACATATATAAAATGCAACATCGTTGGTGTTATTTCACAAGTGAGATTTAAAAGAATAAAATATATATATAGAACTGATCCTTACTTTTGTGGGGATAGAGAAATAATTTCCAATAGAATATGTTGATAGAAACATTTAATTAGTTAAACGTCAATGCAACTTGAATCCAAATCAAGAATGATATTATTTCAAGTGAATTACATATATTTTTTAAAAAAAAAAAAAAAAAACAAAGAAAGAAAAAGTGCAACATATTTCTCCTTTCTGAAATTCTAAACCCGCCCTCATCAGTCTGCCCTTCGTCGTAGAGTCACAAAGTGAAATTTATTAAGTAGAGCCTTTGAGTTTTTTTGTGATTGTGGCAATGTACTTGCCTTGATGAACTGCTTGTTCCAATTCAAGCTGTGTTGGTTGTCTAGAACCATCACCAGCAAAAGTTCCATAACCATAGGGACTTCCACCTTTAATATTCTCCATCTCAAACATTCCTGCTCCAAATGAATAGCCAGTTGGTACAAACAACATATCATGATGTACAAGTTGTGTTATCGCTGTCGACTTGTAAAAATAATAACACATTTCTATATTTAGTATGTTTTTTGTTACGGTTTATAAGACATAGTTTGAAACTTGAGAGTCAAACAAGAAATTAAAACTTTTAGATGTGATTTATTTTTACGTTCATTAATATTTTAAAATGTTAATTATTGTGACTTATAGTACTTTTGAGGCATAATACGTAAATATGTCTCTTAACTTAGCAAATCACATTTATATCCTCCAACTCTGAGTATACACAAGTAGACACATGAGTCCTATGTGACGTAATACATGCAGGACACCATGTAGGACTCAAATTGCCATGTAGGATGTCACATAGGATGTGTCTGTCTATTTATTCAACTTTATACAAGTTTAAGTGTCTACTTGTGCATACCTAAAGTTAGATGACATAAATATGTGCTAAGACTAAGTTAAAGACATTGTTATGTTTATGCCTACTTTTTATGTAGTTTTAAAAGTTATTCTTCAAAAACCTTAAAGATTGCATGTTCGAATGCACAGTCAAAAGAAACAAGTTTGACTCTCTAAATCTGAATAATATCAAGTGATGAACTTGCTGAAGGTGATGGATTTGTATTTGGATTTCCAACAAGATTTGGAATGATGTCTGCTCAATTATTAAATTGAGCACACATCATTCCAAATCTAGTTGGAAATCCAAATACAAATCCATCACCTTCAGCAAGTTCATCACTTGTAATTATTGGTGCATCACTTTTAGGTGGTGCACTCATTTTTGCAAGAATTTCTTCTGATAGAATTTCTGGTACCTGTTTCAATCAACATCCTGATCAGAAACGAATTCAAACAGACGAAAGCACAAGCTTGACAGAGGTACTTTCTCATCCACCAACTCCCGTATCTTGAATCTTCGGTTCCACCACTCAAGAGCAAAAAAGCCTGGAGAACAAATAACCATGACAACCCTGGATAGTGTCAAGCAAAGGACTAGTCTGACATGCTTCCTCTACAGGACGGTTCATCCATTTCTTTGATAAATCTTCTGCATTTGCAGCAAGCTGATGCTGCAAGACAGCTGCACCTAGTGGTCCGACCAAATTGAGCCTTGTTGCAGCAGAAACAACATCTCTCATCGTTATAAACAAGTAAGCCTTTTGACAAGTTTCAGCGTTCAATCCGAGAAGCCCGCAGACAAGTCCAAAAATAGGAGCATGGTGGAAACGGACAGCTCCACAAGCCAAAGACATTTCTCGCATAGTTTTAAAATAAGGAACTTCCTGGAACACAGCAGCAGCCACTCTCAAAAGTGCCGATCCTTGTGAAATAGACGCTTTCCTACTAACTTCATTTGTCAGTGTTGCATCCAATATTTTATCAAGTTTATACCATGTTTCAACATTAGGAGATGTATTCAAAGTATAGACAAAAGGAAGCAATAGGCTTCCTGTATTCTCGAGTATATGGATCACAAATGTTCGAAGATCTTCAGGCCCAGAGACTAACCGGGCTTGAATAGCAGCCTCAACGCCAAAAGAATGAGCAAAACCACCAGTAGGAAGAACAGAATCAAGCAACTGCCATTGGCTCCACTGAAGCAATTCCTTCGGTGCGAATTGGAGACTACCCTCAATCTTCTCCATCTTTTAAGGCCTGAACAAGTTACAAACAGGACAGAGTAACACATACCGGATCTGAATATACCGAAATTCTTAAAGAATTTTTTCTTTGAGAACAATATAAAATAGTTGGGATCAGATTCTAGCTGAAAACCTTATGTCTCAGCAAGTAAAAGCGATAATATATAGCCTGACAAATTTAATCCATCCACAATCTTAGATTCTATGACCAACTAATGGTTTTGGTTTCACCCACTGTCTAATCTAGATATAAACTTGATAGCCTAGTTTCACGTCCCGCCACATCATTGAGTCTTAGCAAATACTCTAAGCCTGTGACACTAGCCTCTACATCACAAGAACAAGTCCAGTTTGTTAGGCATCAAACCTTTTCTAAGCTGCCTTTTTTTGTTTATCATATTATTATTCTTAGGACTATCACTAGTAGAATCAATAAGAAATTTGTGCTATTTTCTTACTCATTCTCACACCAAACAACTCAATTGGAAATACAAGGTGGGAAACAATTCTCTATGACTGAAATGAAAATTTCAATTATGATATACTCCATAGCATTGAATAGACTAAATATCACAAAATTCCAATTTCTACCATTAAATTTAATCCTGAGATTCAAGGGAAATAAAGAGAGAGAAAAAAGATACTTACAAATCGAAATTGGCTTGAAAAGAGAAGATCCCAAATGCAGAATCCATAAGTCTACCCAAATGGGGAAAGCACAAATAATAGGGTCAATTTGGAGAAGAATTCCAAAATAGTCTCTTATCTTTCAATTTAAATACAAAATCATCCCTACTTTTTGGCATTAAGTAGTAATGGTCCTTACTGTTTCACAAATTGATCATTTTTCATCCATTTTAAACAACTGTCTTAAACTGAAACATTAGTTTTTAACTTTTGATCTAATTTTACATTATCACAACTGTTAGAATATACACGATAGAAGTATAATTCAAGATCACGAACAAAACATAATAGCATGAAAATGTAAACCGAATAACTTGTGAAACTCTAACCTTTTTAAACTTTCACACAACTCGTTCAGAAATTGAGATTCCAAAATTGTCTTCTACTAACTTTTGACTAACTCTCTCGAATCAAGTCTTATATGAACAAATTTTTTGTTAGAAGAATGATTGTCTTTCATTGAGAACCACCACCCTATTTATACTTTTCAGAAGAGGCGGAACGTGAAAGATGAAATGTCTCTAGTCATTAACATCATTAATTGTATTTAGACACTAGTAAATGTATTTAATAACCATGATCAATAGTCATCAACAATCATTAAATATCATTAAGTATATTTAGACACTATTAAGGGTACCCAACAACTACTCCCTTTGTTCTAATTATTTGTCTACTCTTTTTTTTAATTGTCCTTAATTACTTGTCAATTTTGACAAATTAAAAAAAAAAAAAAAATTACATATTATACCCTTATCTTAAGTTTTTAATTCATCTACTTAATAATTAATAGGTGTAAAATAGTAAACTCACTATTCAAAGAAATTCATTATTTTCCTCTTTCTCAGTTAAGAAATTAAAAATATTTTCTTTCTTTTAAACCAATAAAAATAAAAAATAATTTATTCTTAAACTGAAAAAAGCACTAACAATCCTTTTCTTCGAAACTCGATCAACTAATCAGACATATATAGTACTGACCACAAATTTATTAGCATGAATTAATCATATCATAATAAATCACAGATTGTACCACTAAATATCTTTAACTGTCCTTTTCTATTTAATTTCAATTTCTTATCGTTACAACTTATTTAACTCCCCATGCTAGAATTATCAACACCTATTAATTAAATCGAACTTCTGAAAAATTTAATCCATTGATTCATTTAATCATTTATCTTTATACTTAAAATAATTCACATGACGGATATAAGCAATTATAAAGGGATGTCTTCTTTCTCATATCAAAGATATAGTTCTATCAACTAATTATTATTTCTCGAATGTAATTTGTTATTGTCCAATCTATTAGGAATATTTTGACTCATCATAGAGTCTCACCTTTTAATAGATTAAAATAATAAAACAAACTACGCATATCATAATAATTACATCAAGATTAAGAATATAAGCACATGTAATGGACTAGAGATATTATTTATAGAAATTCAGAACCGAAATAAATATCTCAATTTGATCCGTCATTACATACACTGGATAAATATAGTAGAAAAAAATAAGAGCATAGTTTATAAACGAATTACTAGCTAAGTATTTGTCTAACAAAAGGATTTTGTAGCTAATTTTACCAAGTAATTAGATATAAGTTGGTAAATTACCAACTAATTGTTATTTGTTGGTAACTTGCCAATAAATACTCAGTCGGTTAGAATTTTTTTTGCCAATGAATCAATTTTGTGCTTTATAAATTACTAAACCTATTAGAATCCGTTGACATTTTCCAACTAGTCCATCTTTAGTTAGTGATTTTATTGAAATATAACAAAATAAAACTCATTCAGAAAAGGAAAAGGAAAAAATTTAATTAATAAAATTTTAATCTCGTTAATTAGTTTTGGATCTTTTTGACGACTAACAAATATTAATACGAGCATAATATTCATACACATCGACCTACCAACAATTGCAAGCTTTTGCAAAGCTTCAACCATAGCACTAAATTAAAATTTGATTCATCTGTACAACCTAAACATTCCTTTTGACAGGGTAGCTTATTCCATTTTAAATTGGCATAATACATATATTGGACCCTAAACTTGACTTCAGATTTTATTTTTGACCTCCAACTTTCATAATAAACAAACACACACTTTAACTATCCAACTTTTAAATAAATAAACATATGAGTTCTACATGGAAAAATACACGTAGGACAAAAAATGACATGTAGGATATGTGTGTCTATTTGTTCAACTTTATACAAGTTTAAGTGTCTACTTGTGCATACCCAAAGTTAAAGGGCAAAAATGTAGTTCGAAGCCAAGTTACAGGGCATATTTATATATTATGCCTTTTAAATTGGTCATTCTGGTGACTAGCAAATTATGAGAAATGATTATATGTTGGATCCATTCGATTTTTAATGGTAGATGGTAGCAAAAATAAAGTGAATTTTTACCATGATTAATGGAGGTGAGGTGAATTCTGTGAAGTTAGAGAAGATGAATTGGGGAAAAATAACAGTATCTTATTCCAAGTATTGTAGTCCATGTATGGAAATTAAGCAAAATATCTAAAAGAGAAGTGTTGTAATGGTGTGAGACCTGTGAATATGTTATTAAATGTATGGTTGATTTATCTCACTGCATTTGCCATAACACTAGAAACTAAAGGACCTTATATGAAGTATGATTGCATTTGCTCTTTTGATTAGCTATTGCTGAAGATGCAATAACTCATGGGCGGACTAGTAAGCCAGACGCAGTGCTCAAACATCCATTGATTTTCGATTTTTTTTTGTATATATATATATATATAGAAAATATGATACATATGTTATTATAATTTAAATGAGCATAAAAGCAGCTGTGGTGAGCTTGTTTAAACCTCTGCAATAAGAAGCGCGCGAAGCCACTGACGAGGGTTTGAATCCCGCCAGTAGCATTTCTTTTATGTTAAAGCAAGTAGTAACCACCCACGACCTTTAAATCCTGAATCCGCCACTGCAATGACTGTAGTACATATGTTAGGAGAATGGTTTCCATCCAAATGTTTGGACTGTCCTACATTTTGTGGACCAAAAACAGGTATGTTAAACTTCAATGGTTTTCTGATACAGGGAGCTGTATCTCCACCGTTCTTTCTCCACAAAGTCTGCATCAAGAAACTGAGCTATGAATGTCCAAAGCCGATAAACATCTTCAAAGTTTGCCAGAAAGTTAAGGGCAATGGTGACTACTGCTATCCCAAATTCACATCTTTTGTTCTCTGCATCACATTTTTTTCCTTGTATAGTCCTCTGCTTCTCTTCCTCATACTTATCTGGAAACCACAAATGTGACAGAAACCCATGGCTGAGCGATATATTGTTTCGATCAGCAAGCTTCTGTATGAGAATTGGTTCCACCCTTTCTCCTTTCCAGTCGAACAGATTGAACGCCATAGCAGTTCCCCTGTCAAATTTTATCTTTGGTCCATAGATTTTAACCAGAGGAAAATGGTCCAGTCTGTTTGGATGCTCAAGTTTCAGCAGTGCACTAATAAGCCAATTCACTAGGTACCTTCTTCTATTACCAATCTGAATCAGTCCGAGCGAATCCACATGATCCAAGCATCTGCATTCAATCTCTCTGCTTCCTTTTTCTTCCAACTTGCCTAGTGTGCTAATCGATTCGTCTGATTCCTCTTTGCCAGATGCAAATTCAGCTGAATTAGACCTACATATATGTAGCTCATCCAGTTTCGTAACAAAATTGGTTTTATCTCCACTCCCAGATGAATCTAATACTTGTGTTGGTGGAACAAGACTTACAATGCCTGTACTAACCGAACCTTCCAACATCGACACAACTGATTTCTTGACAAGGAGGCATCCAAACCCTGTGGGATTTTCACCAAAAACCTTATAAAAAGAGCAAATAAGGAAGTCAGGATGGATTAAAGAGAGTCCAAAGCTATCCATATCCTTTGGTCCCAATGCACATGCATCAAGCAAAACATGCCAACCATTTTCCTGAGCCAAACTCATCCATTGATAAGAGTAACTCCCTCCGGTCACTCTTGACTGAAGGGGGAACACAAACAGTCCCCTGGATTTCTTTTGCCTCTTCTTCCTTATCATCAGTTTCCTGAGTTTCGCGGAGTTAATTCGTAGCCGTGGCCATTTAAATTCTGCTGACATTATATTAGCCCCTCTTTTCTCTGATGTATTGACCATACTCTCCAATGCTTCACTCTCATGATCATAAACTGTAAGAAGCTTGCGATTAGTTTTGAAAGGGTAAGATTCGGCTATAAGCTTGAAAGCTGATGATCTATTAGCAGTAAACACCATGGAATATTCATTTGTAGACATGTTAAGAAAATTCATGATCTTTTTCTTCATACAGGATTCCAATTGTGATCCATCTCCGCCATGTAATAGCTCGTATTTGAGATCCACAGACTTGCAAGATATGTCAAAGAAAGGATACTCACTACATTCATAACATGATGGAGAAGAAGAAGAGGATGTCACCTGTGATTGAACCTGTGAGTATGAGAAGAGACCAATGCCAATGTAATCCATGCAGACATGGTTAGAAACTGAGAGATGATAATATTCTTGATTCCGAATCTTGTCGATTTGGCGAGATTCGGAATACTTAGGATAAGCTTTGAGGAAGTGAGCAAATGATTCTTGATAGGAAGGAAGGGATTCATGGTTAGTAAAATGAGTATTTGGGAAAAAAGAGGAAGTTGTTGTGGCTGCAAAGGTGTGCCTGCAAGCTGCAGTTGTGCTTTTGGGCTTAGGAAGTGGCTGTTGGTTTTGAGGCTCAAGAAGTATAAGGAGAGGATTGGGGCAACAACCATGAATAATGCCTGATACTTTCTCAGCTTCCATTAAGCCCTTTGTGTGGACTCCTCTTTTTTTTTTTTTTTTGTTTAAACAGTTTGTTGAATTATCTTCATTCAACTATTTCTCTCTTTGTGTTTGTTTGGTTGTTGCTGTCTATCATGTCAGCTATCACGTTTAAATATTGATATGCTTAGTCTTCAAGAGGCGGACCCATATGGTGTCCGCTGGATGCTAGAGCACTCATTAATTTCGTTACGGAATATATATATATATATATCTATGTAGAAATTGATAGGTATTTGTATAAAATTAACATAGAGCATCCAATGACTCCTGAATGGGTACTTAAGACTTTTTTAGCCTTGTTATACCAAGGTTCGAATCTCACTGTTAACACATATTTTTTATATTTTCACTTTAGAGCACCCACCATCTTAAATTTCTAGATCTTTAGTAGGATTTCAAGAAAATGACTTATAATCATTGTCCTTAAGCGCGTTTTGGGCCAGGTTGATGGATGTGGGACCTTTGATTATTACTCTTATAGCTACTGGGACCTTTGATTATTACTCTTATAGCTACTGTATTTGACCTTTTCTCTCTATTCAATAAAGAAAAAGTTGTTACTTTTTGCCCTTTTCATACCCATTCTAGTCATTGCTTCCAATATATGCTAAAGTTGACTCAGCTTTATCAAATTTAAAAAAGAGAAAATTATATATGGCATTTAATATTGTATTTTTTCTACTCAATATGTATTTTACTGTCCCTTTTAGTGTTTGAAAAAAAATGCTATTTCCCACCGAAAAGGGTCAAATGTATTCATAAATTATATAAGGGAAAATAGTCTGATATATCCCTCAAACTTTGTCATTTAGAGCTGATATACTCATTGTTATGAAAGTGACTCATATATACTCCTAATTTGTAAACAAATGACTCACATATATCCTTTTTCTCTAACGGTAATGAAAAAAATATAATTTTAATCTAAATTTTTATTACTTTTTCTTAAAAAATATAATCCCATATGAGAGTAAATTTAATCCTCGTTAGACATATTTTTTTGACATTTTTTTTGTTTCAATGACTAATTTATAATTATTATTTTGATAATCAATTTATTTATGTTCAAATATTCTTGTAAAACTTATTGTAGATGATCAAATTTTTTCTTCGAATACGAAATTAAATTAAAATACACACGAAAAATAGTTTATTTTTTTTCTTTAAACTAAGGAATGAAAAAAAAAACAAAATAAAAATAAGAAACTCAAATGATTATAATAAAAGAAGTCAAAAAATAATTATGTATGAAAAAATTAAAATATACCTTAAACTTTGATAGAAGAATCATATATACCCCTAAATAATTTTTTTAAAAAAATTAGAAGTAATAAATATAAATTTAAAACTAATTTTTTTTAACTTCCGTATAAATGAAGGTATATGCAAGTCATTTTGTAACGACAGGGGTATATATGAGCCGTTGTTAACGATAAGGCATGTATGAGCCACTTTTAAAACGAGGGGTTATATCAGTCCCAATAACAAAGTTAAAGGATATATTAAACCCTTTTTCCATTATGTAAAATTGAACAACTATGATCTCTGGCCTAAAAAAACATTTTTGTCGTCAATATATCGCCAATAGTTTCTTTGATATGAACAAAGAAATTCAACAACTTCTATACGCATTAAAGTTCCCCCTCTCTCCTTTTTGCACAACATAATTATTGTATGTTCGAAATCAATTGAATTCTCATCGTTAAGGATAGTTAGTTACATGATGACTGGATGCTTAAAAGAAATCGAAGAATCAATAAAGATTTAAAAAAACGCAAAGTCATGATCTACTGTTATTTGACGAGCTTTGAGATTTAATATGTTGCTGATAAAAGATAACAAGTCGCAATAGTCAAGATGCGAGCAAATTATTTTGGATTTATTATATAGAGAAAAAAAAAAGAAGAAGCAAAGCAATAGTAGTGGGGAAGTGAGAGAAGAACTGACGAGAAGTTAGAGGGTAAGAAGCCTAATTGAAGATTTAAATTTAAGATTTTAGGAATACAAAATGACGCGGAGATTAGCTAAAAATAATTCAAATATCAATAAAAAGAGTTATACATTAATTCCGAGACATTATTCGTAAAACTTACAAGATATTTCAAAGATAAAATATTGATAAAAAAAAATCTATATAGAATATAGGGATAATACATATATTGGACCATAATTTTGATTTCAAATTTTAATTTTAACATCCAACTTTCATAATGCACAAATAGGCACTTTAGCTATCCAAATTTTAAATAAATAAACACATGAGTCCTACATGACAAAATACACGTAAGACACTACGTAGGATGAAAAATGACATGTAGGATGACATGTACGACATGAGTGTCTATTTGTTCAATTTTATACAAGTTTAAGTGTCTACTTGTGCACACCCAAAGTTAAATGGCATAAATGTAATTCGAAGTCAAGTTAAAGGGCATATTTATGTATTATGCCTAGAATATACTTCATTTTCTTCAATTCTATCTTTGCTTTTGTTTAATTACAAAAATAATTATATTTATTTGAAAATTCTCCGTCAATTTGATCAAATTATTCAAAATTAATTGATCACATTATATCGGATTTTCACATTAATATTGATAGAAAAAAGTGAAGAACCCGAACAATTTAGGAAGAGGCTCCACTATTGGGGGCCCAAAAGGGTATTTAGTGCGGCTTCAGGTCCCCAAAAGTAATGAAGTGAGGAGCAATTCTACCTTGTTAAGTAATTGAATAATTTCCTCAAAACATGCGTCCCTCTCTATAATTATTATTTCCATTTTATGCAACGCTCCTCTTTTATCTTTTTGCTTTTTCCTTTTTTACTTTTTGGACACAAGGAAAAAAATAATAATACAAGACATTATCGTCATCCACCTCCCACAAAAGTGCTAAAACCTTTATCTAATTAAATTAAGTTATAATCAAATAGTTGCTTCTATTCAACTTGCTCTACTAATATGATATATAAGATCAAAAAAGTTATCTTTTGGTATGAAATCTATAATATATTTATGATTGAAGGAGTGATTTAATGAAAATTACGTGATATATAATTCAATATGCATAATACATGAACATGTTCTTTAACTTGATTGTAATTTGTATTTATATTTTTCAATTTTGGATGCGTCTTACATGACATTTTACATGGAGATTTATGTCTTACATGGAATCCTACGTGTACTATGTCCTAGGACACATGTATCTACTTGTTCGGGTTCAAATTGAAGGATATAAATGCCAGCTAAAACCAAGTTAATAAACATAAGTATTTATGTATTATAGTTAATTCCAACATGTTGACAATCCCTTAATCTATGCTATCTTTAAAAAGAAAATTAGCTTTATCATAAAACAAGTGTCTATAGTACTTTGGCCATTATCTATTCATACATGGATCACTTGGTAACAGTTAAAAAAACAGTAAGAGTACTGTCATGTGAGAGAAAGTTGTTACATATCAATCAGCATAGGGGTGGACGTTCGGTACTCAGTTCTGTATTTCGGCTTTTTTATTCTATATATATATCAAATATAAACCCAATTGTAAGAAAATGGTCTAAAATATCCTTGAAATATTGGAAATGATATAAAATTATCCTCTATCTACCAATTGGCTCAAAAATACCTTTTCCACCCACCTATTGGCTCCAAAATATCCTTATCATCCACCTTTGGATTCAAAATTGACCACTTATTTATCGGTTTTAAGTGTAAACTATTTATATATTTTTTTAAATACTTGGCACTCAACTATTTGTTATAATTTAACTTATTAGTATAATATATAAATCAATTTACTACCCACTCATTACTAATTAAGCCCCACTAAATTAATAAACCTGTCACATTACTAATGCAACAACAAAAAGCTATTGCCAATGAGTGTTTTTAAAAATTGAAGACGAAGTTATCTACTGAAGTAGATTATCATACATTCAAGAGTCTAAATAAAAATTAACAATAAACTTAAAAGTCTGACTATGTTCATCTTAATTATTCTTTCTTCTCAATTATATGATGTTACTTCATAGATAATTTTTTTTAAAAATAATATATTAAAGGTTTTAAAACAAATCATAAATAAATTATAAAATTATATTAAAAAAAGTGAATTAATAAATTCGGAATGTATTACTTCTTTACCTTTAATTATAAATTTCAAATTCAAGCTTGAAAGAGAGTCCTATTGAAAGTGT
The DNA here is from genome assembly GCA_027705065.1 of Solanum peruvianum. Classification (NCBI taxonomy): domain Eukaryota; kingdom Viridiplantae; phylum Streptophyta; class Magnoliopsida; order Solanales; family Solanaceae; genus Solanum; species Solanum peruvianum. Next base: position 3,936,897 of record JAKWJD010001757.1, on the reverse strand, counting down.
CCTCCAAAATAAGTAGCTCAACTTGAAAGATTATCCTATTGAGTCTCTTTTATTTCAAATGTTATACTTTGAGATTTAAGTGTCATTTGGCCAAGACGTTGATTTAAGTATTAATGAGAATGTGTCCTATTTTATCATTGAGTTAAGTCTTCTGCTGAGTTAAGTAAGTCAGGCCAAGGATTCGATCAAGATCAGCAATGGTCATGGGGTGCCGGCCACGTCCAGGGTGTAGGCTCGCGCCGTAACACTAGTCAAACATTGTATCTATCATACAATGCAGTACAACATAGTACAATACAATACAATACATTATGAAACAATGGGTAACAATGATCCAAACAAAATGTTAATCTCTCTTGAGACATTGTTTTTTTCTATCTTAAACATGATTTAATCAATTTTAATTTCGAAAAAATTCTCGGCTGAGGCAACAATTATTGTACCTCCAGACATTATTCAATAAGCAATATGCGTATTTGAAAAATAATCGAGTCTTTTATTTGATTGAGTATTTTTATTAGATCATTATCTTCTACTTGTATTATTTGTCTTAACATTTTAAATTCAAAAAATAAATATAAACCATCAATATCAGAATAACTATTAGGTGTTAAAGAAAATTCAAGGTTAAGACACTATTTTATAAAACAATTCTCATCATCTAGTGATATCAAATTACCACTAAATAAGAAACAAAAATATTTTCTTATGCTTCAATTGGTTTAATTCTATTTTAAACTTAAAAAGTAGCTTGATCAATCATATATATAAAGTAATCAACTGTAATTTCACGGGACTTTATGATTCCGTTATCAATATTTTCATCAAATTGTTTCTTACGAAATTCTTCTTTATTTATCTCATAGGCAATTTCATTTGTAGAAATCATAACACTCACAGTACATATAATATTTTTTATAAAAAAATCAACATTTATAAGTAATTTTTTTTTAAAAATTGAGCCCCCAAACAATGGCTTTGGTGGCCTACGGGTTAAGACGGCCTGTCCTTAAAGTTGGTTCTTTTTAACTTTTGACTTTAGAGGTTTGTCCACGGGACAAGCAATTACCCATTTCCTCGGTTATTCTGGTTTTAATATGAACTGATTGCGGATGAAATTAATCTTATTATTCATGATGGGTTTTTCCAGTGTTGAGTTTTGGAAGAATCAATATTTTTGGCCTTGACATTTCCATTTAAAACATGGAGTCCAGTTAAAGTTTAGGGTAACAATGTATCACGTAAACCGAACCAAGATGCGTCTAATTACATTATATTAAGCAGTGGCAGTAACATGACAACTCTCCTTTGGCATGTTAATCAAATATTTTGTCACTGCTGTATGGAGCCACCCAAAATGCTGCATGCCAATAGAGTGTAGCCCTATAATGATGCATGCCAATATATAGTTGAATTAAATGTTTACATTGGTTTAAATTTCTCTTACCTTTTTAGAAAGAATTGATGTCGATCCAACTAATTATTACATCATGCATATTCCCATAAAGTCTAATGTTACCACATCATGTTCATTTGGGAGACAAAAATATGTATAAGGCAGGTTAACTTGAACAAAATCATGGACATATAATCTACCTAAAAGTACAACAACAATGAGTTGGCTCAAAGTTTCTTGGGCTATAGAATCACGAAGGATCTCTATTTTGTTGATTGTAATGATGAATTGGTTTGGTAGCTTGAGGGGAGCATTCCTTATCATTTACTCCTTTCGTCCCATTTTATGTGAGATAGTTTGACTCGGCACGGAGTTTAAGAAAGAAAGACTTTTAGAATTTGTGATCCAAAATTGAATGATAGAAATTTGTGTGGCCGTAAATCATTTCATTAAGGGTAAAATAGATATTTTATAGTTAAATTGTTATTTAGATAAAAATGTGTCATTCTTTTTTAAACTGACTAAAAAAGAAAGCAAGTCACATAAATTAGAATAGAGAGAGTACTATCTTTTATATATTTTGATGCTAACTTTTCTTTTAATATGCAGAGAGAGTATGAACTACACCTGCTTGAGTTCAATCAATCTTAAGAATCGTTGGGCAATGCGATCCAGCATATGCATGAACAAGCTTCTCAATTTGGAAGGAAAAAGTGGCAAGGGGGGACATAGGGGCGTAGGCGTTGCGTTCTCCAAGTGGGTCTTCGAGAGTGATCATTAAGATAATACATAGCCTCCACCCTTCAACATCCCTTTTGTACTGTTATTTTATGAATTTTGATACTTAAGAGAACATTTTGTAGCTTTTGGAATTATCTAAAGACTTAATAAGTCTTCATTTTATGATTATAGTGTTTAACGATGTTATTTGTTTGTACATGATTAGTTGTTTGGTTTGTTTGAAATGGTTGTATTGAATATATATTGAATTGTAATTTTTATTGCTGGTGTTTAGTGTCTGCTGAAATAAATTTTTTGTCACTTTGTAACAACGGCGTTACATTTTTTTAAAAGAAAAATTTAAAAATTGTAACACCGATCTAACACTTTGTTCTTTAGATTGAAGAACAAAGCGATGGACAATTGCAGTACACTACTAACACTAGGTAAGGCACATAAGAGATTATGAAGCTCGCTCGCCCCTTTCCTGCTATGACTATGGATATTTTCATTTGTAGTCATAGCACCAGACAAAGATTATCAAGTAAAGCTACACCTTTTACGAGAAGAGTCCTTGTTCATGATTTTGTTCCGAATGATAGTTTTTTCAATGTTAAATTTTGTTAGAAACAATATTTTTCGCCTTGACATTTACACCTAAAACATAGAGTCGAGTTAAAGTTAATGGCAACAAATAGAAGGGACTTAGCTAAGGCGATAATATAATTAAGGGTTGTTTCTACAAAGAAGAACAACCAATGTAAATTTTAGTCAAGGCAAGTATAACAATACCTTTTGCATCACAGTATATATTGTTAAAGAATGACAAAAGTCCCACATCGGTGATTACTGAGATGGGTGAACTCCTTATAAGGCTTGAGCAATCCTCCTCCCTTTGAGCTAACTTTTGGGGTGTGAGTTAGGCCTAAGACCTAATTTCACATATATCAAATACTGCGACATGCGTGTAATTACATTACATTAAGTAGAGACAGTAATAGGGCAACTCTCCTTTGGCATTTCAGCTCAAATATTTGATCAAGTTGCTGCTTGGAGCGACCAAAATAGCTGCATGCCAATAGAGTGTAGCCCTATCACTGTTTCCCTTATAATTACTATCATTCACGAACTTTTCTTTCTCATTTTTCTACTTCTGGTTCATCACAACAGAGCCTTTCAATGTTTTTATAGAGCGTTTCCTTCTCAATTCAAGAAACGGAATAAACCCCTAGAGAATCGGCATATCCTATCATTTATTTTTATGCTGTGTGACCTGTAGATATATATCTTCTTGCATTAAGGGTTGCTTTTTCTAAAGTCAGAAATGGGACAGTAACTTTTCTTATCTTTTACATATTCCATATGGTGAAAGCTCTTTTAAAAAAAAAAAATATTTTCATCAGATTCTTCCTCTTGCATTGTTCGTGAATTCAACTTTTAGATGCTTCTCGATTTTATACGTTCCAAGTATGCCATTTGACACTTAAGTTTACGAGTCAAGGACCTTCACTTTTCAATTTACAAATGTTCTTAAATTTTAATTAATATTCTAATTTCCGTAGGTCATGCGTTGAGTTGCCATATTTAGTTGTTCTTTAATGCGAATATAGAATTTGGACTGTAATAGCTAAAACACGAAACATATCCTGGAAATAATGTTGTAGTTCACTTTACTAACCTTAATCATTTCAAATTACAGAAGTATGATAACACACTTGAGTAATAATATATATAAAAGGAATTAAGTAATCTTGATTACCTAGCATCTAAAAATTTTGCAATCTTAAAAATTATATAGAAATGAAACCTATTCATATATAGAAGTATAATACAGATGGAAATAAAGAAGAGAGGAAAGTGAGGAATATGCAGAGGATATGCTGTTTTAAGGTCCTTTGCCTCCTTAGTCACAACTTTTTGAGTCAAATGACAAATTTCAAAGGTGAAATAATAGAGCATCTCTTGGTTTGAACAACTTTTTTTGTTTCCGCATTTACGCCTACAAATTTATGGAGAAGGCAACTGGGGAATCTGATGAACACATTTTTTTTTAAAGGAGCTTTCACAAAATGGAATTGTAAAGAGATAAGAAAGTTACCCTCATTTCAACCCCCTCATGCATAAAAGCCATAGGATATCTCGATTCTCAAGTGGTTTATTCCATCTCTTAAACTGAGAACAAATGCTCTATAAAAGCATGGAAGGGCTCTCTTGTGATGAAGCAGAAGCATGAGAAAGAAAGTCGTCGGTGAATGAAAATAAGGGAAATAGTGATAGGGCTACTCTCTATTGGCATGCGTTAATATATGTATAGTGACTCCACTTCACTGTATCGCATATTTTAACTGACACGCCAAAGGAGAGCTGCCCTGCTACTGTCTCTGCTTAATATAATAACTCAAAGGTCCGTTCTTAATACTCCGATGCAGAAGGTATTATAGCACACTTGTATTAAATGCTTACATTCTTTTTTAGTTTCTCCTAAAAATTTTGGCACGAATTGATGCGCAAGCCAACTAACTATCACAAGGGCTCCTCTGGTTTACATCATTCGTATTTCCTGAAATCTTAACGTTATCACATCAATCATGTTCAAGGATAGTTTGTGTTTGTTTGTAAAGATGACAAACCGTTTCAACTATATCATGTCCATTGCAAGTCCATAGACGGAGCTAGGTGGAGGTTCATAAGTTCGGATGAGCATATTAACTTTTCTATAGATCCTATATTTGTACCTGAAAATTAATTCAATATATATGTTAGAAAGTAAGTATATCCCTAATCCTTCAAAGTCATGAAAGAGATCTCTTAAAGTCATAATTAAATCCCCTAAAGTCATACTTAAATCTTTTAAAGTCATGAAGTATGAATTTGATACATGACATCCACATTTCATTATTTACAACACTCCCCCTTGAATGTTCATGTACAAAATAAAATATAGAAGAATAAAAGAGAGTGTACATAGTTATTCTTAATACGCATTGTTTGCTGCCTCGTTAAAAACCTTATCAAGAAAAAACCCAGTGGAATAAAAATCTTGATTAAGGAAAAAATAGTGCAGCACGTATTTACTCCCCTGATGAAAATATCATTTAATATCTCAAAGACGATGCATTTCAATTTTGTATCTCAATTTCTCAAAGGTTGAAGTTGGCAATGCCTTAGTAAACATTTCATGATGGAATGTACACGTCCACTACTGATCACAAGACCAGATCCCGACAAAATGCAGAAAATAAATAGCACAATGTAAAACAGGCCCAAGAATTTTACGTGAAAACCTCTTTGCTCAAGGGAGTAAAATCACGACTTGTCACACAAGACTTTCAAACTATTTTCACTGATCTTCTCAAGCAAAAGTGAAACACGGTTTACACTACAACAATGAGATTAACCTCCTAATTGTTGAGTTTTATTTGCCCTGATTTCTTACCATAAATAGGTTTTCCTTTTAGGAAAAGGTTTTGGATTGACTAATCCTTTTTTCTGGTAGGAAAAGGTTTAGGACTTTATAAATAGAGGAATGTTCCTTCTAACTTAATTAGCATTCACAATGTAGTATTAAGGGATTTGAGAGTTTTGGTTAGAGGGACAATTTGTGGGTCACAAGCTTGATACGTTATCACTTGTGTGAACCTCCCATGTATTCCGAATGAATTGGTTGAGGTTGTTTCCCTCTGTATTTTGTACTCTCATATTTATAGTAGATTGCTCATCTCCTTTGTGGACGTAGGTCAATTGACCGAACCACGTTAAATCTTTGTGTCTTTTGGTATATTTCTCGTTGTCTTCTTACTCGTGGTCTTTCGAGGTTTGCTTTGCTAGCTTCCGCGTTTACACCTGCTTATTTTCGATCCTAACACTAATCTCACACTAGTAATATAACTATTACTTAAACGAGCCTAAAGAATGCATGTATTGCGCATTATACTATCCCTCAACGATTAATATAGACGTTTACAGTAAGACACAAAGTTACCCTAACTATACTCTTACAAAGATTCACACAAGTTCTGAAACATTTCTAACACAAGTGAAACGAATCCTACAAGTTAAGCACAAATACAAACAATCAAGAACAACAGCAGGTACGGAAAGCACTCCTTCTATTGATCAGGTCCTTGTTGTATGTGTTGTTGTGCTTGAATTCTTCCTTGAAGATGACCTTCTCTTTTTAAGCTTGAGATTTTATTTGTCAAATCTTGAGTTTGTGTTTTTGAGAAGAGACTATAAAATCAACACAAACTCGTTGAGTCAAGCCTATTGACTGAAGGTCTACTGTTCAGGAAAGATGTTCACCTACCACATCAGAGGTGACAGCTTTTTTATAGTTATCTTGTCACCTTTTCATGTAAGCAATCTTGAAGGGACCAGGTCCCTTGCAATGTTCTTTGTGAGTTCTTGAAGGCTTGCTGCCTAACTTACTCCTTTGAATGAATGAATTTAATATGGTGTTTGTCATGTTGAAAATATCAACCATAAAGAGTTATTACACGTTGGAAAAAACACCCCCGTCCATTCTGATTGGTTCAGAACGCTGGCGCCTCACCAACCACTGACACGATAGCTTTAGTGATGTACCCAATTATGCATCTAATGGAGAGAACTCTGTCAGGGATCAGGTCCCTGCATTTGTGAGCCATTGAAACAGACAATCTCGTCCGCTCTTCCTATTGGTGCAGAAAACTGCACTTTCCACCTACCACATGATATGACAACTTTATAGTTGTACCCCATTTGAATCTGGATGAGAGCACTCTGCCAGGGACTAGGTTCCTACATTTGTTAAGGATCATCAAATCACCTAGAATATAACATTTTCTCCCTTTTTGATGATGACACATAAATATTCCTCACACTAAGTTTATTCATTCATTTCACTAGGGGTGGGCATTCGGTTTTTCGGTTCGGTTCGGTTATTTTTTTTCGGTTTTTTCGATTTTCGGTTTTTGTAAATTGCGTACCGAATACCGAACCGAAATATTTTGGTTCGGTTCGGTTTTTGTTAATTCGGTTCGGTTTTTAAAAATTCGGTTCGGTTTTTTAATTCGGTTTTTTAATGGGCCTGTTTAGTGGGCTTTTTAAAATTTTTAAAATTTATAATTTTTTCTAAAATAGACAATAAAACAAACCATGTATTTTGAACTTCTTGTCTTCTTCCACAAGATTACTTTCAACAATAACAAACAAAATTACAAAATCAGAAAGAAAAAAAATGAAAAAATCAAGAAAAAAAATTAAAAAACCTAAAAACATACCTGCACGTCCGGCGGCTGACTGCTGCACGTCCGACGGCTGACTGCTGCACGTCCGACGGCTGGCTGCTGCTGGGTGCTGTCGCGGCTGGCGGCTGGTTGCTGCTGTGCTGCTGGCGGGCGGCGGCTGGTTGCTGCTGGCTGCTGCTTCCCTTGTTGTGGACGGCGGCTGGCGCCTGGCGGTGCTGCTGAAGACAAGAGTGGTTGGAGTTGAAGAGTGGTTGGAGTAGAAGAGGATGAGGAGAAAATAAGAGGAAGAAGATGAGGAGTGAATTGAAAGGAGAGAGAAAATCTGGTAGGTAGAAAGAGAAAGAGTCAAAGTAGGATTAGGGTTTTTACTTTTTTAAAAAAAAATTATTTAATATTAATAATTATTAATTAATATAATATAATTTATAAATTATTAAATTATAGCATAATATTTCGGTTTAAACCGAATACCGAATTTTAAATAATATACACCGAAAACCGAACCGAAATACCGAAAAATACAAAAATTAAAACCGAATACCGAACCGAAAACCGAAATACCGAACCGAAATTCTAAAAAAATTTGGTTCGGTTCGGTATTTCGGTTTTTCGGTGTTTATGCCCACCCCTACATTTCACTGTCATCAGTCCCAATAACAAGGATTTGATTCCTTGTTTGATCTCTAAGTTTGTTAATTTATCAAAACTTAACACCAGCTCCAAAATAACAGTTCATTTGCCGGCTATGATTCCATGTTAGAATTAGACTTGCAAAATTTCGATGGAAATGCCCCTGCTTAACGACAGATAAAAAAGAGATAACAAAAATAAACTATTCATGGAATTCAGAATGATTGATGTATCAAACTTCAATTCATAAATGAATCAAGTAATTTAGTTACACATAAAATGGCTCAGAATAAAACTACAAGTCTAATGTTACAACTATAAAATGGTCTTTGAGCTGTAGCTGAACCAGTTGGCCTTTTCCGAATCAATGTTGAGCTCCCCGATATCATGATTAACAGGGCTAGAGTCTTCTGGAGAAGACGTTATTTCGAACCAATATTATAAACTTAACTAATTCGAACTCGAACTCCAGAATAATTCCCGAGTTTGAACTGTATATTTGAAACTTCAGAAAATTTTCAAGTTCCTTTAGATAAATCACTTTGTAACATTTGCAACATTTTCCTGATGGAAAATTGTGTGATCTGCTGAACCTCATCCATCCTGTAACCTGAATTTCCAAAGTGTTAATTTCTTAGCTTTGGGAATCTTTCGAGCCATCCAAGCAACTTGTCTGAGATTTACAATTGAGTTGAATTCTAATTCATCAGAACTATGTATAAATCTTCAGTTAACAAAAATAATTTGAGGATTAAATACAAAAATTAGAATATAACAGAGTAACATTCACAGCCCTATAACTTCCAATTGAATTCATCTCACAAGCACATTCAAATTATCAATTGGTGGATTCATAACAAAGTAAACCAGACTTAATAGTTGGAATAACACGAAAACAGAACAACTCAGAACAAAATATTAAGAATGCCTGAAGGGCATGTAGATTAAGCCGAGACAGTAACAGGGCAGCTCTCCTTTGGCGTGTCAGCTGAAATATACAATTGCATGCCAATAGAGAGTAGCCCTATCACTGTTTCGCTTATATATTCAAAAATATATTTTCATTCACCAACTCTCCGTTTCTTCTTCCCCTGGTTCACCACAGCAAAGACTTCAATGCTTTTATAGGCATTCCTTCTCAGTTGTAGAGACGGTATAAACCCTTGGAGAGAATCAGCAAATCCTATGTGATTTTTGGTTCTAGTTGTCGTCTGCGGATATCTTCTTCCATTATGGGATTGCTTTTACGAGAGTAAAAAAATGTGATTTTCATCAGATTCCGTCCAGAAAAAGTTGATGCTGCATGATTTTATGCCTTTGAAGTGTGTGCCTTTTGCACCGAAGGAGTGAAATACAGCATATCCTTTTATCATATTCCTTATTTTTTCTGTTCTTCTTTTCTCTTTTACATTTCTATGTTATATTTTCTATTTGGTTTTGATTTTTAGGATTCCAGCGTTTTTAGAGGCCATGAAATGAAGAGTGTTGTTTCATTTGCCTGACATAAATAAAGATCGAATAAGGTGCTTGTTGTGTTCTCTCGCAATAACAGTTCGAAGTGTATCATCGTTTGTTGCCAGTTTACTCTTGAGACATTTGAAGCTGCACAACTACAGCAGCATATAGATATAAATACAGATGTGATGTGGGTATATGGGGTGTGCATAGGTTTGAGGGACAGACTTGCTGGAGCAAGAAATTAGGATGGCATTATATTAATGTATTCTTATGTAATATTCATCCAGACTTGGACTCCAATCGTCCAGCTTCATTATACTTGAATGTCTTAAGTCATAAGGACTGTTTTTTGTTTCACAAAAATTCGTCAATTTATACCATACCATATGTGTTGAAAGTCACTGTGTTGTTTTCTATTGGCATGTGGTTATTTATTCATCACATATTTCAGATGAAATGCCAAAGGAGAGTTGCATGGTTACTGTTTTTGCTTAATGTTATAACTCTGATGCAAAAGTTTTTTACATACTCTAAAACCTAAAACTAAATTTCCAGCAGGGTGGCACAATGTTGTGAACCAAGTTAACTCAATAAAGGCGTATGATCAGTTAGAAGTGGCTAATGAGGTTGGGCCGAGTAAAATATTGAAGTGTTTTATTTGGGATCCGAACTCAATTAGCATTTGGTTGAAAGGGAGAAAGAGTTTGAAAGAAGGGTTTAATTTATGCATATTGAATAAAAATGTCCGTCCTCTTCTTCTTCTAGAGTCTAAGCTTCGTCTAGAGAGAGTAACAGCGCAACTATCCCTTAGCATTTAAGCTCAAATATTTGATCAAGCTGATGTATGGAGCCACCAAAAGAGCTGCACGCCGATAGAATATATCCCTATCACTATTTCCTTCCATGTTTAATAGAGCATTCCTTCTCAATTTAAGAGAAGGAATAATCCTCCAGAGAATCGGCATATCCTGTCATTGAATTTTATGTTGCATCGCTTGTAGATATATATATCTTCTTACTTTAAGGGTTGCTTTTCTAGGGCCAAAAATGGTGGGGGGCAATGTTACTGATCCTTTACAAATTCCATTTGGTAATCTATTAAAAATATATATTTTTCATTAGATGCAGAAAAATGTTGCTGAAAGGTGGAGATGCTGTTTCATTTTATGCATTTGTGAAGTGTGCCATTTGATTCTTGAGAGACTCGGAGTCAACAACCTTCAAACAGCATATCCTTTGTCATATTCCTTAGTTTCCTCTGTTTACTTTTAGCTTTTCCATTTCCAGAATGCATGTCATTCTTGCTTATGCTATTGAACTTTTAAGATTCCAACTCCTCTAAAGGCCATAGTTTGTTGAGTTATTTACTCGAAATGTCGTCATCTATTCCCCAACTGATAACAATATATTCACTCTCCCATGCTAATTAATATATACTCTCTTACATATTATTATTACATATGATATTATAACGAATTAGCAGGCAGTCCACATTAATGCAAAAAAACTGTGTTTAACGAAGCTGAACAATTGTAGCATGTGTTCTAGTATTGATGTTATATAAGAATACAAATTGATAACACAATATTTCTCTAATGCCTATATTGGTGGAAGGTAGAAAATACTCAATGATATTCGGCCGCATATACATATGCCACACACTTGTACATGACATTCTCAAGTTTTATTTAAGAGGAAAAAGGAGAACAAGACAGATATTAAGTTGAAAGTTTTGATCATGACAAATAACTCACAAACCAAATGGTTTACTGGACATAAACGTAGAATTGTCTATAAAGAATTTTTCCTCAGTCAAATGTGAACATTTATATTATTGTATCTTCGAAACTCATAGTTAATGTTAGAGGAAACGTAAAAATAAAGAGCAAGGATGAACAACAATAACGTGGTTCGGATCAGAATGATCCTACGTCCACTAGAGAACAACCGTCTTTATATTAACAAAGAAAGGGGAGAGATGTCAAATACATCTTAGACAATTGCTCTAATAATTCTCTACTCTTTTAATGTATTTTACTATGATTTTTAGAATGTTTTCAACAATGAAGAATGACTATCCTTTTATAGGTGGTCGAACTTATGCTCCAAGAACAAAAGAAAAGAAATACAGAATTTTCCCACAAATTATAGCTTGCTCTCCAAGTTTAATTCCTAACCAAGAAAATTGGCATATGAAATTTTCGTCCATTGGGTTTGACCTTACAGGGATCAAACTTATCTTTTGATCTCCACCTTGGATTGCATTTCGAGCATGTCTAAAAGTTCTAAAAGTAGCAAACTGATTTATTAGTGTAATATACCGAGACATATTTTCAACACTCTTTCTTGGATCAGGAATTGTAGATTGTTGTCTCATCTGAATTGACCTTGTGAACAAACCTGCTAATTCATCCTTTGTCTTGCAAGGCTTGTGTGCATCTTCTGATGGACTAAATGAGAAGTTCTTACCTCGCATTTCAACTTGCAAAATTTCTTTTTAATAGAATCAAAGATTCGACAATATTTGTCTCCAAATAATAATTTATATCCTTTTTCGGTTAACAGACCAACACTAAACAAACTTTATAACTATCATGCGCATAAAGAACATCTGAAATTATGTTGTACCTGAATTTGTTTTAATTGAAACAAAACCTTTTCTTTTTGCAGGAATACAATCACCATTCCTAATTCTGACTTTCTTAATTTCCATAGGAATGAACTCTTTAAAAAGATTTCTTTCATATGTCATGTGGTTTGTACAACCATTATCAATCATCCAAAAATCAGATTTCTTGGTTGAAAAACAAGTTGCCACAAATAAGTGGTCTTCTTCTTCTACAGTCGTGACTTAGACAACTGCTTCATCCTTTTTGAAATTTGCTTTTGCAAATTACAGCTTCATAACCAAGTTGTTTGCAGTTCTTGCACTATGCATCTGTGTTGGGGAATGAGAAAACATGAAGTTTGTAGTTTTGATGGATGACAAAGAGTTGTAGTTTGGATGACTAACAAATAGTCTTGATGTGTAATAAATCATTGGTTATCATCATCAAAAAGGGGGGAAATGTTGGAAAGTAGGAGAACAAATAAAGAAGTTTTGATGGATGACAAAGAGTTGTAGTTTGGATGACTAACAAATAGTCTTGATGTGTAATAAATCATTGGTTATCATCATCAAAAAGGGGGGAAATGTTGGCAAGTAGGAGAACAAATAAAGAAGTTTTGATGATTGATTAAGTGAAGGCATGGTGTCGTATGTGTACAATTATGAGAGATTGCGGCAAAGAAGAAAAAGTATTGGGCAAAGAAGAAAAAGTGCAGAATTGTAAGGAAGGAAAAGAAGGAAATAAATAAAGAAGGAAAGAAATAAAAAAGTAGCAATTCAAGTCAAAGAAGGAAAGAAATAAAGAAGTTACAATTCAAGTCAAATAAGGAAAGAAGTAAAGATGGAGAAGTTCAAGAAGGAAAAAGATTTGTAATTCATTTCCTTGTAGAAGTTAAAGGCAAATCAAATCTATAAAAGGATCAAGAAGTTTAAGGAAAAAAGTGTATTTGCAATCACAAAAATCGAGAGAATTTTTCCAGCAAAGCCAGAACGATAGGTATTGCATATTCACGAAATATATCATCTTGAGAGCAGTATTTTCTGGAGAAAAAACGCAGGCCTTCGTCACAGAAACGCAAGGACCAGGTTCACATTCATCACAGCAACATAAGGACCAGGTTCACGAAACCTGTTCCACTCAGAACTATTGGATATTGAAGTTTGATCAATTAAAGTCTCGGGTTATTAGTCTTTGTTGATTTGTTATAGGTTTATTATTGAGTTGTAATAATTCCTAGATTTGTAACAGGAAGTGGGTTTGACTTTTTGGGAGTTGAGTCTTGAGAGAATTATAACAAGAAGTGGGTTTGACTTCTTGGGAGAGGTTGTGAGAATTGTAAACAAGAAGTGAGTTTGACTTCTTGGGTGGTTAGAGTTAAGAAGAGTTGAGAGCTTTTGTAAACAAGAAGCGAGTTTGACTTCTTGTTGAGTGGAGAGTTTTCGATTTTAGTTAATCGAAAAGGGTAGAAGTTTAGTGTTAGATTCATTGATTAGCAGTATTTTCATAGAAAGATTCATATGCGATATATTTTTTGTGTGGAAGAATAGAGAAACTTTAATCAAGTGAAGAAAATTTCAAGGCAAGAGGATTTGTGTCAAGATCACAAGGCATAATGTGATTATAGGGATGAATAACACTTTATTTACTAGAATATCAAAGCTTGATGTATTTGTTTTTTTACTTATTTGTCGAGATCAGAACTATGATAAGACCCCTCCATTTATGTAGTTGATTATCACTTCCATTAACTTGTCTTCCAAAGAATTTAACTCTTTTTTATGGTCAAAAGTTGAATGTTTATTACTATAACATTTTTTCAATATGCATTATCAATAAAAAAAAATCGGGAAAAGATTGTCTTAGAATTTTTCTATTTTTCTTTGGTAGCCTTATGGTAAACTTGCTCCTATATATGATACTTTTTCTTTGTATTTGTAATTTTGTTTTAAGAATATATTTGATTTAAAGGTGTATTTTTGCTTTACAAAATGAGATAAATACAATCATAAAAATAGTGTATATATCATGTAAAACAATTAATGCCTACAAGATATTATAATTTCAATAATTAATAATTACATTTTTGCATCTTAAATTTTAAATATTTGTAAAGGATCATTCTTACATGTGCTTGTGGATAAAATCTATATTTTTTAGACAATTTTTTATTAAAATTATCGTGAGATTCAAATTCCAAAGTCAATAAAATGATACACCAAAATGAGAAGGAGAATTCATCTTTTACTAATTAGTGTCAAACATTTTATCTTCTTGAAATGTATATCCTGATATTGTGCCTCCATGTTTGTTTTTGCTACTTTATTTTGTCTTTTAAAACAAATATAAAATTTCTATATCAAAATCATTATAAAGGAAGGACTAAATGCGGGGGAAAAAAATCTTGTCAACTATACACTACAAACATTTTTTTAAAAGTTAAATCGTGCATTGCCCTTTTATTAATAAGTTTATACACTAAAACGTTTATCATTTTGTTTTTCATATTTTTATCGTAACACAAATACAATTTTTAAAGAAATCATGTGATTTTTTAATATTCAAATTCATTATTATGAAGTAAACGTGCAACACACGTGCTCAGATACTAGTGTGTGGTATATATATATATATATATATATATATATATATATATATATATATATATATACACACGCACACTTATAGATTACTAGAAGTTGAAAGTTTTTTTTTTCTAAATTTTATATTAAATCAATAAATTAATTAAAATTATATATACATATATATATATATATATATATATATATATATTATATATATAGAGATATATATATATATATATATATATATATATATATATATATATATATATATATATATATATATATATATATATACACACCACTTATAGATTAACTAGAAGTTGAAAGTTTTTTTTTTCTAAATTTTATATTAAAATCAAATAAATTAATTAAAATTCAAGAAATAATATCAAACGTAAATATTGACTATATAGATCAATAGCAGTACAACTCTTCAATCATATAATTAATTGAAAGTCTTCTATAAACAATTGACTAATTAAACTTAGCTTATTTTCTGTTTTTTTTTATTAAAAAAATAGTTTTTCATTTTATATTTGTTTTGGGATCAAATTAAAATAAATATAAATAGAGCATAGCTTACTAGGGATCCACATGGGAAAACAAATATAAAAAGAGCATGACTTACTAGGGATCCACATTTCAGGCTATCAATGGTCTGCACCAATCCAATCTGATAATGTCACATTAAGTTATAAGTTATAATTGATTAGACAAATTAATTCAACTGTCAATTTCTTTTTAAGAATTTGATTTTCAATTTGTTCCGCCGTTGGGATAACATTCTGAAAGGTTCAATCGATCATTTTTTAAATTTTTTGAATTATTTTCCTTTTTAAAAAAAATTAAAAACCAACCCTCATGGCATTCTTAATCACCCAATTACATTTTAAAAATAAATAATTAGCCACCCTTCTTCATTTCTCTCTTAAATTGCTATAACAACAATTTTACAATTTTTTATTTTATTAAATTGAATTTTCAATATTTACATGGATAAACTTCCTACCAATTGAAGACGAGCAAAAACAAGTTTCATGTGTCAATATTTAAGAAATTAAATGACGATATGATTCAATGTCGACAATGTGATAAAACACATACGTATAAATTCACATCGGACTATACTGGGGATGTCAATTTTTATCGTAGGCACTTGCTTAGGCATAATCCTTCAGTTTCAGATGCAAATCTTTCTTAAAATTTGAAGTTTGAAATAATTAAATGTAAAATGGAAATTTTAGATTTGCAAGTTTTAAAAAATAGAAATTTCAAAATTAATTGCATTGAATATTAGAATTTAATATATTAATATCTCTGCACATATGTTGCGTAATAATGTAATACATATTTTTATAAATAATATCAACTTTATTAAACCACAAAACACAAAAAAGCAGTATTGATAAAATGAGGCATACATCAGACATGAATCTATTGGAATTGGTAAAGTGTTATTTTTAAAATGGAAACTACTGTAATCGATAAAGTATTTTTACCTGAAAATTGAAATTTCTACTAGAAAAGATAAAGTTTTTAATCAATTATTATTGGGTTGTCGGTGTTTATACCCTCCACATCTTCAGGAACCAATTCAGCTGGAAAATTTTCTCTTAGAATCTGAATTTTGAATTCGATTTTGTTCGAGTTACACTCTGAGAGTTCAAACACAAGTCCATCCCCCTCTTTTAGATTGTTATCATCCACAAATTCTTTCCATCCAATACTAAATTTATATTTAGCTTTGGCTCCACCATAAAACAAGTTCCACTTCTTTCCACCACAAGTAAGAACTGCAGGGGCTCCAGCAAAAGGAAGCTCTTTGTTCATTTTCTTGGGTAAGTACTGTCAAACATTCAAAGAAATTTAGCAAAATAAAAGTCAAGAATCCGAAAAAACACAAAAATAAAATTCTTTCCCCCCCCACCCGATATTCTCTAACACTCCCAAAAATGCTAGGTTGAACTACAACCTAAACGTAAGGTTAATTTAATAAAAATAATTTCCCCTAATTTAGTAGACCATCTAATCATTTTTAGGGGTTTAGGAGTCAAGGTCTAATAAAGGAGTGTCAAGCCTTGCCTTCCCAAACATGGAGCTACTGCCTCAAGGATCCACAACAACCACCACGGCTCGTGGTCAAGACCACTGTCAGTGGAAGGCTTCGTGGACAAGAGACATGAGCCCCAAGTATCCTAGACACTGCCCCAACCCTCACAAGGGGACCACTGGTCATGGTTCACTCCATGACTCGTGAGATGGGGCGTGAGACTCACTTAGTTTTTGTAGGAAATTGGGCACTTATGGGAGCTACTGCCCAAAGCATCACAGGAACCATAACGGGCCATGGTGCACTTGACGAGGGGAAAAGGGCTCGTGAACTTGACTTAGTTTTTGTAGGAATTAGCAAACTTGAAGATGCTACTGTCTCAATCCTCATGACAAGCACCACGAGTCGTGGTGCTCCATGTGGCTCGTGAACCTGGACAAGTTCTTTTAATGAAGGTTAGTTTAGTCTTTTAGTTTTAAGTCCAATTAATGTGGGGTGTTTTGGGCATTTTTAGGGATAAAATATAAATAGGGTTTTAAGTCTTTTTTTCATCCATTTACAAGACTCGAACTCAAAAACCCAAAATATTCTCCCAAACCCAATTCTCTATAATATTTCTCTCTACAAATTTCCTCCATTGAAAAACACCAAAAGCTTCAAAGAATGGGTTCAATCTCCAAGGTTTTCATCTTAATTTCGTTGTAAAGCTTCAAACAAGGTATGGGCACTTTCATTCATGGGATATCTTTCCCATGAAGCCCTTCCTCTACTATTTTGAATTTGGGAATTTGTTCAAAATTAGGGTTTTGATTCTAACCTTGGGTTCTTCTTAAAACATTTTCTTTATGTTGGTTATCTTATATTATAATGAAATTGACATTTAATTAGGGGTTTTATTGCTAAATTTCTCTTGAGCCCATGTGTTTTCCCATGCCCCCAACTTTATGAAAATTATGATAGGTTTCTTTATGAATTAGGAATATTTGGGATAGTATTATGTGGACTTAGTAATTAATTTTGTTTATTCCATGCTTATAGTAGTAATTCTAAGTGTAATTTCAAGATATGATCTATGTCCTTTTGAAGGGTAAATTGTAAGTGTTTAATCTTGAATTATGGCCTTGAAGGCAATGTATGAAGGTAATCCTATGTTCAAGATTCTTATATATGAATTGTTTGATCCACTTGAAAGGTGGAGGTGCTTAATTTTATGTATTTATGTATGAAGTTATGTTCCACCTGAATGGTGAAAATCCAATGACTAAGGTGTGAGATATGGTATTGTTGAAAGGCTTTTCCTTTACTATTATACATGACTATGTATTAATTGTCTTAGATGATTATATGATGATTCTAAGGTGAAAGGTAGTTCTCACCATGTTGAATCCATGAGCTATGTATGAGTTGGGTTGAATGAAGGGTAATGTACTCCTTCACATATGAAATTACAATTCAACTTAACTATGTATACGTTAGAGAAAAATGCTTAGCACCGAGCGGATATGGCAAATGAGGTAGAGACCTTCCCGTTATTTTAGGTCGGGTCTTCTACATATGATCTAATGAGATGGAAACTCTCCCTCTAGTTCAATCGATCAGGTTTCTACAAGCAATCTTCCTATACCATAATTATGTGTCTGCATAGGTCTTAGCTAGTGGATCCACATTATAGCTATATATGTATAGTTCTAACTTAGGAAAGTAGAACACCTTCTTTCGGTATGGGGTTATATGACACCGAATTCCATGTTACTCTCATGGTCTATGTTGATTAAGGCAATTAATGCATATGACTTGAACCATACTTGTGATTTCTTGATAAGTCTACTTCGTAGCAGTGGGGGTATGGGACTTCACTTTTTACATTGCACAAGAAGTCCTTGAAATAGATTATGGATGGGTCCATGATGCAATGGTAAGACATGAAGGTATGATATACGTTGGTTCGGTTGTTGTTAAAATATGGGTGTCCTTATGTATATGTGATGAACATGGTTATTCGCTTATGCATGATTGTGGATTATGATGGTATCTAAGTTGATGTGTAACTAAGGTGAGTCTAAATGGATACTTAGTATAGTTGGTATTATGTGACGTCAACTATGTATTGCACAAGTATGCTTTTAGGGTTGCTAAGGTCTTCTATGATATGAAAAATCGTATGAAAATGCTATTATGAGTTGTCTTATGCCCTACTATGATATGAAAAATCGTATGAGAATGCTATTATGACTTGTCTTATGTCCTTATGTGCATAAATGGTTTTCTAACTTAATAAATGCATTATTTTCACTAAAATTCTTTTTTTGTATAATTAAGTACTTTTATGCATGTTTTCATACTTAGTGCTTTTGTACTAACCCCTTCTCTTCTACATCTCCTATGAGTGTATATTCGGGTCGTTAAGGTGATCTTAGTCCATTCTTGAAGAAAACTTGGGTTGCTACCTCAGAGTTTTGGTGAGTCCTCAATTCTGAGTGCAGCATGTTATTGATTTTAGGTTTACTTTACTTTCCTTGTTAAGGACTATATTGTATTTCCTTATGATAAGACTTACTATTGATGTAAAGGATGAGTCATAACTTTCGTACTCTTATGTTTAGATGGTGTAATGAGACAAGTCTTATGTCTTATGTAAGGGATGAGTCATAACATTTGTACTCTTATGTCTTATGTAATGATACTCTTATGTCTTATGTAATGATGCTTAAGGGTTGTATGAGACTCCTTCGGAGTCAAGTACGTTCTGTTACTCCTAGGGGGTAGCCTGGGTCATGACATATTCAATACTATGGAAATTATATTTTTACAATTGAAAAAAAAACAAAGACCATTTTAGAAAATGAAATATCTCTTATTTATAAAAATGAAATTCTGACTAATAAAGTTTGTAAAGGGATAGAATATCATTTCTTGATCTTGTAACGACCCTCAAAATGAACTAGGATTATCTAAAGACTCACAAGGGTTTAATTATTTAATGAGGTGTTAAAATAATGAATATTAGCATTAGAAGTCAGTTTATAGAGTTTGGAAGTCAAAACGTCTAAGGACGTCCAAGACTTCTAGAAACTAGTCTTGAGTGTGTGCTAGTGTATCCTTGTATGTTGTATGTATTTTTATTTGTTGTTTGGAGTCTAAAATCAATGGGAATGACCGTAAAACCTAGATGACCATCTTTAGGGTCAAAAATGTCCATTTATGACTTCCCAAGGACCTTCCTAGGGGTCTTTGAGGAGGACCCAACCTTGGGCCAACAAGCTGCCCAAGGCGGCAGCAAGTTGTGCATAGATGAAACCAGTCCGCGTCGAAGACATGGTTCACCAAGGGCCAAAATTTTTATCCATGTCTCAGACTCTACTGTCCCAAAAATTTTTTTGAAAAATCTTGAGGGAATATCACCGCGATGCGGACTTGTTCCCCGGCTAAAATTTCAAAAATTTAAGTTAAGTTTGACTTGTCTAAAAAGGTCCAATTAATGTACGGGTATTTTGTGTATCTGGGGGTGTATTATATATGAATTTTATGTCATTATAAACCCATTACCCTAATCAAAAACCTCAACCCTCAATTAGAATCGAAAAATTATAAGTTCTCCATTCTCTCTAAAATTCTC
Organism: Solanum peruvianum; assembly: GCA_027705065.1. Lineage (NCBI taxonomy): Eukaryota > Viridiplantae > Streptophyta > Magnoliopsida > Solanales > Solanaceae > Solanum > Solanum peruvianum. Next base: position 3,916,608 of record JAKWJD010001757.1, on the reverse strand, counting down.
TCTCTAGTTAGATCCTCCATTAAAGGACCTTCAAGTTCCAAGTGACAATGCCAAATTCTCCAAGGTTTCAAACCTAATTTCGTAGATTTCTTCAATAAAGTTTTGGTGATTTCATCCTTGATTCTTCTCTCATTCAAGGAGCCGATTTCAAAGGCTTTTCAAAGATGTTCAAAAATATAGAATTTCCTATTTTGAATTCTAAGCATGGGATCTTGCATGAAAAGGTTTAAATCAATGTTTTATGAAGTAATTAATGTTAATTGAATGTTTTAAGACCAAAAACTCCATGAACCCATGTATTTCTTGAATTCCTAATTTTGGCTCTAAAGTGGGTGAATTGAGCATGGCTTAATCTTAGTGAATTCATGTGTAGATTGTATTGGGCTATTGAATTATGAATAGATCATGATAAAATTGTCTATAACATGCCTTATAATGATGATATTCATATTGTATATTGTTGGATCATTGATATGGATTGGTTGTTGGGTTTGTATTGTGTACATGACTATTGGTAAGAGCCTTTGTAAAGTGAATTGGTTGAAAAGGCTAAAGAATGGTGATGATGATGATTTGGAGGTGGTGATTTGACCTAATTCCTCTATTTAGTATAGAATTGATATTTATTGTATTGATTGGTATGATCCACTTATGGTGACGATGTCTATGTGTTATAGTTGTTATGAACATGGCCTTGTAGGCATTATTATGTGAAGTAATGTGATCATATAGAAGATGTTATGGCTTATATAAAAATATGTAAAGTGAAAGATGATATGATATATGTGTGATCTTGTATAATTTGAATTTATTAAGTGAAGTACTCTTGTAACGGCTATACAATCTTGTATGAGAGTTAATGTTATGATTCTTCTCTAACTGATGATATATAATGATGAAGGACTAAGAAGTGTCCTTATAGAATAATGTTGTATCTTGTGTGGTAGACTTAGTTGTCCCTACATGGTACTTGAATGTTATTGAATACATGATATGATGATGTTGTGTCTTGGTTGGTAGACTTAGGTCCCTCTACTTGATACATGAAAGTTACATGAATGTTAACTCTTGACTTAGTAGGCTTTGGCATCTTTGTCATGTATGTGTATGATTGAATGATGAATGAAAGCCTAGGATCAGTAGACCTAAAATGGTTCCCTTCTAAAGATGACTAATATAGGACCTTGAATATAAAAAGAAGGTCAAGAGCATAGAACCTTGAATATAGAAAAGAAGGTTAATAGAAGTCTTGAAGTAAAAGACCGCAATTGTATTCTTTTTTTAGTGGAATGATGGACTTAGGGATATGTTGGTTGGAACAACATGAAACCATCTCTAAGGAAGTCATAAGACTTATCGTAATAGTCCTTTGTTGGCAGCCCTAGTGGACCCATCATTGGAAAGAAAAAGTGTTAAGAGTTGCAAAAGGCATAGTAATAGTACCTTCTCTAATACAACTAGTGAATGATTACTCTATGAGAATAAAGGCAAAGCACCGAGTGAATATTCTTGTGGTAGTAGCTCTACTTAAGATGATACTAGAGTACAAAGAAACACTTGATATTCCTTAACCATAACGTGGGATGTGTCCTAGTTCTACCCTTGGCAAGTAGAACACCCATCTCGGAGTAGGGTAACTTCAGATTCCATACCTAGATAGTATGGTCTATGTCAGTTAGTGCCTATTATCATCATATGGGATGTACACTCTAGTTATTGGATAGGTTCTACAACGTGTAGGTAGTGAAATGAGAGGCTATCTGCACATGGCATGCACGAGTAGGCTTTGAAGATGCTAGAATGGGTTCCCCAGGTCTTTTCCATGACCATTATGTGAAGTCCTCTAATTTTTAATTGTCTCTTAAATGGCTTAATAAAAATGGTTGACTTAGTTATTACATGTTGAATATAAAGGGTCTTACCTAGGGTAGCTTTGAGGATTGCTTAGTTCGGCTTGAAAAGGGTGTATGAGCGGTATCCTCATGTCTTACTTAGGTGAGTATTAGAGTAACCTTAGTCGGGAGTTCTAAATGATAAAAAGGGAATAATCTTACTTTGGAAAGTATGGAGAATCACTTAGGTGGGTCTGAAGGGGTTGTATGGGCGATCTCTTCATATCTTATTTAAGTGGGTCTTAGGATAAATCTTGGTAGGATGTTTAAATGCTTATGTGTATGATTATGGTTGTCTCTTATGAGTTACTTAAAGGTGGTGCTTATAATTGTTTTATGAGGTTTCTATCAAAAGAGCATGAAAAGTATGTTATAAAGTAAATGCCCGTTTTTAGCATGATTTTCTTCCATGTTCGCAATACTTAATGCATTCAATGTACTAATTCCATATGTTGTTCTATTTCTACAAGTGTAGGTGGCAAGTGAGGAGTCTCTTAGAAGCAAAGCTTGGGAATAACATTCTCTCAAGAAGACTTGGTATGTCCTCATATGATTCAAGCACATAGTTATGTTTTAGTTTCCTTTCAAAAAGAATTCGTAATAGACTATAGTTACTTTTCAAATTGATGTAAGGGTTGTGACTTCAAGATATTTTATGTACCTAAGATGTCCATGACGTGACTTAGTTTATTCTTATGATTCTATAAAGATTTGAATTATTGTTGTGAAAAGCCTTAATTCTGCACTACTTTTCATATATAGATATGTGTGTGTGTGTGTGTGTGTGTGATGAACAACGTCTAAGGGCTTGTATAAGACCTCTGAGAGGTTAAGTACACCATGTGGTAACTTAAGAGTGCTCTAACTTCTAGGGTATACTCTCTAGTCGTTACACATCCAATACCCATAGTCCCACTAAATTCATATCCACCCCAAGAAATCCAACACTAGTTTATGAAGCGTCCTAACAAATATGATTTTGTATCACCACAAAACCTCTAGTTAAGGATGAGAATCACCACTACAAAAAATAATTTATGAATAAATACTAATAAAAAGAGGGAATTTTATATAGAAAGGGAGGGAGGAAATGAGAGTTACCAAACTGTAGATGGGCTTGACACTGCTCTTAGTAAGAACCATATCAATATAGGGTTTATCAGAAAGTGGCAAAATTTCATAATTGTTGATTTCTGTACTTCCGGTGCTTTCATTCATGATGAATTCACCTTTTTGGGTTGAAACTTGTTCAGAAGATGATCCATCCTAAAAATTAATAATGAAAAAAGCAGATAAGTTTTATAATCAACAACGCAGGTTTGAGAAAAAGAAAAGTAGAAATATATAAATTTGTTAAGAGTGATTGGGATGTACCTTCATTGCCGACTGATCAGATAAATGGAGCTCTTGTTCTGATTTGATTTAGTTTAGCGAGAGAACATAAAAACCTTTGAACTTTCAAAAGGGGATAATTTAATATTCTGGGGGTGGCGTTAGGGTTTTAGTATTCTTAAAAAGCTAGTTTCTGGACACACGCTTTGCGCATGTACCCGAGTGTATTATTTCTTAAAAAGTAATACTATTAAATAATATGATTTGACTTCTTTTCTTATAAAGGAAAAAGGGTCAAAAATACCCTTAAACTATTTGAAAATGTTTATATATTCCCCTCATCCATCTATTGGATTAAAAATATCCTCACTCTATCTTTTTGGCTCAATTTACCCTTAAATCTGTTAAAACTAACGGCCCTCCTTCCTTTTTCTTCTTCTTCTTATTATTACATGACATATATTTATATTTATTAGGTGATTAAATCTCCAACACATAAAAAATCCAATCCGCTGGTACCCATTTTGCAGAACTTTCTTAACACAAGGTTTGTGCCATAGAGAATGAAAAATAGCAAAAGTTATGTTATCTACTGATGATTGATATTATTGAAAAAATAGCAATCATTTAGCGGAAGTGGGACATGAAAAATCGCAACATGAGAAACTTGGCTAAACGGGATCAAAATTTCTCATGGAATGAATTATAGTGAATGTTTTTGTCTGAATTAGAAGATGGTATTCGGATAGTGATAAGAGATTTAGGATAAATATTACAGTGCTAATTAGAAGTTTATTTTTCTGAAAAAATAAATAATTAATTTTTTCCTTGAATTGAGTCACGGAGGGTTGAAAAAAGTATGATGAATTGAAAATTTAATTTTATCCAATAGAAAAACATCATATAATAATAATAATAATAATAATAATAATAATAATAATAATAATAATAATAATAAAGAAATAAATAAATACAACAAAATAAAAAAGAAAAAGGAAAAGGGTTGTTAGTTTTTAGGGATTTAAGAGCATAAGTGAGCCAAAAAAGTGCACTAAGGGGTATTTCGAGCCATATAAATGGATGAAGGGTATTTTTAAGCCTTTACAAATAGTCCAAGGGTATTTTTGGCCATTTTTCCTTTTATAAAATATGTCTAGTTGAGGTTTCTTACTTTGTCTTATTACTAATTGTAACACTTCAATTTCATGACCTCCAAGTGAATGCATTGAGATAATAACTTGAGAAGTTAAACAAATAAACTTTATTTACAAGTCAAAAAATAAGTTAATAAAGCAAAAAGGAAAAGATAACAATTATCTAAATTAAATTTCTCAATAGTATTAAAAGTTCTTTTTTTGTTGGTAGAATAATATTAGAAGATCAAAAGATTGCATGAGATTAACCCTCTGCAAAGCGTGTTTTTTCCAATTAAGAGCTTGAGAGGCGATTATTTACTTTTTGTACCAAAAATGGTGTAAGTTAACTTTTAGTGAAAGAGAAACAAATCCTTTCAACTTTTTTACTGTCTTATAATTATAAGGAATGTGTTCAAAATATTATATTAATTTTGTATCCATAAGCACTTTAAACTAATTAGTTGATTATAAATATTTAACACTAAGATGTAAAATTATTTATATTTTGGAAATCATGATATTTATGAACATAACTACTATTTTTATATAGAATTTAATTTCTTTTCATACATAACTTATCCGCCATTAATCTAATGTTATATGTTGCACCTTCTCTTTTTTTTCGAAAAAGAAAAGAAAAGAGTAAACATCATATTTATCACATTCATTCTTAAAGATGAAAATTAATGTATATGAAAAATTATAAGTACAAAGAACAAAAAAAAAAAAGATATACATGAGCAAGACAATTAGGCATTTTGTTTTGCTTTTGTCTTTATAGTGAAAAGTGAATATTTGAGCATATAAAATACAAATCTGAAACTAAAGCAACTTGCTAACAGAACAACAATTCAACTATATGAAGGGAGACCAAAAAAAGTCTTATTATGATTCTAATTACTACAATAAGTATAAAACTAACAAATCAAGCCCGGATCTCTAGTAATTAAATTTTTGTCTATTCTCGTGACTGTATAAGGGATTCTCACAACTTTCACCATAATTGTGACATTATTTCACATGTTTAGAGTTTCTACACACAAGAATTATAGGAGTACTAATAAAATTCTTTCTTAGAAAAGTTGAATTTATAGAACAAAATTACAGAAACAAGAAAAGTCACATGGAAAATTGAAACGTCATATACTATTAAAATAAATATATAAAGATAGAGATGCAATTTAACTTTAAAAAATACAAGATTCTACTTTAATTTCTTGTCTTTAAGGAATAATTACTCATTTGTATTATTTTTTTAATTTGTGTGAGAAATTTGAAAGGTCAAGATTAAAAAATGAGAATAAGGAGATTAAATATGTATATGAAAATTATAAAAGTTCTAATTTAGTAGAGGGATAAAATGGTAATTCAACTTTTCACTTTGGAGTTTTCCACTTATAATAATACTAGTTTCCGAAACGTGCGTTGCACGTTTGTCTCATACAATTATTATAAAGTTGAATTATCATATAATGTTGAAATTAGAAATATTAGTTTTATCAATCTATATTTCATTTATTAAATAAAATTCATAATAATCGAGTAGTACATTGACCATCAAGCAAGAAATATGAAAAATAATTATATTATTATAGCATCTAATAATATGAATATATCTATATGACTTATTCTTAATAATCTCTCATTACGCCCCATATTAGTAAGTACACAAATTGTGTCTAGATGCATATATTTAAATATGATTATTTAACATTAAATTAATTATATATTAATATTTAATTTAGTTTAGGGATAAAATAAAGGCAAAATGGTAATTCAACTTTTAAGTTAAGAGCTTCCACTTATAATAATACGAGTATATGTTATATCATCAAAAAAAAAAATCATCTACCAGACTAAGTACAAATATGCCATAAATATTTTCTTGGGATAGCTTAATATATATAGGTTGTAGACTACTGAATGTGAATATAATCGAAGACATCTATAATCTTTTTTCAACACGTCGCATTAGTACCAATTTATACTCTATCAATAATTATTTCTCCAAACTCAAAAGAGAATTAAGAAAATTAGAAAAATATTGAACTAAACTAAATAAATATTAAGAGAATGATTTCTATAATCTGGCAATATACAAAATTACACTAATAACTTATCTTTTAAGTGTAGCAGGGCACTCTTATAATCGAAGGTTTTGATACCATCATTCTGCTATCGAAAAAGAAAAGCATATCAAAGAAATCATAAGAGTTTTCAGAATGTTCATCTATGAATTTTTCTTTGTACCTACAAAATTAGAATATGCAAAGATGAAACAAAAAGAAAAGAAATAATACATACTTACTGAAGTATCTCCGTTGAACATATGAAATTAGGAAGATGGTAGATTAGATTTTTGAATGATTAACATAGAATACACACAATATATTATAGTAAATGAGACTCTTTGTTTCCCTTGTCTGTTATGCTTTTTCAGTTGCATCATTTAAATATGTCTTCATTATTATATGATAGAATTACTGAAGGCTGAAACTAATAATTATACATTGTAATTAAGATACTATAAATTAAAAGTTTTATATTTAATATTAAAAAGTAACTCCAAGAAATTGAACAAATTACAAAAAAAAAAATCTCATTAAAATAATTTTCTCACCTATTAGAGCATCAAATAAGAATTAAGGAAACATAAATCAACATATGTAAACAAATTGACAATTAATTAATTTATAAATAGGCTAAGAGATAAACTTCAAAAATTTTAAACTATTTAAAAAATAATAATGACAGGAAAACGTGTCTTTAAGATAATTAAACTATATTATATACTTTATATACTAATATTTTACTAATAACCAATTAGATGATTTTTACAATTTCAATGTAAGGATAGGGGTAAGACTTTTCAAATTTAAAAATTAAAAGAGTAATTAAGTTAAGACTATAAAATAATTAGCAATTTATTTACTAATATTTAGTTATTTTGATTATGATTTAGTACAGGAGCAAAATAGTAATTCAACTTTTGCCTAACATTCTTCCCACTTATAATAATATATGATATGATTAAATGGTTTCAAGTAGTGTGTAATTGAAACAAACTCGATTCCCAACACAAATACTAATATATATTATCCACTGAATACTAGCTACAATGTATAATACACACAACAAAATAATAATACAAGAACTAAGGAGACATTAACCGAGAAAGAAGTAACCAGGAAGGGATGAGATACAACACCATAGAAAGGAGATGAGAGGATTAGAAAGCCTAAAGTTTGACATAATGTTTTCATAACCGTTCTTCTAACTCCTCCTAATTTTTAATAAATGGTTATTGGGCCCTATAACGGAGCCACATACAGTTGAAGGTATCGATCAATGCCTCTTCGTCGGAAAATTATACTGTATAATTAGATAAAAATATTTTCTTTTATTTATATGTTACACATTGACACTCCTAAAAATATATTCTTTTATTTATATGTTACACATTGACACTCCTCGACTTCTATAGAAAGTAACTTCTTTATATTTTGACACTCCTTAATTCAATTCCGGCTCCACCATTGATTGGGCCTGGATCCCAAATAAAAGTCTCTAATAGCCCATAGGCCCTTACCGAATCAGCTTGGTTCACAACCGTAATTGATAAAGCCACATATTTCTAGTATTGATAAACATAGTCGTCAAGTCAGACACTTCAAGAGCCAAACCATAAAAGCCACTGTTTGGAATAAGGGTGTTCATTGTTTGGAGAAGCAAATCAGTGCAGAGATATAAGTATAGTATTCTAAAACGGATATCTTAAGTTCAGTTAGTTAACTACCAGAACTTTTACATTGCTTGTGAAGATTCGATTCTCACCTTGTAATATCCTACACCATTTCCCCTTCTCTACGCCTATGTAATAAAAAAAGATATTGGAAAAACAATGAACAAAAAATAATAATAAATCAAAAATATATCGTATTCTAAAAGGACAAAGGCATTTTCATCAAACATGTCTACCAGATTCAGTTTAGGCAGTAGTTATGAGTGGTAATTTGATTGTTCAGTTTGATAGTTGATTGTTTTTCCTATATCTTTTTCCATTTGTGCTTGTTTTCTTGTACAGCATCCAGAATTGGAGTGTGTTGATTGATATTTGATGCTGCAGTTGTGCAGCTTCAAATGTCTTTAGAGTAAACTGGCAGAAATATTGATACACTTGGAACTTTTATTACGAGTGAACACAACAAAGCACCTTATTCGAACTTTTATTATGTCTAATTGTCAGGCAAAGGAAGCAGTACTCTTCATTTCAGGGCCTGTAAAAGAGCTGGAATCCTAAAAATCCCATAGCATAAGCAAGAGTGGAATCAGGGAAATTGAAAAGCCGCATGAATAACAAATATCGAAACCAAATAGAACACGTAACATAGAAATGTAAAAGAGAAAGGAAGATTAGAAAAAATAAGGAATATGACAAAAGGATATGCTGTTTGAAGCTCCTCGAGTTAAAGGGCATACACTTCAAAGGCATAAAATCATGCAAAGTATCAACTTTTTCCTGAGGGAATCTGATGAAATTATTTTTAAAGGAGTTGCTTTCAGGAAATGAAACTGTAAAGGATAAGAAAGTTACCACATTTTTTATCTAGAATTAGCGATCCCATAATGCAAGAAGATATCCGCAGACCACAACTAGAACCAAAAATCACATAGCATTATGCTGATTCTCTTCAAGGGTTTATACTTTATACCGTCTCTTAAGCTAAGAAGGACTGCCTATAAAAGCATGGAAGCTCTGCTTTGATGAACCAGAGAAAGAATTAACGAGAGTTGATCAATGAAAAATATATTCTTGAATTTATAAGGGAAACAGTGATAGGGCTACTCTCTATTGGCATGCAATTGTATATTTCAGCTGACACGCCAAAGGAGAGCTGCCCTGTTACTGTCTCTGCTTAATTTGCATTTCCTTCGGGCACTCTTAATATATACAGTGTGATGTCTTCAAGGTATTTTCCTACTTTTCAATTGATAATTTGAATGCGAGTGTGAGATGTATTCAATTGTCCATTTTGATTTAAAGAGTAGTTATAGCGTTATGAATGATATATATAACATTCTAATTTTTGTATTTAGTTCTCAATAATTTTTGTTAACTGAAGATTTATACATAGTTCTGATGAATTAGAATTCAACTCGAATGTAAATCTCAAACAAGCTGCTTGGATGGTTCAAAATATTTCCAAAGCTAGGAAACTAACATTTTGGAAATTCAGGTTACAGGATAATTGAGGTTCAGCAGATTACACAATTTTATTTCCGGAAAATGTATCTAAATCTACTTGAAATTTTTTCGAAGTTTCAAATATAGAGTTAAAACTTTTAGGGAATTATTTTGGAGTTTGAATTAGTTAAGTTCATAATATTGGTTCGAAATAATTTCTTCTCCAGAAGACTTTAACCCTGTTAATAATGATATTGGGCGGCTCAACATTGATTTGGAAATGGACAACTGCTTGATCAGCTGCAGCTCAAAGACCATTTTACAGCTGTAACATTAGACTTGTGGTTTTATTCTTAGCCATTTTATGTGTAACTACAAATACTTGATTCACTTATGAAATAAAGTTTGATACATCAACCATTCTCAATTCCGCAAACATTGTGTTTATAATCTTCTTTTCAGCCGGGGACTTACTTTATTCTACTTCTGATTCAAAGGTTTCACAATGGATTTACGGCGATACTTAAGGCGTTCATGATGATGTATTATTTCAGGCATGGTGACTGATCTTAGCATTTATTCTAAGTTGAAGATTCCTCTTTAATTACCCTTACTGGAAAAGGTTCAAAGATATGATGATTGCTTGGATCACTAGGAACATTTCTAATTTTCTACTAGTGTTTTAGGGTATATGACAATAAAAGGGAAACTTTTTTGGACATTAATGAGAGATTTTGGGCAATCAAATAGGTCTAAGTTCATTCAATTTCAAATGACATTTGTTTCATTTCCAAGGGAACTTCAAAATTGTCTCATATTTCACTAGACTGTGAAGCATTTGGGATGAGATGAACAATCATTATTTAGGGGTCATATGTTCTTGTGGCCCCTTGCCCATGTTTCAAAGAGATGAACAATCATTATTTAGAATCCATTTTACTCCACATTTATGTGCAATATACTTGTGATCTTCACAACAAAGTCAAAAGGAAAAAATTCAATCGACGTGAGATTGTCTTGACAAAACTTATAAACAGAGATAAGTTTATGTTTAATAGAAGGAGCACTTTGATGCATTTATGAGTCGAACCAGTGTGAGAAATAGGAATTTTATCACCATCACCCATGGAGACATCTTCGTTACCGTGGTACGGTTGTAGGTTGTGTGGCTCTGTGGTGATGTGATTGGTGGCTCCTGAGTCAACTATCCAGGGGTTGGGGGTTGGTGGCAGCAGTAAACCCAGCTGCATAGTTGGCTTTGGCTTCAAAAGTGATTGTGAGACTTCGAGCGACAAACATTGGCGGTGTGGCCTATCCTGTTACATAGTTGACAACGAGTAACGCCGTTTGGATTTGAGTTAGACTGCTATTGTGGTGGAGTATTTGGCCGTGAGTTCGGACGCTATTGTTGAGAATTGGTTGTCAGGACACACTTTGAAGTGTTATAAGTTCATCCATTTTCTCTGTCCATGTTGATAATTTTTCTCCAGTACTTTTAGCTTCCACATCCCAACTTGTTGATCATTCAGCACATGAATTTACTCAGAAGCAATACGAATATCACATGGCTCTTCCTTCCAAATAATCAAATCTCTCCTAGGTTCAATAATGATATTTCTTTTGGAGAGATTTCTCCTTATGCTCATTCTGCAGGTTTAATTATCTTTTTTGTAGTTAAATTTGTGTTTTTCCATGCATGTTCATCATTGCAATTAAGGCTAGCCACATGACTCCATTTATGGTGTTTATAAGCTATATCAGTGTCATCACATTGTATTTCCATATATCTCATGTATACCATATACAGTATATATAATCCACAATAATTTGTGATTTATGTGAAATACCCCCTAATTTATGTCAAGACTGACACTGCTCTGTCAATCAGTGTTGCAAAAATAAAATAGAATAAAATAAATCAAGGATAAGTACAACACCATCCAGGAACCATTACTGGAATAGCATAGGAGTCTTCTACAGTTTGGATCTGTCATGGAGTAAAAGAATACATCGCCGATTAGGATTATTCAAAATATGTTTTCTTGCAATCTATGTTGTGATCAACAGATATGTAGTAGCAACAAGTACATTGTGCCACCCTGTTGGAAATTTAGTTTCAGGTTTTAGAGAAGAACATATTAACTCTGCAGCGGTGAATAGAGTATGTAAGTAACTTTTGCATCAGAGAAGAACAGGAACCGTGTGACTCTTCTTTGGCATTCATCTGAATATGTGATGAATAAATAACCACATGCCAATAGAAAGTATCTCTATCACTGTTTCTTCTTGTTAGAGAAGAACATAGTGACTTACTGGTGGCGGATACAGTACGAGAACAGTGGGTTCAACAGAATAACATTAAGCAGAGACAGTAACAGGGCAGCTCTCCTTTGGCATGTCAGTTTAAATATATCACTGCATGCCAATAGAGAGTAGCCCTACTACTGTATCCCTTATAAATTCAAGAATATATTTTTATTCACCAACTCTCATTTTTCTGCTTCTGTTTCATCACAGCAGAGCCTTCCAAGCTTATATAGATCATTCCTCTCAGTTTCTAAAAGGGTATAAACCCATGGAGAATCAGCATATCCTACCATTTTTGTGTCTTTTTGCTTTTTCTAGGGTCAGAAAATGGGGAGCATTTGTATCCCTTGTACCATTTCATTTTGTGGCTTTTCGGTTTCTGAATGCTAGTATCAGTATATTAGGTGTTTTCTGCGACTGCGAAGTGTGTCACTTTGACTCTTTTACAGCATATCCTTGGTCATATTCCTCATTTTCCTCTTCCTTTTTCCATGTCGACATTTCTATGGAGGATCGTTTTTTCCTTTGTGTGGTTTTTCGATTTCCTAGTGTTACATAAGAATACATTCATATAATACCATCAAAGATTCTTGCACCAGCTAGTCTTCCCTCAAACCTATGCCCCATGTACCTACATCACATCTATATTTATATCTATATCAATATCGATATCAATGTTAACTTCTAATTGGAAAGTTGAATCAGCTGAATATCAAGTAATAATTGATAAAAGCCACGTATTTCCAACAGTTGATAAATAAAGTCGTCGAGTCAGACACTACAAGAGTTTAACTATAAAAGCCATTGTTTGGAATAAGGGTGTCCATTGTTTGGAGAAGCAAATAACTACAGAGATATTAGTATAGTATTCTAAAACAGAGATCTTAAATTAAGTTAAATGGCTAACTGAGCTTTACATTGTTGATGAGGATTTGATTCCCACTTTATAGTATTCTAAAAGGACAAAGGCGTTCTCATCATGAATGTCTACCATATTATGTTTATGCAGTAGTTATGTGAGGCAATTTGATTGTTTAGTTTTGTAGGTTTAGAGTCATCTTGATCTCGATAAGTAAGTTATCATATAACAATTCACATTAATCATTCACAAAAACTGTACATTATTTTTCGAAATAACTACTTAATTGATTAAAAAATTGTGTACAACATTACTCGATATACAAGGGCATTGCAGGTGCTGAGAAACTAGTTCATAAAAACGATCAACTTTTGTTTATATATTACTCAGTCTATTTCGATTTATATGTATTAAGTGTTTAAGTCTGTGTCAAATAGGAAGTTGCTCTAGTTCTTTTCCCCCTAAATGACAGAAGAGTATTATGTTGTAAAATGTGATAATATTTTATAATGGTCATTTAGCGTGAAAGAGACTTTTGGCGCTGGTGGAAGAAACTTAACTCGTTAACTGGTAGTTTTTTGTCTCTCGAAAAGAAGTCTTATTCAATTTTTACTTGTCTTATTATATAGCATCCGGAATTTGACTGTATTGCTATATGTTGCTGCAGTTGTTCAGCTTCAACTGTCTTGAGAGTAAACGGGCACAAAATGATTACACACTTCAAACTTCTATTATGTCTAACTGTCAGGCAAAGGAAGCAGTACTCTTCATTTCTTGGCCTCTAAAAGAGATGGAATCATAAAAGTCCCATAGCATAAGCAAGAGTGGAATTAGGGAAATCGAAAAGCCGCATGAATAACAAAAATCTAAACCAAATAGAAAACGCAACATAGAAATGTAAAAGAGAAACGAAGAATAGAAAAAACACGGAATATGACGAAAGGATATGCTGTTTGAAGCTCCTCGAGTCCAATGGCACACACTTCAAAGGCATAAAATCATGCGGCATCAACTTTTTCATGATGGAATCTGACGAAAATACTTCTAAAGGAGATGCTTTTAGTAAATGAACTGTAAAGGATAAGAAAGTTACCACATTTTTTAACTCTAGACAAAGCAATCCCATAAAGCAAGAAAATATCCAAGACCAAAAATCACATAGGATATGCTGATTCTCTTCAAGGGTATAAGGGTTTATACCGTCTCTTAAACTGAGAAGGAATGCCTATAAAATCATTGAAAGCTCTGCTGTGGTGAACCAGAAAAAGAAGAAAACAAGAGTTGGTAAATGAAAATATATTCTTGATTTTATAAGCGAAACAGTGATAGGGCTACTCTCTATTGGCATGCAATTGTATATTTCAGCTGACACGCCAAAGGAGAGCTGCCCTGTTACTGTCTCGGCTTAATCTACATGCCATTCGGGCACTCATAATATAGTGTGATGTCTTGAAGGTATTTTTCTACTTTCTTCAATGTCTACATTGATTTTCAAATTAAATACAAAGCATTAGTTAATTAGTTATCCATAGTGAATGTTCTGTTCTCGTGTTATTCCAAATATCAAGTCTTGTTTAATTTGTTCTGAACCCACCAATTGATTTGAATGTGACTGTGAGATGTATATATTTAAATAAACATTTATAGCGTTATGAATGATATAACTTTATATTCTTTTTTTTGAATTTAATCCTCAAATTATTTTTGTTAACTGAAGATTTATACATAGTTCTGATGAATTAGAATGCAACTCCATTGTAATTTTCAGACAAGCTGCTTGGATGGTTCAAAATATATCCAAAGCTAGGAAATTAACACTTTGGAAATTCAGGTTGCAGGATGGATGAGGTTCAGCAGATTACGCAATTTTCTATCAGGAAAATGTATCAGAAGTACTTACAAAGTGACTTATCCAAAGGTACTTGTAAAAACTTTTAAGTTTCAAATGTACATTTCAAAGTTGGGTAATTATTCTGGAGTTTGAATTAGTTAAGTTTATAATATTGGTTCGAAATATGTTTTCGCTAGAGGTCTCTTTCCCTGTTAATCGTGATATTGGGGAGCTCAACATTTGATTCGGAAAAGACCAATAGGTTCAGCTGCAGCTCAGAGATCATTTTACAGTTGTAACATTCGACTTGTAGTTTTATTCTTAGCCATTCTATGTGTAAATACAAATACTTGATTCATTTATGAAATAAAGTTTGATCCATCAATCATTCTCAATTCCACGATTATTTTGTTTCTTAAGCCGGGGCATTTCCACCAGGGAAATTTCCATCTAATTTCTGCAAGTCTAGTTCTAACATGGTAATATAGCAGGCAAATGAATTATACTTGTTCCTCTCATTAGAGCATTGTTCGCAACAAATTTTCGTAAGCGCGAAAAATTAACTTCAAGCAAAATAAATAAAAGGAAAATGTGATTTTATTAATGATTCGTTATGAGTACAATTACGTTGTTCTCTTGATTCTCTCTCCTAAGTTTCTCCGCGATTCGAGGGCCTTCAGTAGCGTCTTTCCCGAATTGTTGGATGATGTAGACCTCCTTGAGATTTTGTCGATCTCCGGAACGTCGGAAAGCGCTTCGTCGTTGTAAGTCGATCTCCGGGAAGAACTCCATTGATCACTCCTCCGAAGAACTATTGATGTTGATGTTGTAGCTTTCTCCAATTTGTTGAATGCTTGTTGAAGAGTTTTTTCTGGATCCCTAGAATGTCATGTTCATTCCCTATTTATAGTTGTAGGGGGTGGACAAGGTTGCATATGATTGGCCAAAGGATGTCATTTTGACATTTGACATGCTGTAATTGGTTCTTGCACTTGACTCGGACTAACACCTCATTTGGACAGGTGGTGTCACCTTGTTAGTTTCGGATGCCTAGTCACTGTGACACGTGCCATGAGTTTGGGCCTCAAAGTGAAATGGACCTTGGATTTGAACTTAATAAAATGGACTCATTTATTTGTAAAGCCCAAATGAACATGGATTTAATTCGAATTTTGTATGAAATTGATCCAATTACAATTTATGAGTCTACAATCATCATATCCTAGAAGCTAGATTTTGTATTTTGGTTGATTTCCAAAAAAATATATATGGATAGGGTTCAATTTCTGATTCAGCAGGGGTTTACTCTATTCTACTTCTGATTCAAAGGTTTCACAATGGATTTACGGTGATGTTTAAGGCGTTCATGATGATGTAGCATGGTGACTGATCTTAGCTTTTATTCTAAGTCGAAGATTTACCCTTACTGAAAAGGGTTCAATGATATGATATTGCTTGGATCACTAGCTCCTTATCTAGCAACATTTCTAATTTATCTTTTTTGTAGTAAAATTTTGTGTTATTTCCATGCATGTCATAATTGAAACTAGGGTTAGATACTTGAATCTTCGACTCTGGGGCCGCTAGCCACATGACTCCATTTATGGTGTTTATAAGCTATATCAAGTGTATATCAATTGCATTTCCATATATCTCATGTGTACCATTTATATCTGTATATGTAATCCACGAACATCTGTGATTTATGTGAAACACCCCCTAGTTTGTGTCAAGACTGACAATGCTTTGTCAATAAAATAACAAAAAGAAATCAAGGATTAGTGCAACACCATCAGGAACCTTTACTGGAAAATTAGTATACTATAGGAGTCTTTTACAGTTCGGAATTTGGATCTATCATGGAGTAGAAGAACACATTGCATATTAGGATTATTCAAAATATACCTTCTTGCCATCTACATTTTGATCAACAGATATAGAGTAGCAACAAGTACATTGTGCCACCCTGCTGGAATTAGTTTCAGGTTTTAGAGAAGAACATATGAACGCAGCAGCGGTGGATAGAGTACGCACTACAACAAAAATGTGTTGGGTTATGGCCTTTTCCCCTTCCTATGTGGATAAATAAAAGCCCAATTTGGACCAACCCATTTTTGTTCATAGGCCCATTCTTATGAGGCAAATATAAGTCTATTTAGGTCTTATTTTCAGATATACAAAATAGTTTTTTGCAGCCAAAAAGAGAGAAAAAGAGAGCAGTTTTCGCAGTCAAAATTCAGCCCTAACAGCCAACTTTAAATTGTGATTCCCGTTTCGTTTCTTGTCCGATTGAGATGATTTTTGGACAGCATATTATCTTCATCTCAATCTTTGATTAGGAACTGACAAAGTTGGATCTGGTGGCCTGCAGCTTCAGTTTTGCTGTCGTGAACAGTAGCTGCGAAATTGGTGATTTTGTTCCTTTAATTCTCTAGATTTGGTGCAATCTTATTTTGTTGTTGCTCGTTGTTTGGCACTTGTTTTGTGGCCAATTTTGGAGAACAATATTGTAACTCTTGGTGATTATAGTGAGTTTTTGGTCCCGTGGTTTTTTTACTCTTCACATCGAAGGGTTTTTTCACGTAAATCTTGGTGTCTTGTGATTGGTTTATTATTGCCTTGTTATATGTTTTGGTTGAATTACTTGCTGCCTTACTAATTGCTTGTGGTTGTTTGTCTTCTCTTGGTTCAAATCGAAAAGGGAAAGTATAGACTTGGGTATTCTTCCGCTGTTATCCTGTCAAACATTTTTTGTTAGTGCCTTGTCTTTCCCAACAAAGTGACCATCAGCGGCATTTAATTCTTAATTGCCGCTAAATATGTATTTTTAGCGGCAATTGTCACTCTTTGTATATGTCCCTAAAGCTTTTAGCGACTTTGGTTCTAATGGCACTTAACTAATGCTGATAAAGACTTTAGCACCATTTATTGGTGTCAATATTTAATGCTGCTAAAAGTGTTTTTGTTGTAGTGACGTAAACATCTTTTGCATCAGAGTTATAACATTAAGCCGAAATAGTAACCGTGTTGGCATTTCATCTGAAATGTGTGATGAAAAGATGACCACATGCCAATAGAGAGTATTCCGATCATTGTTTCTTCTTGTTAGAGAAGAACATAGTGACATGTCGGTGGCGGATACAGTATGTAAAGAGCGGGTTCAACAGCTGCTCCATCAGAATAACACTAAGCAGAGACAGTAACAGGGCAGCTCTCCTTTGGCATGTCAGCTTAAATATATAAGTGCATGCCAATAGAGAGTAGCCCTACCACTGTTTCCCTTATAAATTCAAGAATACATTTTTATTCACCAACTCTCATTTTTCTGCTTCTGTTTCATCACAGCAGAGCACTCCTAGCTTATATAGATCATTCCTTCTCAGTTTAAGAGACGGTATAAACCCATGGAGAATCAACATATCCTGCCCCTTTTGTGTCTTCTTGTTTTTTCTAGGGTCAGAAAATGGAACTTCCATATCCCTTTTACCATTTCGTTTTGTGGCTTCTCGGTTTTTGAATGCTAGTATCACTTAATTAGGTGGTCACTTGACTCTTTTACAGCATATCCTTGGTCATATTCCTCATTTTCCTCTTCCTTTGTCCATGTCGACATTTCTATGTTATATGTAGGGTCGTTTTTGCTTTCGTGGCTTTTTGATTTCATAGTGTCACTCTCACTTAATTAGGCTAGTAAATTTTTCAAAAGTGTCTTTTTGAGTTCTCTCATATTACTCAAATGTGTCATCATTTATTCCAGTTTGCATATCACGCTAACCTGAACTAATTACCTATCTGTGGCAGTTTACAATCATTTTGCACCTTTCAACACGGCGGTATGGTATTAATTTAGTGAATTTTGGTGATATATGATGCTGCAGTTGTGCAGCTTCAAATGTCTTTAGAGTAAACTGGCAGAAATGTTGATACACTTGGAACTTTTATTACGAGTGAACACAACAAGCACCTTATTCGAACTTTTATTATGTCTAACTGTCAGACAAAGGAAGCAGTACTCTTCATTTCTGGCCTCTAAAAATTCCATGACATAAGCAAGAGTGGAATTAGGGAAATCGAAAAGCCGCATGAATAACAAATATCAAAATTCAAAACCAAATAGAAAATGTAACATAGAAATGTAAAAGAGAAAAGAAGAACAGAAAAAATAAGTAATATGATGAAAGGATATGCTGTATTTCTCTCCTTGAGTCAAATGGCACACACTTCATCAAAGGCATAAAATCATGCAGCATCAACTTTTTCTTGATGGAATCTGATGAAAATATTTTTAAAGGAGTTGCTTTTAGGAAATGAAATTGTAAAGGATAAGAAAGTTGCCACATTTTGTAACTAGAAAAATCAATCCCATAAAGCAAGAAGATATCCGCAGACCACAACTAGAACCAAAAAATCACATAGGATATGCTGATTCTCTCCAAAGGTTTATACCGTCTCTTAAACTGACAAGGAATGCCAATAAAAGCATTGAAGGCTCTGCTGTGGTGAACCAGAGAAAGAAGAAAACTAGATTTGGTAAATGAAAATATATTCTTGAATTTGTAAGGGAAACAGTGATAGGGCTACTCTCTATTGGCATGCAATTGTATATTTCAGCTGACACGCCAAAGGAGAGCTGCCCTGTTACTGTCTCTGCTTAATCTACATGCCCTTCGGGCACTCTTAATACAGTGTGATGTCTTGAAGCTATTATTCCACTTTTCGTAGTGAATCGTTGTGTCTCATGTTATTCCAAATATTAAGTCTTGTTTACTTTGTTGTGGACCCACCAATTCATTTGAATGTGAATATTCAAATGTATCATTAAAATTTAAAGAGCAGTTATACCGTTATGAATGATATAACATTCTATTTTATCTATTTAATCCTCATATTATTTTGTTAACTGAAGATTGATACATAATTCTGATGAACTAGAATGCTACTCAATTGTAAATCTCAGACAAGCTGCTTGGATGGTTCAAAAGATTCCCAAAGCTAAGAAATTAACACTTTGGAAATTCAGGTTACAGGATGGATGAGATTCAAAGGTACTTGAAGATTTTCGGAAGTTTAAAATGTATACATTTCAAACTCGGGGAATTATTCTGGAGTTTGAATTAGTTAAGCTTATAATATTGGTTTGAAATAATGTCTTCTCCAGAAGACTCTAGCTCTGTTAATCATTATATTGGGCAGCTCAACATTAATTCAGAAAAGGCCAAGTGGTTCAGCTGCAGCTCAAAGACCATTTTACTGTTGTAACATTAGACTTGTAGTTTTATTCTTAGCCATTTTATGTGTAAGTACATTAATCATTCTCTTTGTTTATATAATCTTCTTTTTCTCTCCTGTTAAGCCGAGGCATTTCCTGTGAGGTCCATCCCCATGTGCCAAATTTGAATAAATTTGTGCCTATTTCAAAGTTTGGTAGAGTTGGTAACTATAAAGAAGAAAAACTTGTTTTGTGCCAATTTCAAAGTTTGGTAGAGTAGGTAAGCTATGAAGAAGAAAAAAATGTTTTTCTTCTATAGCACATTTGGAGGTAGTGTATTGTTCTCTATAAAAAGGAGGAGAATTCTTCATTCTAAGTACACCAAAAAAGAATTACAAAGGAAAGAAAGAAGAGTGAGGCATCACAGAGGAAAATAATCTGTGAGGAAAAATAGAGAGTGTGAGCTATATTGTAGTGAGGTGGAAAAATCAAAAAGTGTTATTTCTTTTGAATGTGTAGTAGTCTTTGGAGTTTTACTCAGACATACAAGTGTAAAATCCTTACTATAATGATATTCGTTGCTCCTCTCGGGTCGTGGTTTTTCCCTATTTAGAAGGGTTTCCACGTAAAATCTTGGTGTCATTATTTCTCTTTTATTCTCGTTGTTTAACCGCATTGTTGTGTTCCGCATTTGTTGCCTTTATTACCGCAAATATTATTTCTGTTACGGATTTATTCCCAACAATTGGTATCAGAGCACAGGTTCTGCTCATTTACACAAATATTTTTGCAGCTTATTGTACTATACTCGATAAAAAAAAATGTCTGGAGTAAAGTACGAGGTAGCAAAATTCAACGGTGATAGCGGTTCTCAACGTGGCAGAGAAGGATGAAAGACTTGCTCATCAATAGGGTTTGCACAAGGCCACTAGGCGGCAAATCCAAAAGCCCGAATCCATGAGACTGGAGGATTGGGAAGAAATGGATGAAAAGGCTGCTAGTGCAATCAGATTGCACTTAACAGATGATGTAGTTAATAACATCATCGATGAAGAGAGTGCATGTGGCATTTGGACAAAGTTAGAAAATCTATACATGTCCAAAACGCTGACAAATAAATGTACCTAAAGAAACAGTTATATGCGCTACATATGGATGAAGGTACAAATTTTTTGTCTCATTTAAATGTACTTAATGGACTAATCACGCAGCTAGCAAACCTCGGAGTAAGATCGAGGATGAAGATAAAGCCATAGTGCTCCTAAACTCGTTGCCATCTTCCTACGATACTTTATCTACAACCATTTTACATGGTAAGGACTCTATTGAGTTGAAGGATGTCACATCAACCCTTTTGCTTAATGAGAAGATGATAAAAAGGCCTGAAAATCACGGACAGGCTCTTATCACGGAAAGTAGAGGCAGAAGTTACCAAAGGAGCTCAAGTAACTATGGTAGATCCGGAGCTCGTGGAAAGTCCAAGGTCCGATCAAAATCAAAGGCCAGAAATTGCTACAATTGCGATCAACCAGGACACTTCAAAAGAGATTGTCCAAATCTAAAAAGGGGCAAAGGGGAAAGCAGCGGCCAAAAGAATGATGACAACACAGCTGCCATGGTGCAAAATAATGACGATGTTGTTCTCCTCATAAATGAGGAAGAAGAATGCATGCACTTGGCAGGTATAGAGTCGGAATGGGTGGTCGACACAGCAGCATCTTATCATGCCACACCGGTAAGAGATCTTTTTTTGCAGATATGTAGCCGTGATTATGGCAATGTGAAAATGGGTAACACAAGTTACTCAAAGATTGCGGAGATCGGAGACATTTGCTTAAAAACAAATGTTGGATGCACATTAGTGTTGAAAGATGTGCGCCACGTACCTGATTTGCGGATGAACTTGATCTCGGGAATTGCTTTGGACCAAGATGGATATGAGAACTACTTTGCAAATAAAAAATGGAGACTCACCAAAGGGGCATTGGTGATTGCAAAAGGAGTTGCTCGTGGCACGTTATACAGGACAAATGCAGAATATTCCAAGGTGAATTAAATGCGGCTCACGAAGAAAATTCTGCAGATTTATGGCATAAAAGAATGGGTCATATGAGCGAGAAAGGATTGCAAATTCTTTCCAAAAAGTCACTCATCTCTTTTCCCAAAGGTACAACGATAAAACCCTGTAACTACTACTTATTTGGTAAACAACATAGTCTCATTTAAGACATCATCTGAAAGAAAGTCGAATATACTTGATTTGGTATATTCTGATGTTTGTGGTCCAATGGAGATAGAATCGATAGGAGGTAATAAATACTTTGTTACCTTTATTGATGACGCTTCTCGAAAATTGTGGGTTTATATCTTGAGAACCAAAGATCAGGTGTTTCAGTATTTCAAAAGTTTCATGCTCTGATAGAAAGAGAGACAGGTCGAAAGCTAAAACGTCTCCGAACCGACAATGGAGGTGAGTACACTTCAAGAGAATTTGAAGAGTACTGTTCAAACCATGGAATTAGACATGAAAAGAGAGTTCCTGGAACCCCACAACACAATGGTGTAGCTGAGAGAATGAATCGCACCATTGTTGAGAAGGTGAGAAGCATGCTCAGAATGGCTAAATTACCCAAGACATTCTGGGGTGAAGCAGTTCGGATAGCGTGTTATCTTATCAATCGTAGTCCATCAGTTCCGTTGGAGTTGACATTCCGGAGAGAGTTTGGACCAACAAGAGATGTCTTACTCGCACCTAAAGGTGTTCGGTTGCAAAGCTTTTGCACATGTACCGAAGGAGCAAAGAACCAAGCTAGATGATAATCAGTTCCTTGCATATTCATCGGATATGGATGAAGAGTTCGGGTACAGACTATGGGATCTTGTGAAGAAGAAGGTCATCAGAAGTAGAGATGTAATCTTTCGAGAAAGTGAAGTTGGAACTGCTGATGATCTATCCGATAAGGCCAAGAAAAAAGAATGGTATAGTCCCTAATCTTGTTACCATTCCTTCTTCTTCTAACCATCACATAAGTGCAGAAAGTATGATTGATGAAGTTGCTGAGCATGAAGAGCACCCGATGAGATTGTTGAGCAGGGGGAGCAACTTGGTGATAATACCGAGCAAATGGAGTACCCAGAAGAAGAACAATCTCAACCTCTGAGGAGATCAGAAAGACAAAGGGTAGAATCAACCAAAACCCTTCCTCAGAGTATGTCCTTATCATGATGAAGGTGAGCCAGAAAGTCTTAAGGAGGTGTTGTCTCATCCAGAAAAGAGCCAATGGATGAAAGTCATGCACGAAGAGATGGGATCTCTCAGAAAAATGGCACATACCAGCTAGTTGAACTTCCAAAAGGAAAAGACCACTTAAGTGCAAGTGGGTCTTTAAACTCAAGAAAGATGGAAATGGCAAGTTGGTGAGGTACAAAGCTCGATTGGTTGTAAAAGGCTTCGAACAAAAGAAAGGTATTGATTTTGATGAAATTTTTTCACCTGTTGTCAAAATGACTTCTATTCGAACTATTTTGAGCATAGCAGCTAGTTCTAGATCTAAAGTAGAAGCAATTGGACGTGAAAACTGCATTTCTTCACGGAGATTTGGAAGAAGAGATTTATATGGAGCAACCAGATGGATTTGAAGTATCTGGAAGGAAACACATGGTGTGCAAATTGAATAAGAGTCTTTATGGGTTGAAACAGGCCCCAAGGCAATGGTACAAAAAGTTTGACTCTTTCATGAAAAGTCAAACGTACACAAAGACCTATTCTGATCCATGTGTATACTTCAAAAGATTTTCTGACAATAATTTTATTATTTTGTTGTTATATGTGGATGACATGTTAATTGTAGGACAAGACAAAGAGCTGATTGCAAAGTTGAAGAAAGATTTGTCCCAGTCATTTGACATGAAAGACTTGGGCCCAGCACAACAAATTCTAGGGATGAAGATTGTTCGAGAACGAACAAAAAGAAAGTTGTGGCTATCTCAAGAGAAGTACATTGAACGTGTACTAGAACGTTTCAACATGAAGAGTGCTAAACCTGTTAGCACGCCTCTTGCGAGTCATCTGAAGTTGAGCAAACAGATGTGTCCTACAACAGAAGAGGAGAAAGAGGGAATGACTAAAGTTCCTTATTCTTCAGCAGTGGGGAGTTTGATGTATGCGATGGTGTGTACAAGACCTGATATTGCTCATGCAGTTGGTGTTGTTAGCAGATTCCTTGAAAATCCTGGAAAAGAACACTGGGAGGCAGTTAAGTGGATACTCAGATACCTAAGAGGTACCACAAGAGATTGCTTGTGTTTTAAAGGATCTGATCCAATCTTGAAAGGCTATACTGATGATGATATGGCAGGTGACCTCGATAATAGAAAATTCACTACTGGATTTTGTTTTACATTTTCAGGGGGAGCTATATCATGGCAGTCAAAGTTGCAGAAGTGTTCGCACTCTCTACAACTGAGGCAGAATATATTGCAGCTACTAAAGCTGGCAAAGAGATGGTATGGCTGAAACGATTTCTTCAAGAACTTGGATTGCATCAGAAGGAGTATGTCGTCTATTGTGACAGTCAGAGTGCAATAGACTTGAGCAAGAACACCATGTCATGCAAGGACAAAGCATATCGACGTAAGATATCACTGGATTCGTGAAAAGATAGATGACGGATCTATGCAGGTCATGAAGATCCCTACTACTGAAAAACCCTTCAGATATGCTGACCAGGTGGTATCAAAAGACAAGTTTGAGCTATGCAAAGAACTTGTCGCCATGTACTCAAGCTAGAAACATGGAGCTACCTCCTCCTTCAGGTGCATGGGTCTGGAGGGGGAGATTGTGAGGTCCATCCCCATGTGCCAAACTTTGAATAACTTTGTGCCATTTCAAAGTTTGGTAGAGTTGGTAATCTATAAAGAAGAAAAACTTGTTTTGTGCCAATTTCAAAGTTTGGTAGAGTAGGTAAGCTATGAAGAAGAAAAAAATGTTTTTCTTCTATAGCACATTTGGAGGGTAGTGTATTTGTTCTCTATAAAAAGGAGGAGAATTCTTCATTCTAAGTACACCAAAAAGAATTACAAAGGAGAGAAAAGAAGAGTGAGGCATCACAGAGGAAAATAATCTGTGAGGAAAAATAGAGAGTGTGAGCTATATTGTAGTGAGGTGGAAAAATCAAAAGAGTGTTATCTTTTGAATGTGTAGTAGTCTTTGGAGTTTTACTCAGACATACAAGTGTAAAATCCTTACTATAGTGATAGTCGTTGCTCCTCTCGGGTCATGGTTTTTCCCTTATTTAGAAGGGATTCCACGTAAAATCTTGGTGTCATTATTTCTCTTTTATTCTCGTTGTTTAACCGCATTGTTGTGTTCCGCATTTGTTGCCTTTATTACCGCAAATATTATTTCTGTTACGGATTTATTCCCAACATTTCCACCAGGGAAATTCCCATCTAATTTTTGCAAGTCTTAATTCTAAAACATGGTAACATAGCAGGCAAATTAACTAAACTTTTTCCTTTCATTAGAGCAACATATCCTTGAAGCTAGATTTTGTATTTTGATTGATTTTCAAAAAAATATATATGGATAGGGTTCAATTTCTGATTCAGCAGGGGTTTACTCTATTCTATTTCTGATTCAAAGTTTTCACAATGGATTTATAGTGATATTTAAGGCGTTCATGATGATGTCTTATTTAGGGCAAGGTGACTGATCTTAGCATTTACTATAGGTTGAAGATTACCCTTACTTGGACAAGGTTCGACGATATGATGATTGCTTGGATCACTTATTCCTACTAGTGTTTCAGGGTAAATGACACTAATAGGGAAACTTTTTTGAACATTAATGAGAGATTTTGGGTGATCAAATAGGTCTAAGCTCATCCAAATTCAAATGACATTGTTCCATTTCCCAGAGAACTTCAAACATTGCCTCATATTTCACTAGACTGTGAAGCCTTTGGGATGAGATGAGGGGTCATATGCTCTTGTGGCCCCTTGCCCAAGTTTGTAGAAGAACTGAAATTGTTTCGGTTCCTAAATTGGTTGAAGAATATCTACTCCACATTTATGAGCAATATACTATCTCCTTCCCTCTATTAGTAGATCTTACTCAGTGTTAAAACATGACGAGAAATAGTGAGAGAACTCACATTTTTCAGGCTTCTCCACTAAATCAGCCTCATTTTCTTTCTCGACTGCTCCTTCTGGTGCCGAGAGAAGTTTAACTCAAAGATTCTAATTTAAGGAAACGAAGCATGTCCTTTTGTCTCTTGCAAAAATTGCAAGAAGTTAGGACACACTTTTAAGAAGTGTTATAAGTTCATCCATTTTCCTGTCTTCAATTTTATTAAGACCAAAAGATCCTGTCTTTTGAGTCAATTTTTATAATTTTACTCCAATATTCTTAGCTTCCACATCCCAATTTGTTGATCATTCAGCACATGAATTTACTCAGAAGCAATAGATATATCTCATGTCTCCTCCATCCAAATAATCAAATCTCTCCTAGGTTCAATAATGATGTTTCTTTTGGAGAGATTTCTGACTGTGCTCATTTTGCAGGTTTAATTATATTTTTTTATAGTTAAATTTGTGTTTTTTCATGCATGTTCATCGTTGCAATTAGGCGCCGCTAGCGACATGACTCCATTTATGGTGTTTATAAGCTATATCAGTATATATCACATTGTATTTAACTCGGTGTGTGAACAACTTTTGCATCAGAGTTATGACATTAAGCAGAAACAGTAACCGCACAACTCTCCTTTGGCATTTCATCTGAAATATGTGATGAATAAATAACCGGATGCCATTAGAGAGTATCCCTATCACTGTTCATTCTTGTTATAGAAGAACACAGTGACTTACCGGAGGCGGATACAGTAGGTATTGCATCAGAAATACACTAAGCAGAGACAGTAGGTATTGCATCAGAAATACACTAAGCAGAGACAGTAACAGGGCAGCTCTCCTTTGGCATGTCAGTTTAAATATATCACTGCATGCCAATAGAGAGTAGCCCTACTACTGTTTCCCTTATAAATTCAAAAAAATATATTTTTATTCACCAACTTTCTTTTTTTCTCATTTTTCTGCTTGTGTTTCATCACAGCAGAGCCTTCCAAGCTTATATAAATCATTCCTTCTTAGTTTCTAAAAGGGTATAAACCCATGGAGAATCAGCATATCCTGCCATTTTTGTGTCTTTTTGCTTTTTCTAGGGTCAGAAAATGGGGAGCATTCGTATCCCTTGTACCATTTCATTTTGTGGCTTTTCGGTTTCTGAATGCTAGTATCAGCATATCAGGTGTTTTTTGTGACTGCGAAGTGTGTCACTTTGACTCTTTTACAGCATATCCTTGGTCATATTCCTCATTTTCCTCTTCCTTTGTCCATGTCGACATTTCTATGTTATATGTAGGGTTGTGTTTGCTTTCGTGTGGCTTTTTGATTTCCTAGTGCCACTCTCACTTAGTTAGGCTAGTAAATTTTTCAAAAGCGTCTTTTTGAGTTCTCTCATATTACTCAAAAGTGTCGTCATTTGTTCCAGTTGAACTAATTAACTATCTGTGGCAGTTCAAAATCATTTTGCACCTTTCAACACGTCCAGTATGGTATTAATTTAGTGAATTTGTGTGCAACAAAAAGCAGTTCTTACAACTTAAGACATTCAAGTATGGTGAAGCTGGACAATTGGCGTCCAAGTCTAGATCAATGTTACACACAGATACTTTCATATGATACCACCCTAGTTTGTTTTTTACACCGGCAAGATTCTCATGCTGAATTCTGCCCCATATAGCTGTGTTGCACTTACATATATAAGACGCGACAAGAGCTCAATTGAATCCTATTTGAATTAGGGAAAATGAGTTTTTAGTTATTACATATATATAAATTGTTGAATCTCGTTGATACTCGGGAAAATTATATCAAAGCGATTCAATGTGATTTTCTAGTATTTTTCTTGAATTTCTTGCAGCCTGCTTCTGATAAGACCAGCCTGGCTAGTTTCTTGCACCAGCAAGTCTGTTCCTCAAACCTATGCCCCATATACCTACATATTTTTTCAATTTGTGCTTTTTCTTATATAGCATCCAGTACTGGACTGTGTTGATATACGCTGCTGCAGTTATGCAGCTTCAAATGTCTTAAAGACTTAAACAGGCACAACTGATAATATATTTGGAACTTTTATTACGAGTGAACACAACAAGCACATTATTCGAACTTTTATTATGTCTAATTGTCAGGCAAAGGAAGCAGTACTCCTCATTTCATATAGCCTCTAAAAGCGCTGGAATCCTAAAAATCAAAACCAAATAGAAAATGTAACATAGAAATGTAAAAGAGAAAAGATGAACAGAAAAAATAAGGAATATGGTAAAAGGATATGCTGTATTTCAATCCTTCAGTGCAAAGGGCATACACTTTGAAGGCATAAAATCAACTTTTTCCGGAGGGAATAATCTGATGAAAATATTTTTAAAGGAGTTGCTTTCAGGAAATGAAATTGTTAAGCGATAAGAAAGTTACACATTTTTTTACCCTAGAAAAAGCAATCTCATAATACAAAGAAGATATCCGCAGACCACAACTAGAACCAAAAATCACATAGCATTATGCTGATTCTCTCCAAGGGTTTATACTTTATACCGTCTCTTAAGCTAAGAAGGAATGCCTATAAAAGCATCGAAGGATCTGCTTTGATGAACCAGAGAGAGAAAAAAACGAGAGTTGATGAATGAAAAAATATATTCTTGAATTTATAAGGGAAACAGTGATAGGGCTACTCTCTATTGGCATGCAATTGTATATTTCAGCTGACACGCCAAAGGAGAGCTGCCCTGTTACTGTGTCGGCTTAATCTACATGCCCTTCGGGCACTCTTAATACAATGTAATGTCTTGAAGCTATTTTCTACTTTTCAAAGTGAATTGTTGTGTTCTCATGTTATTCCAAATATTAAGTCTTGTTTACTTTGTTCTGAACCCACCAATTCATTTGATTGCGACTGTGAGATGTATATATTCAAATGTACATTTTAATTTAAAGAGCTGTTATACCGTTAAGAATGATATTACATTCTAATTTTTGAATTTAATCCTCAAATTATTTTTACTAAATGATGATTTAAACATCGGTCTGATGAATTAGAATTCACAAGCTGCTTGGATGGTTCAAACAGGATGGATGAGGTTCAGCAGATTACACAATTTTCTATCAGGAAAATGTATCAAAAGTTACAAAGCGACTTATCCAAAGGTACTTGCAAAAGTTCCGAAGTTTCAAATGTACATTTTCAAACTCGAGGAATTATTCTGGAGTTTGAATTAGTTAAGTTTATAATATTGGTTTGAAATAATGTTTTCCCCAGAGGACTCTAGCCCTGTCAATCATAATATTGGGCAGCTCAACATTGTAACATTAGACTCGTAGTTTTATTCTTAGCCACTCTATGTGTAACTACAAACTCTTGATACATTTATGAAATAAAGCTTGACACATCAATCATTCCCAACTTGTTGCTCATTCAACACATGTATAATGTATTAATTCAGAAGCAATAGCAACATATTTTAATTCAAAATACATAATAGTTTATTTATAACATCATCTTCCACAATTTTATCCAAATATATGACTGATCATTTATGAAACAAATCAGCTCAGACACCTGAAAATATTTCTCACTACTTCATTCTTTTCTGTTATATGTCAAATAGAAGAAGAAGAAAAAAAGTAGTTGATTATTGTGATGGAAAAATAATATGCTACGAAAATTAAAGGTCAAATACTTAAACAAATATCTGAAGTTGTTGGGTTTCTCCCAGCTACCTCAACTATGCTATTTTCCTATTGCATCATTGAATCACTCGTAATTTGTTTCTTTTAAACACCGTTAGCTGATGTGGAACCAAATTTTGTGAAGGGTATTGATATGGGATATGTATGTTGTTCCAGAACTCATTAGTCCAATTGATAGTGAAACTATTTGAGAATAATTGTGTTTTACTTCAAGTCATTTGAACACAGTAAAAAACAAATGAGACTAACACACAGTTTGTCTTCTTTCATTCAATCAAAATCAATACAATACGAACACAACTGAAGGCATTTACAATAGAAAAGCTGATTGAAATCAGTCAAAAGTATTTAAAAGGAACAAATTATTTCAATGATTCAATAGGAAAATGACATAGTTGATATACCTGAAGGGAAAACCCCGACAAGTTTAGGAATGTGTTTATGAATTCAGACTTTTCTGCAACACAGTCAAAAATAATTTTATTTCTTTTTGAAATTAGAAATATAATGTAGATGGAAAAAAGAATATGATGGAGGATATGCTGTTTGAAGGTCTTTTATAAACATTTTTATTTCACCTATAAATTCATGGAGAAGGCAACTGGGGAATCTGATGAATACATTTTTTTTAAAAGGACCTTTCACCCTATGGAATTGTAAAGGGATAAAAAAGTTACTCCCATATTCTGGCCCTAAAAAAGGTAACACAGGCTATAGCATAAATATCACAGGATATGCTGATGCTCCAATGGTTTATTCTGTGTCTTAAATTGAGAATGAGTGCTCTATAAAAGTGTGGAAACGCTCTTTTGTGATGAATCAGAAGCAGAAAAAATGAGAAAAGACGAGTTATTATAAGTGAAACATGTTAGGATCGAATTCACACACTTGATGAATTAAGAACACAAGAATTTTCAAGAGAAAAAGATGAGAGATCTAGAGAGAAAAAGAAAGAAACCAATATTTCGTAGTAACACCCCGTAGGTAAACTTCTTCGGCGGTGGGTATATACATTAATAATTCAGAGTATTTTAGGTTACAGAGAATAAATAGAGAATAAATATTGCAGCCTAAAATTTGGGTCGGGACGCTGCCCTGAACCCTTCCTTCGGATGGGAGGCTCCCGGCCCCGTAACCCCCTGGCAACCTCACCGCGGAGGTTAAACCGCGTAAACATTAATATATGACAGTACATTAAATATTAATCAGACTCCACAACCTAACAAAACAGTGATAGGGCAACTCTCTATTGGCATATGTCGTTTATCACACATTACAGCTGACACGCCAAAGGAGAGCTGCCCTATTACTGTCTCTGCTTAATCTTAAACGAACAACTTTGTTAATAGTTGATTCTATAGATTCTCCAACACCCACAGTTTTAGGTGAATAAATTTTAAAGCTGTATTTTGTTGTCAAAATTTGAAATTTATACTTCACTAATTAGTTGAGCAGTATGTTTTGGAGCTCGAATTCAAAGTTCGAAAACAGACTTGAGGGGGTTGGGTGAAGAATTTGAAATTCATTATCGTTGGACCTTGAAGAAACAGATCATATGTTACATGTATATCATATGTATACATTTTAAATTTTAAATGTAATCCACCCATGTCATATGCAATAGTTATATACATGATATACATATAATTAATTTTCTGTAATTTTTCAGGAAAAAAAGAAGATACAATTACCTAAATTTTTGTAATATCTTTGGGGTAGGGATGGCAATGGGGCAGAGGTGGGGCGGGGTCGATTTAAGGCTATGCGAGGTGGGACGAGTTTAAGATTGTGTGTGGCGGGTGAAATGTTGGATGGTTTCAAGTGAATTATTTTTTTAAAATTGATGTGGGCGGGGCGGGTGGGATGTTGGGTGGGTTGAAGTGGATTTTTAAAAATTAATGCGGGGCGGGGCGGATTGCGGGTATTTGTGATTTTATGTGGGTTCAAATTTACTTTTAACTTTTTGCATGTTATAAGAGTTATAGAACATTATTTATTAAGATAATTTCATTAAAGCTACTAAAATATTCAAGATAATAAATGAATAGTTCAATAAAAAAGACAAACGGATTTGAAAAATAATGCTTCAACTTTGGCCAAAATTGTTGTTACGATAACAAATTTTTTGGAGGACCTTTTACCCCTCCCCCCCTCCAAACCCAAACTATTTAATAGTGTATGTTTTACCCGCAAATTATTTAATAGTGTATTTTAAATGTATATATATGCTCACGTGGACACATTATTATTTATAATTATGCAATATCTTTAGTATACATGTGGACACATATATATCTTTAAAATATATTATTATATATGCAGGGGGTAAAGGTCATACAATTTCTTACTTGTTTCTTAATTGGCCTCCAAAAAATAAAATTTTAAGTCGTTATCCTATTAAATTAATACAACTTAATAAAAAATAAATTTATTTTTAGTATTAAACTTAACCAGAAAAAAAAATATTAAAAAAATTATGTGCAATGACTTCATGCAAAGCGGGTTGAAAATGAAAAAAAATCGCTATGCAAAATAGAACATAAGCAAATTAAAATTTTTATAGGTTAAGCTCAACTCGTCCCATTGTCATCTCTACTTTTGATGGACAATTACATACAATTTCTATTTTATGGTATTTCATACGAGTCTTTGTGCATATTTTCGCTGTAAACCAGCACAAGTAATCATATCGTGCATACTAGATCGAGGATATTCACAAAAACTATTTTTTGCTATAATTATTTGGGGAAATCTCATAAGCTAAAATGTAAAATATAACACGCCTCCTTAGCTAGAGTTTGTCTATTTACATAGTGTAGCTATAATTTTAATGGCTAAATGTGTTTGTGTACTTCGATTTTTTTCATTGATTATACAAATTATTTATTAAGTCCCCACAAATTTGGTTATAAATAAGGAAAATGATTCCTTAATTTATGGTTATTATATCTAATTAGAATTCCTTACCTAATATGGCTTTTTTCTTCTTTTTTTTTAATGAAGAACACTCGATTAATTATATATAATAATTGTATAGGTATATAACTGAATCAAGTTTTTAAAAAAATTATAGTTGAAGTATATCTAATTGTTTTTAAATTTAATAAAAATTTAAAAACGGTATATAAATTTTTATATCAACCAAAACGGCAAAATCGCTGGAACAACAACGATTTACTCCACCGGAAAAAGCAAAATCGCTGTTGTAGCAGCGATTTTGCAAAATGTGATTTTTTAAAAAAAAAATCAAATCGCTACCTAGGCACGATTTTCAATTTTATTTTTTAAAATAATGAAAAAATCGATGCGATTTTCAATTTTTAAAAAATAAAAAAATAAAAAATATATATAAGTCACTGACGGAGGCAGCGATTTCAACCCAAAAAATTAAAAATCGCTGCCTAGATTTTCTTTTTCAAAAAAATTAAATGGAAATCGCTGCCTAGGCAGCGATTTTCAAAAAAAAAAATCGCTGCCAAGGTAGCGATTTGAATTTTTTTTAAAAAAAAAATACATTTTGCAAAATCGTTGTAGTAATAGCGATTTTGCTTTTTTCGGTGGAGTAAATCGATGTTGTTCCAGCGATTTTGCCGTTTTGGCTAATACAAAACTTTATATATCGTTTTAAAATTTTTGTTAATATTTTATATCCTTTAGGCTCCAAACTCGTATATACTTAGCCTCCACACATATTAACAACGTTTTTAATTAGCAATTGAATACAACTACAATTGTCACCAGATTAACCAATAAAAATAGCTACAAATTTTGTTTGTGACAAATAATCTTTTTTTCTTTGTTACGATAACAATATCTTGTGGCTACTAAACTTCAACAATGATGGGTGATTAACATCATTACTCACCACCCAAAGAAAATCTTACCTATTAAAAGAATATGTAATTAATCATGACCACATAATGTGCAATTCATATGACATATGATTTTCTTACCTTTAAAAAAATGCTAACTACAATTATTTATGAAGGGTGTCTAATCAGAAAACCTTCATGAATTTCATATTCCAATAGCACCAAATCTTTCTGGTGGTCCTTAAGCACTACGTTAATTTTGGCTATACGTAGTGAAGGGGTTATGCTGAATACGAGTAAATAAAAATAAATTGATTTCATAATAAATATATTATTTGAATTAAATGAATCGAATCAAAATGAAATAAACGGTAAATTATAGCTCAAGTTATTCAATTCTTACCATGGTTAAGTTTTTTGTTATTTTTTATAATTTTTTATAACATATCAAACAAGAAGGGAAAAGCTAGTGGGAGAGTCTGCGACTAACCAAATTATATTTTTGTGGAATAGCACATAATGATGGATTCAATAGAATATTTCCGTCTGAAAAAAAAATTTACTATTCAAATAACGTTAATTATATGTTTAAGTTGTTGAATTTATTGTTGTTAATTCCTACCTGAAAGAGCTCTCATATTTACTTTCTTGATGATTCAAACTCACAATCTTAAAACTGATAATTTATTTATGTGTTTCTTCTTTTTGAAGTTCTTGTTAAGGGAGACTTAACATTTATTTGATTCGCTTTGTAATTTATTAATTATACACTGAGTTTGTAATTTATTAGTTGTACACTTTTAATAAATTTATATGTATATATCTAGAGTTAAAACTATTAAATTCTGATTGAAATTATATATCGCATCAGTCAGCTCCTAAATAGTAAGATACAAACAAAAGAAACGTATTTGCACACTTGCCAAAAAAAAATTAAACAAAAAAAGAAGCACATCACACCATCAGCAATACTTTCTTACTGAATGGCTCTGTTTTTTTCTTTTTGAAGAATATTCTTTAGCCTCCACCGTTAATATAAAAAATGACATTCAGTTTTTATGCATAAAAATGAAATAAAATTACCAAAAAGTGACGGAATTATATATATATATTTAATAATTTGACAAAATATTCTCTATATTGCCAGGCTGGAAAAGGTACAAATGGTTGGTGCACAGTCTACAACTGATGACTTGATAAACCCAGGGACCTTGTGAAGGAACATAGTGCGACATACTCCTTACTATCAGGCTGGAAAAAGTACAGTTGGTTGGTGCACAGTCTCCAATTGTGGTAAAAAGGACAGAGACCTAGACCAATGGTGTGGTCACGGAGATTGTGACTATTTTTCATTAACCTAATGTCCAATAGCTACAACTTTAGTTTTTGCAATTTGAACATTCTCAAGAGCTATTGCAAAGGCTCACAAAAGCAAAAATTCATCCTAAGATCAACTCGAACCAAATAGAGTTGCAAGCTTAATGGTCTTAGGATTAATTCTTTTGTAGATACATTATAAATCTGCTAAATCTATAAAGGAATCAGATTGTTGTTTGGTGTGAAAATCTTAAATCAATTGAGTCCAACTGATTTAGTGGGCACCTTGTGTGCTGCTTAGTAAAAGTCTAAGTCATCTGAAACGTGGTATTTTAGTGGGCAATCTACGTGTTGCTTAATCAAATTCTAAGTTATCTAGTGGTGATAGCTTAATGTGCAGTGTGATATCTGATAATATATATAAAAAAAAAAAGAATCTAAAAAAATATTGTCGTGTTTGTACCAAACATCCCCTAATGTCCTTAGCTTTAAGTTGCCTAATTGAACTAGCTACAATACAATAGGACGAGAGATAACATTAATTAAATGAATCCAGCATTAGTTTTAAATAAATACGTCTTTATTTTTTTTCAAGTAGATTAAATACACAACACATATTTTGCGTCAACATCAAATAATTTAAATATATGTAATTCACATAAAATAAGAACTTTTTAAACTTCATCATAGATGAGTCTACATTCAAGGAATTTCTATTTCAAGCATATCAATTGTTTCGGCCTTAATTCTATAGCTCATGCGACTAATTAACAATAAACATAAATAAATAAATTTTAAATCTAATTCAATTTTACATTTACAATAAATATAAATAAATAAATTTTAAGTCTAATTCAATTTCAAAAATTAATTAGTGAAGGAGAATTGTAAAAAAAATTATATATAAAGATGAATTTTTTTTAATAAATATAATATTTTTCAACACTATTATTAGACTTCACGTTGCGGTCTAAAGTTTAATATATGATGAATAACAAATCATTTAATTGGTGGGGGCCTATCATAAGTACATAATAATTGAGATGAATTTTTCTCTGATGCTTATAAATAAAAAATAATAATGTTCAAATTCATATAAAATAATTATTTATTGATTGATTTAGATGTAGAACTTTTCAACAATGTAGAGAGAACAAAGTGACATGACCTCTCGGAAAAACATATAAGCAATAAATTTTGAGCCCTTTGGCTCTTTTTGACCAAAAAGAAAAAAAAAAGAAAAACATATAAGTATGTGGTTATGAATTGAATTATTATTGTACATTTCTATTGTTTAAATTTATTTGTTGAATTTAATTTAACGAGAAATTAAAGTAAGTAGAAAAATAACTTAAATAAAAATATGAAAACTTAATTTTGTGCTTTTAAACATATTATATAAAAAATTATCAAAAAAACACTTGACTTATACTTCTTCTGTTTCATTTTGTATGTCACGTTTTTACTATCTGCAATAAAAAATAATGTAACTATATATTTTTACCTTATTTAATTTTTTTGAAACT
The DNA here is from genome assembly GCA_027705065.1 of Solanum peruvianum. Taxonomy (NCBI): domain Eukaryota; kingdom Viridiplantae; phylum Streptophyta; class Magnoliopsida; order Solanales; family Solanaceae; genus Solanum; species Solanum peruvianum. The sequence continues at coordinate 3,880,389 of JAKWJD010001757.1, read as the reverse complement.
CAAGTTTTCAATCAATGAATATGAATTAATTTATTTTGCTTAATAAATTTAACCCATTAACATGAATCATTTACTTAGCTTTTCTAAGTTGGTCAAATGTATATTTTCAAAGTTAATAATTCACAAGGATAAAATGAAGAATATGATAATTTATGCATTTATTTTTATGAAATGTCAAGTATATATTATGGACCAATTATTTATAAAAAGAGATGACATATAAAATACGACAAAAGGAGTATAAATTAGAAATTTTAATTTATGACTTTTAATTTATAGCGTTATTGGCCAAAGTTTTTTCTTTCATTAGTGGGTGTTTTTGGAAGAAAATAAATATTTTTGAAGTGTAGAGAAATGGTTTTAGAAGCTAATGAAATAGTTTTTACCTAAAAGCCTTCTTTGAGAAAAAATATATTAAAAACATTTTAAAAAGCTTTAATCTAACATTAATTATTTCCCATAAGTGTTTTTTAGATTTATTGGTCTAATTAATACGAACCATTTTCACCAAAAATTACTCTTTTGAAAGCATTTTCAAAATAAGCTAATTCTAGAAGTCGGTCCAGGCTATTATTTTTTACTTTTTAATTTTATAATAAATACATAAAAGAATTTCTCTTAATTTTATTTAAACAGTACTACAAAAATATTTAAAAAGTATTTTTTATTTTAAAAAAAAAACTTAACACAAATCAACTCAAACATGCTTAAAAAAAAATTAGATAAGCAAATTGAAACTAAATAAATATTAATTTTGCCTTGTTATAAGAATTCATTAATTTTAATTAAATTTTGAATCCACCCCTCCATTTAAATCAAATTTCTTTTTAATTTTAATCCAAAGTCTATCTTCTTAAAGTTGCGTTATCAATGTTCTTTTTCATTAACCTTATATATTATACGTTATAACTTGCTGACAACAGATTATTTTTTCCTATTTTTTCCATACAATTAAGGGGCCATTTGATTACGGTATTAGAGGACATATTATTCATGTATAAAATATTATATTAGTTTTATAATGTTTGGTAAAAAAAATTTATTATGTTAAAAATTCAACATGACTTATAATATGTTTGGTTGCATTTTTATAATCCTATATAATTACCAATATAACTTACGAAAGAATCTGTATAAAGTTATGCAGGGTAGAAGGTGGAACAAGTTAATGTGGATATTAGTTATACATGTATTAAGGGATTGTTTGGTTACTGGTTAGAGTTATGCAGGTATTAGCAATGCATGATTTAGTTATGCAGATATTAATTATGGAGAGTTTAGTTATGCAAGTATTAGCTATGCAGAGTTTAGTTATGCAGGTATTAGTTATGGAGAGTTTAGTTATGCAAGTATTAGCTATGCAGAGTTTAGTTATGCATGTATTAGATATGGAGAGTTTAGTTATGCAGGTATTAACTATGCAGGGTTTAGTTATGTAGGGCTTAGTTATGCAGGGTTTAGTTATGTTGGGTTTATTTATGCGGGCATTAGCTATGTGGATATTAGTTATGTAGATATTATTTAGTTACGTAGAGATTACAATACATGAATTATTAGTTATTTAATATTAAAATTGTTGTAAATTATTTATATATATTATTTACAAAATAATAATACATGCTAATAAAAAGTGAAATATATTGAGTAACATATAATGCTAATAGATTCGCATATGTACAGTTAAAAAATATACAATCAAATTCTAATATTAAAAAATATTTATATTTGCATAAATTAATCAAAATAATAAGTATATAAAAAGAAATAAAAATAATCTATATATAATAAGAAATAAAAACAACACATGTTGATAGAAAACAATAAAGTTTCCAATTGAGAAAAATAAAATAAATTTAAAAAAATCTAAATATAAAAAAGAAATAAAAACAACAAATCTATATATAGAAAAACAACCAAATTTTCAATTAAAAACAATAAAATAAATTAAATGGGAATAAAATAGTGATCTGACCAAGAATATAAACAAAATTAAAATAAGTACAAAATAGTGGATAATATGATCATGAATTCGACTTTGCTAGATGATTTTTCTCTTTAATCTTTTTCCAAATCAATTGATAAACTGCTTTAATTTTTAAATTAGTACTTCTTTTTTTTATTAGTGACAGAATATTAATCAAAATAAACATAATCAAAAAGGAAAACAAAGAAACCATGATGAAAATGAAACTAGTTTACTTACTCTTCTTGTTTTTCCACATCTTCTATGTCGTATCGTAGTTTTACATTTTTTTTTCCCTTCTATTTCATATTAATTAATTTTTGAAATATTTACATTTTTTAAGAAATATAAATTAAAATAAAATTAAATCTAGTATTTTATTTTTATCTTTATTAATAATTATCAAAAATTTATAAATAAAATAATCAAATATTAATTAATTACTAATTCTAATCTAATAAAAAATAAAATTAAAAAAATACTTGAAAATTAATTTTAAAAATTAAACAATTAAATTAATTTAAAAAATATCTCAAAAATTAAGTTAATATGGAATAAAGGCAGTAGTATGGAAGAATGATTTTAAGTTTATCAATAAAACCATTTCTCTCAAATGGTGAATTCTACGCCGCGTAAATTCAAATTAATAAGACTTATATACAGATATCGTATTCGAATGAGAAATCATATCATAATTCATCATGTTTTTTGTGATTTTAGTGAACCAGAACTGAAATAAATATAAAAACAGAGATATGGATTTAGTCGTTCTAAGAATCAAAGAAGAGGGAAATAACCAAAACATATACTACTAATATTAATATATATATACTCATCTAATAAAATTACAAGATCTTTTGAACCTCTATAGAGCTCAAGTCTCAACTCCACCATCTTTATTCTTATCATTAATTTACACAAGCCCAAAAAAAAAAATTCCCATGAGAAAAATCTAATCTCCGCGAGCAAAGCAGAGTCTACTCTGCTCTGCTCGCAGGATTTAGGGAAAAACAAAAAACCATATCTACGATGTTTTTACAGGAGTGATTTTGATTACAAGACCTGGAAAAACATCATCAGGATCATGAATATGTGGATTCTCCTCAACAATAAAAGGATCACCACACTTATCACTAATCGTATGTAACGTTTCTCCTTCTCCAACCACATAAATTTCATCACAAGGCCGACTCAAGAACCGATTCCCTTTCATTACGGCTCCATCTGTTGAATAATTCTCTTTCACTGAACTAATCAAAAACAAACCCAATACAAAAATAGCACAGTAAAACGAAGCTGCATCGGCTATCGCTACTAATTGTGCTTTCCTGGATTTTCCTGATACTAAAACGAACGCCATAATTTAATTAATTGTGCTTTTCTTTTTTGCTGAAAGAAACAGAGCAAAATTTTGAAAAAAAAACAGAGGAAGAAGAATGAGTTTTTTGTTTGAGAAGGGATTAATTGTTATTATTATATATATAGAAGAAGAAAAAAATGAATTTGGGTTGGGGAGGTAGGAGTTGGTGTTATAATATTCAGTCGTGTTTGATGGTTAATGGTTTAGGCAGTTGAAATTGAAAATTCATCTCAACTATATATTTCATCTTTATTTCGTCTACTTATGGAAATTTTGACTAGTTAAACGCGCCATCATTTATTTTGATTGGAGAAAAAACTATTTTTAGCGACAGAATTAAGTTTTATTTCTCACATATAGTCATTTATCTTAATGACTTCTTTTTCTATTGAAGTCATGATAACAGTAATTGCTGAAAATTCCAAAAGTTTCAAAAATATTAAATTGTCAATTTTGTGCATTTTTTTGGTAACTTTCACATATGGCAAATAAAAAATTTATATTTGTATGTTATAGTAAAGCATAATTGCGCTCCATAGCAAACATAGAAACTGTAGAATTCGCTATACATATATAGTTGAAGCAAATTGTATAAAACGAAGTGTATAAAACAAGAAAGAGAAAGACATTTGGGAAGAGAACTGTATAAAAACGAATTGTATTATTATAAGTGTATAGAATGTTATATACAATTTGAATTTGTATAAAATGAGAAAGAGAGAAAGACAAAAGAGACTTGACAAGGAATATACAATTGAATCGAATTGTATAAAACGAGAAAGTGAGAAATTAGATACAATTTGAAAATTGTATAAAACGAGAAAGAGAGAAAGACAAAAGAAACTGGGCAGGGGAGTATTTTTATTGTATAATTATAAATGTATAGGACGAAAATATATGTACTTGCATGTGTATATATAATTTTATCACGCTTTATACAAACAGAAACGCAATTTATACATTTCGCTTCTATTTGTATAAATGAGAAAGGCGAGGGTGGCGAGCAAGATCTGGAAAGGGGAGAGAGGGAAACAAAAATATATGTATTTATATAATTTTCTCTGCTTTTCACAATTAGAAACAATTTTTATACACTTGTGTTTGTATAAAAAAGTGAGGATGAGCGAGAGATTTGGGAGAAAGGCGCCTGACAATTTTTTGCAAACGTTTGCTATGGAGCACAATTAAATCAAACCCTAACTACTTTATTTATTTTAAATTATTAGTTTGTCATTATATATCATTTTCCTTTTTTTTTTACTCTTAACATTTGAAGTATGCCAAATAAGTTTGAAATAGAGAGTATATTATCTTCCCATGAAAGGTATAGTATATATTTTCAAACAAAATTCATTTTTATGAGTACAAATTATGTTTTCCCTTATACATGGTAGATTACTCCTTATTAATCATATGATAGCTAGTAAAACTGCGAAAAAAAAGATACATTCCACGCATGAAAATAATAGAAATTGATATTAGATGATTTTGTTTACTAATCTAGAAAAAGAAAAAATAATTTAATATTTATTTATCAATATATAAATATATAAATATAAATACAAGTGGTGTTATCTTGTCAAGTGGTTGACCAAATTTTTTTTAGGGAAGGTGGCTATTAATTAGGTGTCCAAACCATTTATTTGGTGAGTAATAATAATTTAGTGAGAGGAGTACTAAGATTAGTTTCTGTATTATTTGATAATGGATAGGACACGTGGCACATGTATGAGGTTTTTTGGTAATTTTGCATCAAGTTATAGAAAGGTCACGCAAAGCAGATGAGTCATAGGTTGTCCACACCGCCATGCCATGTCATGTTTGAGTTTGGTTTCCACACGTCTTAAACTTTATATAAAATTTACTCAAATATAGGGTTTATGTTTACCTAATTTCTAATATTTTCTTTTATTTTTAAAATCACTTAAGTTTTTTATTTTTTTAATATATTTGAGTTAGTATTTAATATATTTAAGCTATATATTATGTATTTGACTTTTTTTATAATGTATATGAATTAATTTTTAGTCTATTGGAATATATATTATGTATTTGAGATAGTCTTTAATGTGTTCAAACAACATATTATATATTCATTATATGTATCTCAGATATTTTTTATGTTCCTGTTATTTTTTAAGAAATTAATATAATTATAAATTAAAAAGAAATAGATTATAATCTCATACTAAAACTCGTGATTTCTAAATTTCATCTTCTAAGAGACTGCCACCTACTTTTGTATATAAAGGAGTCTGTCCAGATCATCCAGAAGAATTTTGTCCAAGTTTACATGGATATTTTTAAGTAAGAGGGATGAGTTAGATAAATATATTTGGTTTATTTATATTTTATTTTATATAATTTAATTTATTTATATATATTTAAAATTAAAAAATATAAATATCAATTGAAATTAAATTAAATTAAATGTCAAATAAAATCACATTTATATATTATGAACAAAATTTTATATCAATTTCTCTTCTTCCTTTTTTGTCATTGTTTAAATTTTGACCTCATTAAAATTTGGCCTTTTAAATATATATACTCACAGCCAAATTTAGTTTATATCTTTTTAGATGGTATAGATTGATTATACAAGATCATAAACATGTTATATCTCTTATTGTTTCAAATAAAATGTGCAGGTCTCTCTTTAATATGTGATTTACTATTAAAACGAAAAAATATCGAATCAATAAAAGGGAAATTTTTGCTGATTATATTTAATATAATTTAAATTATTAATTAAGTGCATGATTATTTAGAATTTTTTCTTTTTTAAAATTTGAGCGGATAATAATCATTTCACCAAAATCAAAAGCGAAATCATAAGAGAGACAGTAAGAGACTTGCCTTAATAGAAAATTATTGTAATCGTGGATTTTTTTAGCCAATTCCTGATAATCACCCTAACAAGTTACTCTACTCCGTCCACAATTATTTGTCAGGGTAATATCATGTATTTTTATTAAGGAAAATTTAATATAAGGTATAATTTGATAATATAATTTTATTGTATCAAGAATATCAAAAAGTGTAAATTTTTCAATTGAACAAAATGAAATAATTATTAAGAACAGAATTGAAAAAAAAAAAACTGATTATTTCTTGATTATTAAATTAATAATTAATTTTAAATATTTATTTATGAATATACATGTCAAACAATTGTAGACCGAGAAAGTATACGTGCATACAAATTGACCAATGCAACATGTTATGACAATTGGGGATTTGCCAATTTGGCAAGTTCAATCGACTATATATATAAGTCCGAAGTTAAAGGGTAAAAAAAATTATTAAAATTTTTAAAGGTGTACTTATTTTTTTAAAAATTAAAAGGGCAAAATCGTTTCTAAGGAAGCGATTTTTTCTGACAAAATTAATGTGTTATTTTTTAAGAAAAAGAAAACAAAAATCACTGCTATGACAACGATGTTATCGAAAAAAAAATTCTTTTTCTGCAGCGATTTTATAAAAAGAAATTTAGCAAATGGTGGAGCCCGGACCAAAATGCCTAACATGCCTCAACTAACTTAAAAGATAGCAGCGATTTCAATTTCAATTTATTTTTTTAAAACGCTGCATACACAGCGATATTAAGAAAAATAAATTGGCAAATAATACATGCTGAACATCACATGTGATGTCATACACAAATTGTCATATAGGGTGTCATGTACTGTGTGTCTATTTATTTAATCTTATACAAAATTAAGTGTATATATATATATTGATGCTGGATCAACTTTTGTCTTGTGACAAGAATTGTGGGGGGCTAAATTTTTTATGTTAAATTATCCCAAAAATATTCTTTTAACATTCTATTACATATTTATATCAAACTCAACACAATTTTCTTCAAAAGAGTTTTGCACCCAACAAATGCTTCCCAAATGAAATGATTCACCTAATTTATCAAACTTTAACCAACCTTTAATTGGAAAAATATTCCAACTAACAGTAGCTGACCCAGTCGTCATTCAAGTCTATTCAACAATTTTGGCCAAATGTAATTTACTTCATTTTAGACACAACATACATAAGCATCAGTTTCAACAGAAATTGTCAAAATTCCTAACACTAAAGGCACGCCAAAAAAAGTGTTGCCCGTATATTATGATTAAGACCGTGACTTTTTCATTAAAATTGCCCATAATTTGTAAAACTAAACCAACAATATTTGAACAAAACCCTACGAAATTTGGTCTTCTATTCTTTGGTGAATTGTCAAAAATTATAACTATAAAATCTAAGGAAAAGGGTCTGAAATATATTCAAACTTTGATAAAAATTGTTGTTGCGATATCAAACTTTGAAAATGACCTTTTATTCCTGCACTATTTAATACTATATTTTAAAAGGTATATATGTGTTTAGGTGGACATAAAAGATATTGGATTAGTATACATAGTGTTATGCGGAATTCGATATAATACGAGAAAATATAAACGCGAAAAACAAGACAACAGATTTACGTGGTTCACCAATAAATTGGCTACGTCTACGGGAAGAGGGGGAGCAGTTTTATTATGGAGAGGCAAGAACAGAAATTACAGAATAGGGTTTGCCCTAGCGTCTATATATAGTGCTAGGGTACGCCCTAACAGGCTTGGGCCCAACATACAGAATTGACAGATAATTAAGGGCCCAATACAACAACATTGTATACCAGCGAGACCCCCGTCCTTTCTGCTGTAACGGGTCCTATTCAAGGCATTCAACAAATCTCCACCTTGACTTGAATTCTCCGAACAGATTCTTCAGACGCACTATGTTAGTGCCAGACCTCCTCTTCCTCAGAATTGCCCCGCAGGGCAATTAACAGCTTCTGATGTTGAGCAAGTCCAAACAGTGTTGAAACTTGCTCTGTGGAACCGGCTTTGTGAACATATCAGCAGGATTATCAGCAGTTCCTACTTTCTTCACCTTGATTCTCTTCTCACTTCTCAGAAAATGATACCTCACGTCAATATGCTTGGTTCTCTCATGATGGACTTGATCCTTGGCTAGACAAATTGCGCTCAAACTGTCACAATACATCGTAGCCTGATCATGATGCAGACCAAGATCACTAACCAGCCCTTTCAACCAAATCCCTTCTTTTGCAGCCTCTGTCAAGGCCATGTACTCCGCTTCCGTAGTAGACAAAGTCACTGTAGGTTGCAAAGTTGCCTTCCAACTGACGACAGATCCTCCAAGGGTAAACACATAGCCAGTCATTGATCTTCTTGTGTCAACATCTCCAGCATAGTCAGAATCAGAATAGCCAGTAACCAAGCACTGAGTATCACCTCCATAAATGAGACCAATGTCAGATGTACCTTTAAGATATCGGAAAATTCTCTGCACAGCCTGCCAATGTTCTCTTCCTGGTTGTCCCATGAATCTGCTCACTACGCTGACTGCATGTGCTAAATCTGGCCTTGTACAGACCATAACATACATCAAACTTCCTACAGCACTGGCATAAGGGACTCGTGACATATACTCCTTCTCTTCTTCTGACTGTGGAGCGAACATGGCAGTGAGATGGATATTGGAAGCACTGGGGGTATCAATAGGCTTAGATGAGGACATGCCAAACCTCGCCAAGACCTTCTGAATGTAGCTTCTCTGTGACAAGAAAAGTTTTCTTCTCTCTCTGTCTTTAATGATCTCCATCCCTAGAATTTTCCGAGCGGCTCCCAGATCCTTCATCTCAAACTCAGCACTAAGTAAACCCTTCAGCTTCTGAATGTCATTCTTCTTATTTGCAGCTATCAGCATATCATCTACATAAAGCACCAGATAGATGAATGAATCATCCTTGAGCCTATTGTAGTAGACACAACAATCATATGAGCTCCGAGTATAGCCCAACTTCACCATATAGCTGTCAAACCTTTTGTACCACTGCCTTGGAGACTGCTTAAGTCCATATAAGGACTTCTTCAACTTGCAGACGTGATTTTCCTTCCCTGGAACTTGGAAACCATCCGGCTGAGTCATGTATATCTCTTCCTCCAACTCTCCATGTAGAAACGTTGTCTTCACATCAAGTTGTTCAAGCTCCAGATTCTGATGTGTAACTATCGTTAGTAACACTCGGATGGAAGTATGTCTGACCACTGGTGAGAAGATCTCATTGTAGTCCACTCCCTCTCTTTGGTTGAAACCTCTGGCAACAACCCTGGCTTTATACTTGACTCCTTCTGCTGGTGATATCCCTTCCTTCTTCTTGAAAACCCATTTGCAAGTAATAATCTTTCTCCCCGAAGGCTGTATGACCAGATCCCATGTCTGATTCTTGTGTAGGGACTCCATCTAATCTCCCATAGCAGCAAACCATTTTTCAGAATCAGGACTTAAAATGGCTTCTTTGTAAGTGGACGGCTCAGATGTATCTACCTCTTCAGCAACCTGCAGTCCATAACCCACCATGTCCTCAAAACCATACCTCGTAGGTGGCCGAACTCCAACCCTCTTTGGCCGATCTTGAGCTATACTCCGATGGATATCTGATGGCATAGATTCTGGAATATCAGTTTCTGTCTGTGGCTCTTGATCCTCCTCTTCAGGTTCTTTCAAATCGCTCTCATTCTGAATGACTTGAAACTCCACCTGTTTATCAAGACTCCTAGTTTCTGACGTAGTTGTAGGCTTCACAATGGTTCTAAACAGAGAACTTTCATCAAAGACAACATTCCTGCTCATAATAACCCTCTTTTCTGCTGGAGACCAGATTCTGAAACCTTTCACTCCATCTCCGTAGCCCACAAATACTCCCTTTTTAGCTCTTGGTTCTAACTTACCTTCACTGACGTGATAGTAAGCCGTACAACCAAAAGCTTTCAGATTTGAATAATCAGCAGCTTTTCCTGACCACATCTCCATAGGTGTCTTGCACTGTATGCCTGTATGTGGTCCGCGGTTAATCAAGTAGCAAGCTGTACTAACCGCTTCTGCCCAGAATCTTCTATCTAGCCCAGCATTAGAGAGCATGCACCTTGCTCTCTCCAGAAGTGTTTGATTCATCCGCTCAGCTACACCGTTCTGCTGTGGTGTATTTCTGACTGTACGATGTCGAGCAATCCCTTCATCCTTACAGAATTGATCAAATTCAGACCAGCAGAATTCCAGCCCATTATCAGTTCGCAACCTCTTGATCTTCTTCCCTGTTTGATTTTCCATCAAAATTTTCCACTCCTTGAACTTCTGGAAAGCTTCACTTTTATGCTTCATCATGTACACCCAAGTCATCCTTGAGTAGTCATCAATAATGGACACAAAAAATCTGCAGCCTCCCAAAGACTCAACACGGCATGGACCCCAGCAATCAGAATGGATATAATCAAGTGTGCCTTTTGTTCTGTGAATGGCCTTTGGAAACTTGTTGCGATGTAGTTTTCCAAAAACACAATGTTCACAAAACTCTAGGCTTTTAACCTTATGACCAGAAAGAAGATCCTTCTTTGACAGAATTTGCATCCCTCTTTCACCCATATGACCAAGTCTCATGTGCCATAACTTAGTCATATCCTCCTTGTGAACTTCTGATGATGCAACATGGGCTGAACCTGTAACCGTGGAACCTTGTAGAAAATACAAAGTACCACGCATGACACCCTTCAGAATCAGATTTGAACCCTTCCAGACCCGCAAGACTCCATCTTTTCCCGACCAGCTGAATCCCTTGCTGTCCAAAAGACTGAGAGATATTAGATTTTTCGTCATCAATGGAACGTGCCTGACCTCGTTCAATGTGCAGAAGCTACCGTCATGTGTCCTTATCTTGATCGAGCCTGTCCCAACCACCTTGCAGACAGAACTGTTGGCCATCGAGATGCTGCCTCCGTCTACCTGCTCATAAGTCGTGAACCACTCTCTCCTAGGACAGATATGATAGGATGCCCCAGAATCGAGAACCCACACATCTGAATGATGAGTGTGCTCATCCGCAACTAGGGCAATGTATTCTTCAGAATTGGTGTCTCCTTCAGCAACAGCAGCAGAAACTGATTGTTTTTCCGATTGCTTCTTCTTCTTCGGACAATCAAATTTCCAATGTCCCTTCTCCTTGCAGTAATTACAAACATCATCCGGCTTTGCACCCTTCGACATCGGCTTATTTTTCTTTCCGTCGTTTTTCCTTCCCTTTCCGCTACTGGTGAACAGACCGGAAGGTTGTATGTCCGTACTTGTGCCGTTAGCCTTATGCCGTAATTCCCTGCTATGAAGGGCCGATCTGACTTCTTCCAACGACACAGTATCTTTCCCAACAATGAACAATTGAACAAAATTCTCAAACGACATTGGGAGAGATACTAACAGAATCAGGGCAGCATCTTCATCCTCGACCTTCACATCGATATTACGTAATTCTAATAACAAAGTATTCAATTGCTCTAAATGTTCCCTGAGTTGTGTACCTTCAGCCATTCGTAAACCGAATAGACGTTGTTTCAGAAGCAGCTTGTTGGTTAAAGATTTTGTCATGTACAAACTCTCCAGCTTCAACCACAGACCAGCAACAGCCTCTTCATCCGAGACCTCCGTGATGACGTCATCCGCGAGACACAACATGATCGTCGAGTGCGCCTTTTCCTCCAGAATCGCCATCTCAGGAGTAACGACGGCGTTCTTGTCTTTCGACAACGGCGCCCAGAAACCTTGTTGTTTCAACAAAGCCCGCATCTTGATCTGCCATAAACTGAAACTGTTCCTCCCTGTGAATTTGTCGATTTTCACGTTCAAAGCAGACATCTCGAATTCTCCAAGAACACCGATTAACCGAGAGGCTCTGATACCAATTTGTTATGCGGAATTCGATATAATACGAGAAAATATAAACGCGAAAAACAAGACAACAGATTTACGTGGTTCACCAATAAATTGGCTACGTCCACGGGAAGAGGGGGAACAATTTTATTATGGAGAGGCAAGAACAGAAATTACAGAATAGGGTTTGCCCTAGCGTCTATATATAGTGCTAGGTTACGCCCTAACAGGCTTGGGCCCAACATACAGAATTGACAGATAATTAAGGGCCCAATACAACAACATTGTATACATAGTAACGGGTCCTTTCTGTTGTAACGGGTCCTATTCAAGGCATTCAACACATAGTAATGTGTCTAAGTTGACATATATATACCTTTAAAATACGACTTCGAAGTCAAAAGGGCAAAAAAAATATTAAAAATTTCAAAAGGGTATATCATATTTTTTATTTTTATATTTAATAAATGTGATTTTAAAAAAAAAAGTTAAGAAAATGAAAAATAAATCCTGGAAAAAATGCTACCAAGGCAGTTATAAGTAAAACACTGGCTTTTTAAAAAAGACAAATTATGTAAAACTCTGCCAGACAACGATTTCAAAAAAAAAAAGTTTAACAAAAAAGCTGCCAAAGCAGCAATTTTCATGAAATCAAAATTTAAAAAAAAAATTGTGAAAAACGCTGCTACAATAACGATATTAGCAAAAACAGAAAAAAAATTGGGAGAAAATTGCTGATCAAGCAGCGATTTTTAATTTCAAAGGAGAACACGATATTCATATGTGTCAAAGGGAAATCGCTTTGGTAGTAGCGATTTTACCCTTTTAGTTAAATAAAAATATGATACGCTCTTTAGAATTTTTGATAATCTTTTTTGCCCTTTTAGCTCCGAACTCTTTAAAATACACTATCAAATAGTTCAGTAGATTAAAAATATACTATAAAATAGTTCAAGAAGATAAAAAATCCTTCATAAAATTTGATATTATAATAACAATTTCGATCAAAATTATAATATTTTTCATATCACTTTCCGTAAAATCTATATAAAAGGGAAGAGCGTAAGTCAACTCTTAACTACAATCGACCCACTAGTGGCTTTAACTATCAACCCTATAAGTTAGGTAAAAACTTTGTATTTGTTTACGTCAAGTCCCCTCGTATTTTCGTACCTTTAAACGAGTAACATTTGTCCACTTAATTATTCAATCAATAACTTAAAATTAATCTCCTCAACTATTTGTCTGACTATGTTTGAGACACAATAACTCGACCAAATAGTTAAGGGGATTAATCATAATTAATTGTCTACTTAAACATACATATAAATAGTATTAATTTAACATAAACACGCGATACACGTCAAGATAAATTGTAGACCAATTAAAAAGGAAATTAGGTTCTTTTTTATGTACTTAACACCCAACAACCTTTGTTCAATCACTATCTCAAATCTTGTTCAAGTATTTGTGCACAGAAAAAATATTTTCAAAATACATCATAAAGATGAGTCAAGTTATAATTTTTTAAAAAAACAAATTGAAATTGAAATTCTACCAATATGAAGATTCAGAATTTAAAATCGAAATTTAAAGTCCAAATTGTATGATCAAACATGAAGAAATTAAGAAGGAAATACGAATTCAAAGCAAGAAGTGTGTGTGTATATATATATATATATATATACAATTTCTATAATTTTTTATGCTCCCCACATGATTTTATTTCTATACATATACAGAGCAATTTATTCAACATATATTTGTTGAGGCTAAAAAAAAAAAGTAGTTAAAATGTTTTAACAAATTAAGTACTATCTCAATGACTTGTTATTGTTGAAAGGAACAATCTTAATAACAAGTCCAGGAAAAACATCATCAGGATCATGAATATGTGGATTCCTTTCAACAATATAAGGATCACCACATTTATCACTAATTGTATGTAATGTTTCTCCTTCTCCAACTACGTATATTTCATCGCACGGTCGATGAGACATCGATAGTTGATTTCCTCTTACCACAGAATCCCAATTCCTAAGGTTATTTTCCCTAATGGAACTCATTAATACAAGTGCCATGAGGCTAATTGCACATATCCATGAAGCTAAATCAGCTATGAGTATTGAAGTTTTTACTTTGGATTTGTATTTATTGGATAGAGAAGACATGATTTTTTTATAATGAGAAGAAAAATAAAGATGATTTGATGATTTTGTGTATAAAGATGGTGATATTTATATGGATATTATTTGTGATAAGAGAGTTTTTGTGTGAGTTTTTTAGGTTGAGGATGACTTTTGGAATATTGGTTTTGAATTAGGCAAGTTGAGTTAGTTGATTGGATTATAATTTGGCGTGTACTTATTATATGTTCACCAAATTATAATAGACCGTTATGATTAATATAAAAGGTTGATTAGGTAGCCCAAATATCTTTTGTGAGAAAGACCGCGATTAAGTTAGGGTTTTCATTGAGAGGGTTTAAAATTTGAAGAAGTGAATATATGAACTAGTTAAAAGGGGTTTGACATCTATTTTAAATAACAGTGATTAAATAGTACTCCCTCCGTCTCAATTTGTGTGGCACTTTTAAGATTTCGAGATTCAAACAAGTCTATCTTCGATCGTAAGTTTTTCATATATCTTTTAATATTTTGAATTGTCAATTATTGTGACTTGTATTATTTTTTACGTAATTTATAATAAATACATTTCGTCTCAAAAAATATTGAAAATTTCACGCCCAAATTTTCGATCAAACTTAAATTGTTTGACTTTCGGAAAACGAAAAATGTCACATTAATTGAGACAGGGAGAGAATAATTCTCCACCGAAGAAGGTTAAGATGAACCCCTGACCCAAAGCTGGCTTCGCTCCTAGAGATGGATCTTGCGTTTCACTCACCCCAAAAGCTAGAGGAGACTATCTATCGAAAAAATAAGAATTAAGATGGGTTCGAGTCCAGCTGTGATACCATGTAAAAAGTGAATTTTGGTTCTAATTCAACCTCAAAAGCTACCTCATGAGGAAAAGATTGTTCAAATCATATTAAAGAACTCACTCATCCTTTAAATGATCAACGTGGAACTCTTCATGGTTTGACATATGAAAAGGCTTTATTATTATATATAACTAGCTAGTACAATTTTAATATAATGTTCCTCCTTGGTTGGAATGGTAGCTTAAAATAAGTTTATAAGTTAAATATGAGTAATATATTTGGTTGCTATAACTTGTAAACTATGATGACATTTCAATTAATAAAGATAGAAATGAAAAGTTTACGTTATTATAATTTTAAAGACATCATTATTCTAGTTAATTAATCCCTTTCAGATAACTATTGACTAACTACAGAAATGAATTTAAATACTTAATAGATATTGATACTTCAACAAATTTCACTAGTATTTTTCTAGCAACTAACCTGGCAATAGCAGCATGGACAGGTTTTATTAACACCAAATACATAATTATAATAATATAATAACATACCACTAAAACCTCACGTTTAATAAACAATTACAAAGAGAAAATACCAAATACAATTAATAACAAATGCACTTTCAGAATAGAATTAGGAGGAAAACATTTTTAAAAAATCCAAATGTCAACGAGGAGTACGTACTAAAAAGGTGATCGAAGGATGGGCCTAGTGGTAAATAAAGTAGGAGGAAAATTACGAGTCTCATATTTTAATTTTAGTGACGATAAAAAATATTAGGTGATTTCTTTGTTTGAATTTCGGTGATCGGTATTTGTATTGGTCAAAAGTAGCCGGTATCTGGTAAAATAATTGAAATACGCAAAAACCGACTCTGAACACCGAGGAGCGTTTTCTTGTTTTTTGAGGGATTAGGTTTGTTGGTGTTTTTCATTATACCAGCCGTATTATTGGCTTTGATATCTATCATGTTTGTTGTTTATTGTGTTTCAATTATAGCATTATTTTATTGTTCTTGTTACTTTTCTTGGCTCGTAGGATTTGCACTACTTTCTTTGTTAGTTTCTATGTTTTCTATATAGTTGAATTTGTTGCACGTAAATTAGGTCTTTCAGAAGAGCATCTCTATCTCAACGAGGTTTTATCATGTTTGTTGTTTATTGTGTTTCAATTATAGCATTATTTTATTGTTCTTGTTACTTTTCTTAGCTTGTAGCATTTGCACTACTTTCCTTGTTAGTTTCTATGTTTTCTACATAGTTGAATTTGTTGCACGTAAATCATGTCTTTCAGAAAGATCATCTCTACCTCAACGAGATTGTGATAAGGTTTATGTCAATTTTGTCCATTCAACTCCGACTTGCGAAATTTCACTGAGTACGTTGTTATTGTTAAAAGGGGATGAGTGTTAAAATGGTGTATAGTTGAGCAAGTGGAGGGGAAGATGAATGACGTGAAGGAAAGGTTACCTCCCCCATTAATTAGACCAAACCAATAGTTCAAAGCTTTAGCCATCATAATCAATAACAAACCAAACCCTAACCTAAGATCCTAAAGTCAATAATGAGTACTAAAGGATTGTGAATATTCATCAAGGGGACCAAATGATCACTTCAATTTCTTCTACAAAAGTGTATTTTGGCTGATTGCACTTGGCATGCTAAAGCAAGGGATTGACCTTGTCAATCCCTTGTATGTATGTGCGCTCTTTATTGACTTGATAACAATGATTGCAACCATTTGATGCAAATATTCCCCTTTGTATTTCATTGATGAATAATTATATATTAACATAAGTATTTGTTATTGCTACTAAACAATCAAACATATGTGGAATTATATATTTGAGAAAATTACGCGTATAAGTAAACATATATTAGTTAATTAGTTAACATAATTATAGTTTGTCTTAATTATAATTCACGACCTATGTTTAGCTATAATATGCGGCTCAACTTTTTAGTTTTGTATAATTCGCACGGTTATATAATTTGGAATAATATCATTTGTATAACGGTGTGGTATATTGTTGGACCCCTTTTTTTCTCATTATATAATGTAAAAGGGTCCTTTTATAAAATGGGTCCAATGTCTAGAAAACATAGTTATGTGACCATTTGTACAATTTACCCCTATATTTGCATGTATTAAAGTCAATACAATAAAAATATTGATTATGAGGCGTTGATAAGTCAATTAATTTTAGTAAGAATTGGTTGGGTTGGGCCACGACCCATTGTTTTCTCCTATGAAGAAGATTAGGAAAATTACGCGATAAAGCATATTTATACTATTTAATTACTCATCATAGATATAGTTTGCTATAATTATTATCCATGATTAATATTATACGTTAATTACGTGGACTGACTTCGAGTTTGCATAATTTGTCACGTTTGTATATGTATAATTCGCCAGAATATACATATACATATGTATAATATACAATTATTTAACATATATACATATACAATTCACTTCTTTCCCACTCTCTGCCCTCGCTCCTCCCTCTCCCAATCTCGCTTGCCATATATACAAATGCATATGTATAATATACAATTATATACATATACAATTCATCTCTCTCCCACTCTTTGCCCTCTCTCGCTTGCCTCTCTCCTCCCCCTCCCAATCTCGCTCGCCTCTCTCCTCCATCTCCCATTCTCACTTGCCATATATACAGATGCATATGTATAATATGCAATTAACTAACTGATATACATATATAATCACCTCTCCCACTCTTTTTCCCCCTCTCTCTCCCAGTCTTGCTCGCATCTCTCTTTCATATAACATGTAGATACGAATGTAATTATCAAACTATAACTATTAAGAGTAATTAGACTATTTTAAAGTGACCATATGTGAAAATAAAAATGATACCATCATAGAACAGACATAAAAAGATTTGATATTTGAATCATCTGTAAACACAGCAAAGTCTCAAGGTTCTAGATTCTCTCTATTCATCAGAGGAAAGTGAAAAACATAAGATGACATGAGAATCCACAGAGACATGCACTTATATTCCATATCTTACCTATGAACCACCAAGGAACACATCATTGCCAACAACAAGAGCATACACATGTCCAACTGGACCATCAAGACAGATGTCAGTACCTGTTTGTGCCATTTAAATGACATTTATGTCCAATTTTGAATGTGTACAAGTAGGCACACGCGCACACACACATCTTACTATGGCAAAACTATCGTTGAATGGTGTTTTGTTGCGCAAATATAGGTTTCGCTGTGGACTTAGACCACATTACTGGTAGAAAAATTGCAAAGTAGATGACGGGAAAGTGAAATAACATTTGCACAACAGATGTGTTCCAGTACTACTGGTATAATTGGAACATTTTTCACTGTGCAACACTACTGCATACATTAGCAAACTTATTCAAGGAACACAAGATTTTTGAGCTACATCTATAACTCGTGAAAAACAATACAGGACGGGAGACCAGAAATGTCCTCCAGAGATTTACACGATTATCATGATTTTGAGTACAAACCAGACTAGGAAAAAATATGCCTGGAACCCATCGAGAGCTCACTAGTTAAAAGCGCGACTAAATGGCAAGGCTCTAAACTAACTACCTATGAAAATCAAAACTGGTACTTCTTTATCTTATTATATGTTCCTTGCTTGGTACATTTTCTCACTGGGAGAAGAAAAATAAGATAATTGCTGGCCAGCAACAAAGAAATGTTGTCGCCGTAAATGTGTTGATCCTCTCAAGATGTACTGCTGGATTCAGTTGACCACTTCCACACTCTAACTTGACCTGATTCATCACCAGTAAAAAATAAACCAGCAGGACCAATCTCTATTCGACGGACACCCTCCTTAGAGAATATCTTCCCCCTCTCAGAAAAGCTAACCAGAAGAAGTAATGGTGTTAAAGATCAGTCAATAATAAGAACAAAATATGACTTCCAACAACATAGAGAGAGAGAGTGAGAAACTTACGATGGCAAATCATAGACACGAATGGTGTTGTCATTGCGCGAGCAGAGCAATACAGGCTTTGCTTCTGAATCATGCATGCCACAGAGAGTAAGCACACCCTGAAGATAAGAAAACATTGTCAAATGACAGAGCGTCTCCAAAAAATAGATTATGAATCTATAAATCATTGGAGTTTGGCAGGCAAAGCAACCCAGCCTCATTTTTCTGCTCTATATGCAATCTACTCAAATCACAAAGCAAATAGAGAAAATTTGAGTATAACTAAGTTTCAAAGTTGTCACAACAATCATTTTCTCCAGAAATGTTTTCAAGATGTTAGATTATGAGATCAAACATAAAAAGTGTAAATTGTTGGCTGATATTGGGCACCAACTTGCATAACTAATGCAGCATTTGGTTTGTGGTATTAAATAATACCTATACTAAGTAACACGGGAATCTCTGTGTTGTTTTAAATTTTATGCAGGATGAAATGTGAGAATATTGGTATTGGCAATGTAGGATTAAATTATTGAAAGACCAAAATGCCCTTTCAAAATAAGCAACTCTTGTATAACAGTCTTCCTTATTAATACCAGCATAATGAATATCGGCATAACTAGTAAATGAACCAAACAACCCTCTGAGTCCCTTAACACATTCATGTTACATCGGCATAACTAGTAAATGAACCAAACAACCCTCTGAGTCCCTTAAAACATTCATGTTACAAAAGTATTTCTCATTTTATCGACATCTAAACTTTAAGAATGATGCTACTCAAAGAATCTATGATTTTATTTGCTGACAAACCATCCAAATTATTCCGAAATGAATCCAAATTTTTCTGAGTCTCTTCCATCTAGATAGCACAAGTTCCAAATTTAATGCATGTCCTCCATGTGAGGAACATACACCAGCTTCTCCACATACTTTTACAGTGCAGAAAATTTGAACTGTTTCTGTAGACTACTTATAAAAATATGTTCCACTCATCACCAAAAAGATAAAGAGCACAAGTAGCAAAACAAGTTATTGTTATTGGTGCATTGGTTTTGTTATCTTCCTCCAAGGCTACTTAAAATTGTCTAAAACATGACCATACAAAAAATTGACCATCCCCTCCCGTCATCCACTTTAAAGAATCACTTCGGTCTCAATCAACCTCACCTCATTTTTTAGAAGAAAGGTAACACTGCCAATCATGTACTTCCGGGTTTTTTTCATAAATTAATGTATCTACTTGTTTTACAAGTCAAGATGGATTTGCACCAGGGATCGACCACTCAGCCTCTTTCTATTTGCCTTGGTGATGGATGAATTGACACGGCATATTCAGAGCGAGGTGTCATGGTGTATGTTATCTACAGCTAACATTGTTTTGATCGAGGCGACTCGGAGGGAGTTAACGGTAGGTTGGAGGTGTAGATGCATACATTGAAGTCTAAAGAGTTCAGGTTGAGCATGCAAGACCAAGACAGAGTATTAAGAGTGCATGAGTCAGGCATGGAAGTGGGACTTGATACACAAGTTGTCCTCAAGAGAGAGATATTTATATATCTAAGATCTCTGATCCAAGGAAATGAGGAGATCAGCGATGATGTCACACATCGTATTGGTGCGGCATGGATGAAGTGGAGGCTTGCATCCGGAGTCTTGTGTGACGAGAAGGTACCACCAAAACTTAAAAGATAAGTTCTACAGAGTGGTGGTTAGACCAGCTTTGTTGTATGGAGCAGAATATTAGCTAGTCAAGAACTCCCCGGTTCAAAAGACGCAAGTGGCAAAATCTAGGATGTTCAAATAAATGTGTGGGCATACTAGGAGCGATAGGATAAGCAATGAAGATATTTGAGACGAAGTGGAAATGGCCTCCATGGTGGGCATTGGACAAGATGAAGGAAAGGGAACTGAGATGATTTAGACATGTGAAGCGAAAACGTGTGAATGCCCAGTGAGGAGGTGTGAGAGGTTAGACATAGTGGGGTGAAGGAAAGGCAGAGGTAGATCAAAATAAGTATTGAGGAAGGTGATTAGACAGGATATGGAGCATCTTCCGCTTACGAGGACATAACCTTACATAGAAGGAAGGATATGGCAATCAAGGATAAAGTTAGAAGGTTAGTCAATATCAAAAGTTGTCAGTTGTCTTATTACTAACCTATTCATGTAGTTGATTTGGTGGTAATATAGAGCATTGTGTCGGTCGTAGTATTAGCCTATGTATGTATTCTTTAGCTTTCGGTATCTAATATCATTAGTGGTTTGTTGTGTTTAGGTGATCGCACCTTGATTTTTAGTTATGGTTCCTTAAATATATGCTCTCATTGCTTTGTATTAGTTGTCATATTTCTCTCTGCTCCCATTTTTCTTTAAATTACTACTTTGATTTGCTTGAGCCAAGGGTCTAATGGAAACAATCTTGGTCTATCGTAAACAATCTCTGAACCTCGCAGAGATAGTGGCCTCTCACAGACCCACTTTATGAGATTTTAGTGGATAAGTTGTTGTATCTATAATAAACAAAGAACTACACCGAAGATGTAATTCAGTAATTAATTACAATAGTAGTCAAAAGTGCAAAACCTACCACCTAAATCCCTCATAAACCGTCTAAAACATGATTTTTTGAATTTGCCAAATCCAGTCCCCTTACTGAGATATTCTACAAGATACAAGTCTGGATAACCATCTTCCACATAATCAAGCACACCTTTAATGCTCAAAAAGAAAATTAAATCTATCTATCTCCCAATCATTCAAGTTCCCCACTAAGACATCCTAGTAAACAGCTTTCTTCATTAACTAAAATCTTGTAAAAATCTGGAAACCTGTCTTTCTATGTGGTATTGTCTATCCATTTGATTGACAAAAATTTATCCATCTTCCTACCAGCTCTTCCTGGAGACTCCCAAAGCACTCCCAAATTGCAACTTCGGGGTACCAGGTCTAGCAGACCAGTCTTTTCAATTAGTTGATCTTGAAATATGTTCTTGTTTTGTTTCATTCCAGTAAAATAGGACATAGTTAATGTTCAGATGAATTTCAGGCTTACTCTTCTATATAGAAATTTAAAAGTGTCATCGCGTACATTTGATAGCAAAATCTATCAATTCTAGATGCAAAGGCATAAATACACTATTACTTCTAAGCAATGCATAATGTCCTCCATAAGAGGAGGATCAATTCGAGAAATATCCAAAACCACTTTGAAAAATCTAATTTGGCTATATAATTCTGAGAGCACCCATCCACACTAAAATACTAGTCTTTGCTGGTATTGAAATTACCCCCAATGACTCGTGATCAGCTCCATAACCCTTTCAATATGAGAATTCTAACATAAGGCCATGCCATTCTTTTCTTGAACAGGGGCCTTGCATGCCAGGAAATAGCTTAGTCTAATGTTTGTCGACAAAATCAAACAGCAAGCAAGCAATTTTTTCTTAACACTCCTAGATTCCTGCTCAACATCCTACAAACTTGCTCAATGTTACTTTCATTTCCCAATGAATATACTCAATTGTTTGGCTAATCTCCTATTGCTGAGGCGTTTTTCCGTTTCAATAAATTCATCAAAAAAAAAAAACTGTTGATTCATAGACAACTATATTGTTTCTTTTTTGTAGATATATCCTTGCATCTTTTGTTGTTAGAGCTGAATAATTAATTTAATTCTAGATTCTATCTATTTTTCAAAAATCCATATGATTCAATTTTTTGTAGAATTTAATTAATATTTAGCTTTTATAGTTTGTAAAGTATATACTGTCTTTATTTAGTAACTTTAACATTATCATTATACAACAAAGAAACAAAAGACAACAGTTTTCAGAATTCAACTCACAATAAATTAATTTCACTCATAGGTGTTGCTTGGCCAAAAGGCCCTATAGAAGGATTTTAATACGTTACTCCCTTACGAACCATTTTACATGATCATACTAATATTTGGATATTCACATAACATTTTTTTTGCTACAGTTTTATCAAAAAAAACTCAATTATCTCTTCTTCTTTTTATGACAAGGGAAACCCGCAGCGCTACCCTTTGGGTGCGCACAGGGTAAAACTCCCGCTCCTATGCAATAGCTCATAAACCACATCGGAGAGGTAACCCGCACTAGGCAAGCCTGGTGCAACGAGCTCGACCCAGAAGGCAAACCCTTGCTTTCGCTGGCAACGGGTCTCAATTATCTCATTTTTTAAGGAATGCTTTCTAATGTTTTTATGCAGTTCCAAATATACCTTCCTATTTTAGACAAAGTAGAGTCAAATCATCATCCGAGACCAATAAAAGTTGAAAAGTTCTACTTTCATGTTTTAAACACCATTTATTTGGGACAAGATACCATTTTTCTTTATAGTTTGTACCATGTATACATTACTCTTTAAGTAATTAACTAAAGAATTTTCATTAACGTCAATGTAGTATGACTTCTGTTCTAGAAAGTATATTGAACTACAAGTACAAATTTATTAGTATTAAAGAATATTTCATCAAAAATAAACACAAACCATTTTATGGATCTCTTCCCTATCAAACAAATTGATAATCCTAAGCTTCCGTCAATTTTTCTTGTGGGATTACATTGGGTATGTTTTGGAAGCTTGTGTTGTTGAAAGCTTCCATCAATTTTTCTTTTTCTATTTTGTCTAACATATCACTTTTAGAAGGTAAATTTTAAAACTTGTCATCACCAAATAAGTTTGTTTTAGTTTTGACTTAATTAATACTCCGAGCCATTTATCTAGATGATATGTGAGACCAAAGAATCATAAAGTAAATGTGGACAGACGAAGCAGTCTCACTTACACAATCCTCTTGATGAGTATATGTAACCTCCAAGTTCCCACTATCATTAGCAGCCCAGACCTATAAAAACAAGCACAATCATCAACACATGATTGGATAAGCTTAAGAGAGCTAAATTTTTCAAGAAAAAGAACAAATATAAACCTTTATCGTTTTGTCCAGTGAACATGATAAAAGAAACTGATCCCAGCATAGAACAGACATAACAACACTTGTATGATCTGTCAAGATCTGTAAGCACTCTAATGTTTCAAGGTTCCACACCTGAAGACACAATAGCAACAGTAAGAAAAAAAGTAGTAACTGCAAAGTCTAGGTCAAAATGCAGAACTCTATATCCCTAGCTTTCTCTACACATCGAGAGGAAATAGAGAAACATAAAGTGACAAGAGAATTCACATCGCTCTCTGACCAACTTACTCTTATTGAATTGTCCATGGAACCAGAATATAGTCTATTAGCTCCAACGACCAGTGATACCACATGATGGGTGTGTCCTGTCAATGCTTTGATTGGATCAAAATTATTGGTGCTCCCATTATATTTCCATGCCAATATACCATCCTGCAGTACTTTCCAGTTAATTTATAGACTGAAAGACCAGGTTGTATAGGCATGCACTTATGTTACATACCATCTTCTTCTTTTCCTTTATTTAGTAAACATATAACTAACCATACACACTTACCTCCGTACCAGCAAGGAGCATATCATTGCCAACAACAAGAGCATAGACTTGTCCAACTGGCCCATTAAGACTGAGGTCAGTTCCTGTTTGAGTATTCCATGCCTGCAAAGTTATCAGACACATCCGTGACGTAAGGAATGGAATTCACTATATTAAGAGTGTTGAACGTATTCGTAAATAGATATGCGTGTCTATGTATGGGATGCCCAAAGTGTGGAGAGAGAGAGAGAGAGAGAGAGAGATGAACTGCAAGCAAAAAAAGAAAGATAATAAAATAATTCTGTTTGACAATTCACCTTGACAAGATTAGTTAAACCCACAAAAATCCATGGTCCTTCACTCAGCATAGAACCTACTTCACCATCAAAATTGACAACCCCTGCACACTACAACAGGAGGAAAGCACAGCATAAGAAAACATTCATGATCCTCCAAAGCTACAAACTAGAGTCTCACAAATCATCATATCCAATGGAATATTTTGGCAAGAGAATACTTGACTATACTTCAGATGGAAATCTGAAAGAACGTTTATCACATAGACAAGCTATATGTCCTTTAGATTCAACTTCAAAACTACTTTTATTTCTCTTTCTGGGTAGCTTCAGTTTCAAAACTTGTTTTGTTACAACTGGTCAAACTGAATCAATTTTTTCTTTTGGTTTTACATTCAGTAAGGCAGAAGCCTCATATTTTATTATCTTAATTCTTAACAGGCTACTGGAAAAAAAATTCTCCTTATTCTTGGGATGCTATTAAAAGCTGATGCAACATAAATTACTTTTCCGAAGAAAAATGATCAGTTCACATAGTAGGGACAGAAGTAGAGCCGAGTAATTGACATTGTTTCTTAGATATTCCCCAGTGAATTTTATACAATATGGGGATTTCTAGGGCAAAGAAGACAAAATTTTCCTATTCCAATTTTCAGGTAAATATGAAAGGAAAAAGTATGAGGAGAACCTGCCCAGACTGGCAATCCCACACTCGTACTGACTTGTCCGTACTCCCTGAATAAAGCTTATCCGAGCCTGATGGCAAAGCAATCCCTGCAACAACCTGTTTCAATACCCATTTAACTAAACAATAACAGAATACCAACCCAATACTGAATAGAAGAGCAAACTGTCCTGCCCCTTAAAAGAAGGGCAGAATCAAAACTTCAGATATAAAAACAGAACAGGATTTCACATAATGAGTCTTCACATTGTTTTAGACAGAATAATCACCTTTTGGTGCCCTTCAAGTGTTGTCAACAATGTGAAGCAGTCCCCAGTAGTCCATGAATGCAAATACCTACAGGTGTTTCCATATGTACAATTCCCTTTAACCCAATAATTACAAACTTTTTCAGTCTTCCTCACAACTGCACCTCCGCCAGCCGCAGTTCTCCCCCATGTATTGTTAAAATTCGGATTTCTCCGCATTCCCGAACCTCGATTATCATCAGAAAACCCATGAGGCCGCTTCGACGACGACATTCCATTCCCTGCCGCATGTTGCTGCTGCTGTGGCGGTCCCGGTAATTCTCTATGTAAGAACGGACATGGAAATCTGTTACATCTTCCAGCCCTCCAATGAAAACAAACTTTTTGCTGTTTATTATTACTGTTGTCCCCTTGTGAAGAAGGGCCTAGCCGCTGGAACACACGCTTGCTTCCATCCATTTCCATTACCTTCTGTAATCTTGAATGTTCAAGCCTGCTTTCTCTCTGTTAATTTGCAAGTTTCTCGAGCTTCTGATATGATCTTTGGGAGACAAACCCAAATTTGAAAATTCGAGCTTCTAATATGATCAGTGGATGCAAACCCAGTGACTTAGAGCAAGCGAATAGGGTTTGATCATGACAAAGGGGGACTAAGAAGCTCAATGAATTGATGATTGGATACAGTAAAACGAGAATTGGAATCGATTACTAGGGTTTTGATGAATTGAAAACCCTAATTTTGGAGTTACAGAAAATTAATTTGAAGGAGAAGATCCCCAATTTGTATACTTCGCGACAGCGTAAACTTTACGACCAGGTAAGTAACGGGGTTATTTTCCCCGTAAAAATAAAAATATTAAGAAACTTAGCACGTTTAAATAGTTCATAAATTTTATTTAGATTTGTAATATGCGCTTTTTTTTTAAGTTGAATTTTTTCATAAATATAGTCAAACGCTTAGGGGTCGTTTGGTACAAGAATAATAATACATAAATTAGTAATATAAGGTTTTTTTTATATAAATTGTTTGGTTCATTGTTTTCCACAATTTTATGTTTGAGTTAAAATTTTAGAAAAAACTTCTTTCCAATTTTTTTCTTGAATTATTGTGAACTTTTTTATTTTATGTAATTGGGTTAATATAGATAATTATCGGATAATATTATTTTTTTGTTGCTTTTACCTAGCTAGGAAAAGAACAATTTTATTACATGTTTGTTATTTTCTCGCTTGACTTATTTAAGCGTAAGTAATTTCATCTTAATAAATTGATCATTCACAAAACACCAGTTTTCGATTTAAAAAAGATATATCATATACTTTTAAATTGAAAAAGACGATAAATGATAGTAAAATTGAATAAATTATTTAAGTTTACACATAAAAATGGCAAGTTGTTAATTTTAATATGTATGCAATTTTTAGAAATTTCTCAAAATATAAATAATTAGAAAAACACAAATATATCATCAAATAATACATTCAATTAAGATCGCAAACGTCATGTGGTGATATATTTGCCTTTTTCGATTAGTAAATGTTAAACAACTCACGTTTTATATATTATGTTGATTTATATTGAATTTATTTAGCACTCTAAAAATAATAAAGTTTGTAAGCTAATTTTTTAAAATAAATTAACTAGTACAAATATAAATCATAGAATCAAGAAAATAAATAATAGGATTTAAAGAATTTTTTTGTCTTTACATAGATATTCTCATGGTATTAAATCGTATGTATTACTAATACCACCAATGGAGCTACTAGTTGTACATCATATAATAATCGATTAGTTATACATATGCTAAAAATTCATACCAAACATAGTACTAAATAATATCATACATAATACGTGAACTATCCTAATACTTAATACTCCCTACCAAATGACCATTTATATAATTTTACAATATAAACACATCATAGTTCATACTTCATTCAGAAGGTATCAAATATCTTAAGGTGTCAAATTAATAAATCTCACATCTCCATGTTATTTTTAAAAATATATTTGTAATCATATGTTACTATAAACTCTAAAATATATATAACTTTATAAATATTTATTGACCATGCAAATTAATAACAGTAATAACCAATTGTTCTTTGATAAATCGAACATAATTCATGTTGTGCAATTTTTTAAATTTGTGTATGAATTTTTTTTTGTAATATATAAATTTATGGGTCAATATCTTTTTTTTAGAAAAAAAGAGATCAATTATAATTTGACATTTCAAAATTGAAGATATTAGAATTTGAAATTAAAATTTGATTAAATGACAGAAATTCCTTTTTCAAGTTCTCTTATTACCATTATACCCTGTTAGTTTTACAAATTCCCAAAATCCTTCATTTTCACGCATTTGATTAATGTATCAGCGCATCAAATTCATGTATATCGCGTATTAAATTAATGTATCTCGCGCATCAGATTAGTGTATCATGAATAGAATGTAATGTATCTTACTTAACGATTAATGTATCTAGTGCATCAGATTAATGTATCAGCACTTGTATTGTTGTATCAGTTTGAAGAATTTTTGTAATTATAAATTTATAAGTACAAATAATAATTGCTTTAAAAGTATGTTAATTATGTCCTTTGCTCTTAAAATTTATGTTAATTTTACAGACAAACACTTGATCTAAAATTGAAGTTTAAAATCAAGTTTTCAAATACTATAGTCAAACGCTTATTAAGCTAAAAACAAATTAATATTTCAAAATAAAAGGAACAAAATCAATTTGTCCTAAATAATGTGAAATAAATTAAATTTGTATAAGTATGATAAAATATGCTCTTGTCGTTTCTAGTTTCATTTCAATGAAATGAAGACCCTGAAATAGACTCGTGAATATCATCAATATATTCAAGGGGAGTAGCAACGTTTGTCCCTAGACTATGAAAAAAAACAAATTTGTCCTTATTTTAAAGTAAAGGATAAATTTGGATTTGTTTAGAAGATATTTTGAGTTTGTCGTGATTGAATAGTTAGTATATATTTCATGTATAATTTAATTAAGTTATATTCAACTTTTTAAGTAAATCATAATATGTATCCAGTGTATAACCGTGTATATACAAGCTATATTCATTTTTTTAAGTGTAGCATAATATATAGTCGGTATATACATTACTTTTATCATCTTTGTATACTTTCAACTTTTTGAATATATCATATCGCTACATTTATTGTAAGTTATTTACTTTGGTGTATACGTTTGAAACTATAAAAAAAAAAACATCAATTGAATTGGTTGCAAAAATAACAATTTCACCACACTTTTAAAGGGTTATTTGATTGTTTTGTTGAGTATGCAATGATTAATAATTAATATCGGGGAAAGTTATTCCTATTAGATAATGAAATAATAATATCAAATTAGTCATCTTAAGATAAAATAATGAAAATAACAAAAAACCATCTCAGGTCCCTCAACCCTGTTTTTTATTGAATCGAGTTTTTAAAATGCATGTTGTTTTTTAATACAACAAACCAAATGACTGAAATAATACTATAATTAACTAATTTGAATATAATTAATTTCAATATAACTAGTTTTAACATAATTAATTTTAATATAAATTGTCTTCAAATCAGACGACTTATTATAAAATTTATCTTGATAGTTTGAATACAATAAGCATCTTACTTAGTGTTTGAACTTAAATTTTCAACCAAAAAAAAAATAACATAAAGTGAAGTTAGAATTGAATTTGAAAACGTGTTTGGACTTCCTCCTAATATTTCTATATATATATATATATATATATATATATATATATATATATAAGTTTTAAAAACTATAAAAAAATATTCAATCGTATCAAGGTCAAAACATTAGTTGTAACAATTGAATGACACACAAAACTATCGTTTTTTTTTATAAATACAAAAGTTTGGAGTAGGGTTTGAAATTTAAACTAGCAGAATAGTTATATTCATTTGTAAAAGATAGGAAACTTTCAATCAAATATAAAAGTTTGGGGCAAATTTTTAAATTTTAAATAATTCAATAGTCATTTTTAAGTCTAAAAGAGACTTGAAGCTATTTTCGAAATTTGAATATTTAATTTCAAAAATTAAATAAATTCTATGGTTAAGTAGATATTTAAACTTCTTAAGTTTTGATACTTTGAGATCTTAATCTAGCTACAGTATTAATTATTCAAAGAGGAATCCTTCGTATAAAAGAAAACATGACATATATACATAAGCTTTAAAAACTATCAGAAATATTCAGAAAAATGCACAAGTACCTCCTCAACATATGCTCAAAATCCTAGAGACACACTCATACTATACTAAGATCCTATTACCCCCTGAACTTATTTTATGAGTAATTTTCTACCCATTTTCGATTTACGTGACACTAACTTGAAAAAAAAAGTCAATCAATATTGAGTCCACAAGATAGTACCACGTAGGTCGAAAAGAGGTAAAAAAATTACTTATAAAATAAAATAAGTTCAGAGGGGTAATAAGACCTCAGTATAGCATAAGTGTGTCTCTTAAATTTTGAATATAGATTGAGAAGGTACTTATGCATTATCCCAAAATATTCAATCGTATCAAGGTCAAAACATTAGTTGCAACAACTGAATGATGCAATATATATATATATATATATATATATATATATATATATAATATATATATATATATATATATATATATATATAGAAGACTAATGTGATCAGTGTTTTAAAAAAAATAAATATAGAAGTTTGGAGTAGGGTTTGAAATTTAAACTAGTAGAATAGTTATATTCATTTATAAAAGATGGGGAAACTTTCAATTAAATAATGAAAGTTTGTGGCAAATGTTTAAATTTAAAAAAATTCAATAGTCAGTTTTAAGCCGAAAAGAGATTTGAAGCTATTTTTGAAATTTGAAAATTTAATTTCAAATACTAAATAAATTCTATGGTCAAATAGATATTTAAGCTTCTTATTTGATACTTTTTTCTTTTAATGATCTATGATTAAATGAAACCTTAATCTAGCTACAATATTTATTATTCAAAGAGAAACCCTTCATATGAAAGATCGATCATGCACGCACTTTCTTTTACATTTGAAAAATGGTTTGATACATATCTTTCAACTTTGTTATTAAAGACTGATATATTTCTTGTTCTAAAAGGGGCTTATATATACTCCTATTATTGCAGAAATAATTCACAAAAAAACTTTTCCTATCATGGAAGCGAAAATAATTATTTTAATTTATTTTTATTTAAATTACGATCCAAGTAGGGATATATTTTATCTATCTCACATATTTTTTTCACCTTTTTAATTCAATGGCTAATTTGAATTTATTATTTTGATGGTCAAATATATTCTTTTCACTTATTTTCTTATAATCTTTTCTATAGTTATCCTAAAAATAAGTTAGAGATATAAATACTGAATTAATTACAATAGTTAAAAAATTAGTTTTATTTTTATTTCTCTGTTTTCTTCATTCGCACTTCTTAATTTTAGTTTCTCTTAACACTGAAGAACGAAAGAAATATTCAAATAAAAATAAAAAAATTAAAAAAAAATAAAATTATGCGTAAGAAAGATTAAATACATAACTTTTTAAAATATGAAAAAGAAATAAATTCAAAATTACTTTTGTCATTTTTGTAATGGGATATATGTGAGTCATTTTTGTAATAATAATAATATATGTGTATCAATTTTATAATGATAGAAACATATATGAGTCACTTTTATTACGACGATAGCTCTACATAATAAAATTAGGAATATATCAAGACTTTTTTGCTTTAAATTTACAAATGTATCATATTAAAAAGATAAATCGTCACAAATAATTAAATTTTAGACACTTTATTTTTCACTCATATATTTGTCAAAAGTTGTTCAATAGTTGTTGTACATTGAATGAATTGTCACTACGGCATTATTTGGAATATTTATGTGAGCACTTCTTAAAGAGAACCTCATGTAAATATTATATAACAAAATTTAATCCTAATCATGAATATATAATAACTAAAATAACTATCTAAAAAAATGCCATTCGACACAAATGAATTTTTTAATAATAATAATAATACCTTTAAGCATTTAGTTATGATCTGGTCCATCCAAATAAAGAAACATATTCTATCCCCTAATTCATTTAATTATTTGTTTTCTTTCCGCGAAATGTGAAGTTTTATTGATAAATTTATATTTAAATTCAAATTCATGATATGTTATCAAGTGAAATTATCATTAATAATGTTGAATTAATATTTAAGTTAAAATTATATGACTTAAATAAAGTTCAAACTCAAATGATTAAATTGTTAAGACGAGTTTAATTCATATTCTTCAAGTCTAAACTATTCTAAAATTGCTAGAAAATCAAATACCTCCGAATTTTATCTCATGCTTATATAAAGGAATCTTCATAAGACAAGAAAAAAA
Organism: Solanum peruvianum; assembly: GCA_027705065.1. Classification (NCBI taxonomy): domain Eukaryota; kingdom Viridiplantae; phylum Streptophyta; class Magnoliopsida; order Solanales; family Solanaceae; genus Solanum; species Solanum peruvianum. Next base: position 3,848,247 of record JAKWJD010001757.1, on the reverse strand, counting down.
AGAAGAGAAATGCTTAAAGAAACTCGACTCTTGAGTAGTGAATCGTATATCTTTCAAATACAAAGAAGTAATTATCCCCAAAAATTTCAATGAATAATCCATTTATCAAGAATGAAGCAAACACTTAGATTGTGAAGAGAAGAATTAGAGGATTATATTTTTTTATAAGATTTAAAAAAAATTATAATTCGTGAATAAATTATTGAAATCAAATTTATTACTAATCACTATCTTTCTTGTCTGGATTATTATTACTTTCCAGAAACAAAATTAGTCGTTTACAATGATTATTACTCCCAGAATATAATACATACTTTCATTTTTGGTTTATTTAAAACGATAAATACACTTCTAAATTTATAAAAACAAATTAATTCAATGACTTTTATTTTAATTTTGACTTAAGAAAGGAAAATCTCCAATCACGTAAATATTATATCACGTTTAAAATGATATATTTCAAAAAAATATAATCATATAAAAAGGTATAGATTTTCTTTTGAAATTATCTCGAAAAATCAGTTATACACTTAAACTATCATAATAATATATTACACACCATTACTAGTTAAAAATGAATAACTTTGCCCCTGAAACTAAAGTGACAAGATAATTAAAAATAAATAAAAATAACGCTCGTCAGATAATTATTAAAGTATAAAAATTTAAAAAATTCCTTACCCCCCAAACACACATCTATTCTTAGATCTCCTAGCAAAAATAATCAAACAGTACCAGATGTAATACTTGACCTAAGATTTGTTGGTTTTTATTTGTGTTTTTTAATAAAAAGTTTCTTACATCATCGATGAAGTAGAATGTTGGGGTTTTCTTAATCGTTGAAGCTACAATAAGCTTTTTGCATGAATATGATGAATAATTGATTGAAAAGGGAAATAAAATTATTTCTTATTATCCCTATCTTTTTAAGGAACCTCCTTGAAGAATATAGGAAAAAATATATCCGAAAAAAATTTCCAATCAACAAGTCACAACAAATTTATTCAAGTGATACAGTGGAAGCTTGATTTCGTAGTCAATCGATGAAACAAACTGTATCAGTTTTCTTGTGGTTCATTTTAAAACGACGAATTTTTTTTTCTCCACGAATAAGCCTCGAATTTCGAATAGTTTGCTTGGTACTCATTACTGAGAGTTTCTTTTTTATAATTTTATAACGAAGAAGATAACTATTAGAGAATTTTAATAATTAATTAGTGTAAAATATAGCTAACAAAAGAAAAATTAACTATAAAGAAAAAAATATAAAAAATTATGATTTCCAACATAGCATTAATGTATCTCTGATGTGATAGCGAGTATAATATACAATATACTATGAGAATGACATTACATATCTAGGATGATATTAAATTTATTTTTAAATAATAAATATACATAATAAATCGTTAATGATAATTTAAGTATTAAACTGACTTTTTGAGATAAATTCAAAAGAAATTTAGGCCTATAAATTTCAAAAATCCTAAATTCTTATCCATTCAAATAATATACTCACATAAAGTGATTATATTTTTAGGTCTACATGAAAAACTAAGATTCTGTGAGCTGACACATGATGTCACGTTCAAAGGGTATCTGCATTATTTATGTACGTACATACACAACTCAAAAGGTAGGGCAATTGGGTATCAAAAATAATGATATAATTAAATTCAAACATTTAAAATTCAAAAGCAATGGAACCTAACCAAACAACAAAGCACCAAAGGAAAGTCTTTCGTGGTGCATCGGATGAAACTGTTTCTTTGTTAATTAAATATTTTAATTTAAAGATTTTAATATAAAAAGTTTTTAGTAATAAGTATTTTTCCATAGTGAACTTTGCAATAACGAGAAATTCAAATTGATTGATTTTCACACGTATATCAAACACATATCAATGTAGTTATTTTTTGTATTAAATATTTTAATTTTGAGTCTTTTATATGAGAAATTTTTTGGTAATAAGTATTTTTTTCGAAATTGTCATGCACCACACAAATTCAGATGAATTTTTCCATAATGGATCAGCAACCACGTAGAGTTTCAACACGTATATCAGACGTAGAGTTTCAACATGCAAATCAGACGTAGAGTTTTAACACGTATATCTGAACTAACAAAACTACTTTTTTTCAATCAACCGTCTTAATTTCATGAAAAAATTCAAGATAACATATGTTTTTTTTCAACCAATATAAATTTAATTTAATGAAATTTCAATATCAGATACACGAACGAATAACCAAAAAGGAAAAAGGAAAACAAGCAAGAAAGTAAATAATAATACAGCAAGAAAGTAAAATTTTTTGGTAATAAGTGTTTTTTTCGAAATTGTCATGCACCACGCAAATTCAGATGAATTTTTTCATAATGGAACAGCAACCACGTAGAGTTTCAACACGTATATCAGACGTAGAGTTTCAACATGTAAATCAGACGTAGAGTTTTAACACGTATATCTGAACTAACAAAACTATTTTTTTTCAATCAACCATCTTGACTCATGAAAAAATTCAAAATAATATATTTTTTTTCCTAACCCATGTAAATTTAATTTAATGAAATTTCAATATCGGATACACGAACGAATAACCAAAAAGGAAAAAGGAAAACAAGCAAGAAAGTAAATAATAATACAGCACAACGCAAAAGACTCCGCGTATAGAAATCAAAATTAATATTGTGTTGTAGGGGTTGGGTTTAAGCTACAACTTTGAAGGCGACCAGACAGCCCCACTCCACAGGTGGTCTCTCGACTTTCTCTCCCTGTGGGTTGTGGGCAAAGAAATTTATAGCAATTCCCTTCTCTGGTTCGTGATTTTGGCCTACCCTTTCTTTGTATTTGTATCTTTTTTACCTTTGATTTGAAAAAAAAGTTCGTCTTTTTATGCGTTTTCTTGAAAAAAATGGATCTGGGTCTTTTTCTGTATTCGAGGTCACTTTGAATATGTTTCTTGGAGCCATCTTTCTTTATGTGTGTCTTATGTTTCTGGGTGTGTGCTAGTTTGTGTTGTCGGAGTTGATCAGGGTGTTAAATTGTTTTTCTTGGTGACGTATGTTGTTGATTTTATTGGCTAGTTGGGTTTAATTGTGAAAATGTGTAGAGTACCATCTTTTTTTTTTGAAATATTGAATCTTTTTTTGTTTGTGTTTGTTGTTTGCTGTTTTCGTTTTATTAACAGACTGATAGTTGTAGGATCTGTCCAAAGATAGGCTTAGCTGAATTTTGTTTTTGTACTGTGTTTTTCTGATAGTTATTATCTTGTAAATAGTAAGAACTTCAATTTGCAGTATGTAAACTTGAAATTGAGTTTGTGCACTTTTTTTTGACTTGTCAGATCCAGCTGTTTTTCACGTTTGCAGCTTAGAGTATGATCTTCTGATGTGATGAGTTTATTATTATTGGGGCAAATTGACCAGATTAGTTGAACGGCTAAAGTAGACACAGACTTCACCATCTGGTTGTTGGAAGCTTCTTTTAGTATGTTGACCAAACTTGTGTGGTTCAAAATCAATTATTTGACTTGAAAAATTTGTTTTCCTAGTTGTTGGAGAGGATAACTTCGACTAGGTAGTCAGTGTATTCGAGGTTGGGGAAACGGAAGTTGAGATCTTTATTGGTATTCTCTGGTTATATTGGGTTCAGTTCTCGTATGGCTGTTGCCAAGAGCAACAGCAACACTGAATCATCATTTTATACATCATGTTGCTATAAAGTTGCAAACTTGAGTGGGACCATTTTGGATGCAAGTCATACTGCTAATCTGTATGATCGTTACGTTCTTGGAGAACAGCTGGGCTGGGGGCAGTTTGGGATAATCAGGACATGCTCTGACAAGTTTACCGGAGAGGTGTTGGCCTGCAAATCAATTGCAAAAAATAGATTGGTGACTCAGGAGGATGTGCGAAGTGTCAAGCTTGAAATTGAAATAATGACCAGGCTTTCTGGCCACCCAAATGTTGTAGATCTCAAGGCGGTTTACGAGGAAGAAGATTGTGTACATCTAGTAATGGAGCTTTGTGCTGGGGGAGAACTTTTCCACCAGCTCGAGAGGCATGGTAGATTTTCTGAGGCTGAAGCCAGGGTTCTCTTCCATGACTTAATGGAAGTGGTGATGTACTGTCATCATAAAGGCATTGTACACAGAGATCTTAAGCCAGAGAACATTCTTTTGGCTACAAAGGGTTCTTCGTCTCCGATAAAATTAGCTGATTTTGGTCTCGCAACTTACATCAAGCCAGGTAATTTCTCCTTTCCTTTGAAAAAACCTAATATGCAACATTGTTATACCTATTTTCATAATTTTATGCATCATCAACTTTCTTGTTCCAGGTCAAAATTTGCATGGTACTGTTGGCAGCCCATTTTATATAGCTCCTGAGGTCCTGGCAGGAGGTTATAATGAAGCAGCTGATATCTGGAGCACTGGTGTTATTCTTTACATTCTTCTTAGTGGAATACCACCATTTTGGGGGAAGACAAAGTCAAAGATCTTTGATGCTGTCAGGGCAGCGGATTTGCGGTTTCCGTCTGATCGCTGGGATACAATATCATCTTCAGCAAAAGAGTTGATTAAAGGAATGTTATGTACGGATCCTTCCCAGAGGCTTACACCTCAGCAAATTCTAGGTATAATATGCAAGATATTTATCAAATTCATTTTACGTGTTACCTAAATAGAATTGATGAATCATCTTGACTTAGGAAATAGAACTGATGAATGACGTTTGATGCATCAAGAATGTATATTATTTGTGTTTGACATCAGTAATTGATTTGAAAGGATAGATAGATCAAGCACATAAGCTTGTGAATATAGAATGAACCTACTAAGGGTAGAAGTCGATAGTAAACTGTCAAAACCAGAATATTTAGAATTCATTAGATGTGTAACTGCATCAGATCCGTAAATTTCTGAAGGACTTGCTATATTACATTCTTCTCAAAATTATTCTTATTCCTGTGCATATGAAATTGTTGAAGTGCAGCTGTACCATGTTTTTGACCTCTACAACATGATATATCATATTTGCTATTGCTATCAAACTTTGTTTGTGCTCCCAGCCTGCTTTTCAGGATGATGAATCTTAAAATTCCTCAGTCAATTGATTGAATTTTTCTTGCCTAAGCTGTAATCTAACTTCGGAAGATCCAGTTCATAAAATCCTTCGGGGTGATCCAGTGGTTTGAGCTTTTGGGACTTCCATGTTGGAGGTCTCAAGTTTGAAACCCCTTGCCAGCAAAAGTTAGGGGTTTGCTTCTGGGTCAAGCTCGTCGCACTGGGCTTGCCTAGTGTGGGTTACCTTCCCAGTGTGGCTTGCGAGCTAATGCATAGGAGAGGGGTTTTACCCTCCGCGCATCCAAAGGGTAGACCTCTTCTTTAAAGCTATCTAAGAGTGGTTGGGTATCTGCCTTAAGGCTTAATAATCCTCGACCTTATGAGTTTTTCTTGTCATAAAAAAAAAGATCCAATTCGTATATTGATTTTCTCTGATTGAGAGACTTTTCAGTTTTTTTTTCTTTTATTTAAGCAGTGAGCAGTTGAGTATGTTGCAGTTGGGCAGCTTACTTCTTGTCTGACCTCTAACTTATGATTTTGACACTTGACAGATCATGCTTGGGTACAAGATATCTCACCGCATTTTAATGGGCCATGCCTAAAAGTGCATTCAGATGAAGGCTCCTGCTGCTCTTCTCTTATGACTCGGAATCAGGATATCAGTTTTGGTCCAGGTTCTGCCGTTCTAATTGATGCCCAATCGCCAAAATTCACATGCAAATCATCATTTTCTACTTTACTAACTGAACAATCAACAACTTCCTATGGATCCGCTGTATTCTCATTCAGTGGTACTAATGGATCAAATGGCCATGACTTTGCTTCTCCTGTTCTAACGCTGCCTAGTTTTACATTCTTCGGCTCGAGTTTAGTTGTTGATCAAGGGAGTTATGAAGTTGATTTATCTGTTAGGGCATCTGATGTGGATTTACTTCATAAAGGTAATTTCACATTTTTTTTTTTTTTAAATTTCATCTTCAAAATGGAAATTGCTATATCCAAAGCTATATGTCTGTCTGGAGTCCTAGGATTTAAACCTATTTGACTTATGCTACAGATGCCAGCGTGGGAAAGGTGTTTATGTTGTCCGACTCTCCTGTAAGCTTTGAGCAAGTGGTAAGAGATAAGACAACCGAAGTTAGAAAGAGTGGATCCAATGGATCTAGAGCCTTAGGCATCCAGAGCAGGAGGAACCATACAATTGGTCTTGGTGAATTTGAGCAGATTGATATTGTGGTGACCGAAACAGTTATCCGATGGGCATCGTGCACATGTCTTCCTACCGCCACATCACTCAGGTCTTCTCTTGTCTGCTGAAAGTGTAGGTGACTTTTATGGCTTAACTTGTCAGTAGCTTGTGCTGTGAAAAAGTGTTTGTTAACCTTGACGTTCACTTAATGAGGTCATGTAACATGTTAGATTCACGACCTTCTGGACTAAACTGTCAAAGCTTATTCGCAACTCACAAGTTTGATTTTGGTAAAATGCCGTACCATAAAATGATGTTTTCTTGAGTTACAAAGCTTTTGTCCATTGTTAATGTGAAGGAGAGTGAGTCAATTGCTTGTGTTCTGATATTCAATGAGTTTTGCATGGACATCCGGTATCTGTGTAGGCATTTCATTTGCCTTGGTCCGAATGTGGGTGTTCGACGTACATTTTCATTGTTTTCTCAAATGCAGAAGCTTATATAAACAACAATAGCCTGCTATTCAGAGTTTGAGCTTCAAACATGGCTACACAAGATGAATGCAATTATCTTTACATGGTCGTTAGGTAGGATGTATTATTCTTTGTTTGGTAGGATTTTTAGGAAATCATGGTATTAGACTTTTGGTAATACAATGGTTAGGCAGGATTAAAGGCATAGCCACCCTTAAAACATCAAACCAAACAATGTATAAACATAATCTAAACACTACTAAATACACCCTATTCATACTATTCTTATGCACCCTATCAAACGAACCTTAAAGTTTCAAACTTATATAACTAATTGGATAAAAATGACACTGTCAGTGCAATGTAATCGGTTGTTACAGGTTATTACTATCGTTCTTAATACGATGGTCAACTGAACCTAATTGTGTGAGAGCTCTTTTTATAGAGTCGATGCATATAATATAAACTCTATTGTTGAAGTTTTGATGTGGCTTGTTTTGTACTCTCATTTACTTGAAGAATACATTTAATCCTTTCTTGTGATTGTCAAAGAGCTGACTTTAGAGTTGTTTATGGTGTGATCTTTTTACTTTTCCAAGTAATATAGTTGTATAAGTTTATCCCATTATGCAACCATGTGAGGAGCTTGTAGACAAAATGATGGGATATTTTTTCGCGTTGACATGTCCCAAACTAATAATTAAAATTTAAAACTATAGCTTATAATTGGTACTTTAGGTGGAGTGGTTTTGTTCCCACCTCCACATGGCCATGGAGAATAAAATGTTGGTGCAAATACAATAAAACATAATAATGGGAAATGTGGATATGAATGGTAGAGTGACCATACAACTAAGGATTTTTTTAATTTTTTTTTTGCTTTCAGATTCACTATTATAATTTGTCTTGTTTATGCTTTCCACGACTCTTATGATATCCTTTTTTGCTCTGTCCTTGTTGGTACTCTTTCCTTTATTAAAGTTTTGTTTCAAAGGAAAAATCATAATCATACCAGTTGCCACTTTTAGGGCAACCAATTAGAATGTATGTACAAAAGCCTTACGTAGTGTCACGATCATCTCATATTGATAAAAACAACAAGGAATTTTCTGTTTCAAAGAAATGAAGGCATTGAAATTATGAAAGCTAGTTGCTAAGGAAAAAATGTAGAACGATATCGATAAATAGAAACAGTGAAGGTTCCTTGATATAGTCATAACTTAAAAGTGCCCAGAGATCTGTTATTTGAAAAATAACCAGAGTTTGGAGTTCAAAATTGTACAACTGAAATTTAACTTTAGGGCAGTGTTAGTTTAACTTTTAAAGAATGAGGAGACTAGTTTCATAATGTATTGTATTGTTGTGTTGTATTGTATCGTGTTGTATTATTTTAATGAATAATTATATAGTTTTCGTCGTTACATAATGTCATACATCCATCATTTGAATGATAAACCTGTAAAAAATTGTACGATATGAGGTAGAGCTACTATGAAAAGATTGTTGGGTTATCCCACATCGGAAGTGGAAGGGGCTGGTGGTCAATTTATAAGTGTGAGGGAAAGCCTCAACCTTTGAGCTAGCTTTTGGGTTGAGAAGGCCCAAGACCACCCAACATTGGTATCAGAGCCCAGGTTGTCAACAAGTCTCAGCCCACCGGGAGGAACTGGGTTGTCGTTCTCTCCGACCCAAGGCCCGATGTGTGAAGGGGGAGATTGTTGGGTTATCCCACATCGGAAGTGGAAGGGGCTGGTGGTCAATTTATAAGTGTGAGGGAAAGCCTCAACCTTTGAGCTAGCTTTTGGGTTGAGAAGGCCCAAGACCACCCAACATCTTCCAAATGGCATAATTAACACCATTAAAAGTTGGGTGGCAAATTGGTAAGATTTGCAACCATTCTTGATTTTGAAAGATTTGGTAGTTGGCAAATTGGTAAGATTTGCAACCATTCTTGACTTTGCTATGTTTACATATGTCATTAGTGACATAGGCATGGTTTTATCCTTCTATAAATAGAGCATTCTTGCTCATTTGTAGAACACACCAAGTTAGAGAGAAAAACCATTTTGAGAGCAAAGTGAGGTATTCCATAGACTATACAAGAAAATAGTCTGTGAAGAAAAATAGAGTGTGAGCGATATTTTAGTAAGACGGAAACCAAAAGAGTGTTGTTCCTTTTGAGTGTGTAGTAGTCACTTTGAGTATTGTATTCGTGACTACACAGTGTAAAATTCCTTACTATAGTAATATCAATTGCTCCTCTTGGTCCGTGGTTTTTTCCCTTATTCAGAAGGGTTTCCACGTAAAATTCTTGGTGTCGTTATTTTCCCATTTTATTTCTATTACTTTTACCATATATACTTTTGTGCTTGTCCGCGTTTTCCCAACAAACTGGTATCAGAGCCAAGGTTTTATCTGAGTATGCTCTGTGGTTGCAGCACAGTCTGAACTTCCACATCAGAAAAGATTTACTTTGATTTGCGATAACTATATTTTTTTGGGGAAAACAATGGAAGCCAACACAAGTAGAATGGTTACTTTGAATGGTGTTAATTATGCCATTTGGAAGGGGAAAATGGAAGATCTGCTTTATGTCAAGAATTTTTATAAACCAGTATTTACCACTGTAAAGCCTGATAAAATGACAGATGAAGAGTGGAATCTGTTGCATAGACAGGTTTGTGGATTCATTAGGCAATGGGTCGACGATAATGTGTTGAACCATATTTCTGGGGAAACACATGCTCGAACCCTATGGGAGCATCTTGAAAGTTTGTATGCTCGAAAGACTGGCAACAACAAAATGTTCTTAATAAAGCAGATGTTGAGTTTGAAGTATCATGATGGTTCTCCAATGACAGACCATCTGAATAATTTTCAGGGGATTATGAACCAATTATCTGCTATGGGCATCAAATTTGATGAAGAAATTCAAGGTTTGCTTCTACTTGGTTCCCTACCAGATTCTTGGAAACATTTAGAACGTCATTGTCAAATTCTGCTCCGGATGGTGTGATCTCTATGGATTCCGCCAAGAGTAGTGTCTTGAACGAAGAGATGAGAAGAAAAACTCAAGGTTCCTCTTCGTCGGATGTCCTGATAACTGGCCCCAGGGGGAGAATAAAACTCGTGGTTCTCAGATAGAGAACAAAATAGGAGCAAATCCAAAGGCAGACTTAAGGATATTGAGTGCTATCATTGTGGCATGAAAGGGCACACAAAGAAGTTCTGCAGGAAGTTGAAGAGGGAGAACAAAAATAAAGAGGAAACTAAACAAGATGGCAATGAAAATTGCCTAGCCACCGTCACCACCGAAGATCTTGTTAACCGTTCTTGATGAAAACATGATAAATATTTCTTGTGATGAGTCAAGATGGGTTAGGGACACTGGTTCCGCATCTCATGTGACATCAACGAAGGATTTTTTCTCTTCCTATACTCCTGGTGAATCTAGAACCTTAAGTATGGGTAATGAGACTCTTTGTAGGGTAGTTGGTTTTGGTACAGTTTGTTTGAAAACTAGTGTTGGAACTAAACTAGTTTTGAACAATGTGAAACATGCTCCTAATGTTCGTTTGCACCTGATTTCTGTTGGTGTTTTAGATGATGAAGGATATGTTAGTATCAACACTGATGGAAAATGGAAGCTCATTAAGGGTTCCTTGGTTGTGAATCGTGGTAACAAACGTCGTGGTCTATACTGGACTACGGCCTCTGCTTGTGTTGATATGGTGAATGCGGTTGAGAGCGATAGCTCTTCAATATTATGGCACAAGAGGCTTAGCCACATTAGCGAGAAAGGACTTAATGTTCTAGCCAAGAAGAAATTATTGTCAAATTTCCAAAGTGCTAAATTAGAAAAATGTGAGCACTGCTTGGTTGGTAAACAAAATAGAGTTTCCTTTAAGTCCTGCCCTCCTTCGAGAAAGACAGAGTTGCTTGAGTTAGTGCACTCTAATTTATGTGGTCCAATGAAGACAAAGACATTAGGTGGTGCACTTTACTTTGTCACTTTCATGACGATTGCTCGAGAAAACTTTGGGTCTATGTCTTGAAGACTAAAGACCAAGTGTTAGGTGTCTTTAAGCAATTTCAGGCTTCAGTTGAAAGAGAACTGGAAAGAAATTGAAATGTATTCGTACTGATAATGGTGGTGAATATTGTGGACCATTTGACGAATACTGCAAGCATCAAGGTATTAGACACCAGAGAAGACTCCTCCCAATACTCCTCAGCTTAATGGTTTGGCTGAGAGGATGAATAGGACCTTGATGGAAAGAGTTAGATGTTTGCTTTCTGAAGCAAAATTGCCGAACTCATTTTGGGGTGAGGCTTTATTGACCGCTGCACATGTTATTAATCTATCTCCTGCTGTTGCTTTGCAAAGTGATGTACCAAATAGTGTTTGGTATGGAAAGGATGTTTCCTATGACCATTTGAGAGTATTTGGTTGCAAAGCTTTTGTACATGTGCCGAAAGATGAGAGGTCAAAGTTAGATGCCAAGACAAGGCAGTGCATCTTCATTGGATATGGCTTAGATGAATTTGGTTACAGGCTATATGATCCAATTGAAAAGAAACTTGTGAGAAGCCGTGATATTATTTTCATGGAGAATCAAACGATTGAAGATATTGACAAAGCAGAGAAGGTAGAATCTTCAAGTTTTGATGGTACAGTTCATCATGATGAAGTTCCTCACACAAGTGTGCATGATGTTGTTGGGTTTGATAATCATGGTGACGCCCAGAATCATGTATCGAATCAACATGTTGATGTTGATAATAACAATGATATTGTTATTGATGATCCTGTTGCTCATGAAGTTGTGGACGAATCAAATATTCCACTTCGGAGGTCCACAAGACAGCGGTTTCCTTCCTCCCGTTATTCACCCAATGAGTATGTGTTACTCACTGACGGGGGAGAACCTGAATGTTATGAGGAGCCATGGAAGATGAGCACAAGAATCAATGGATTGAAGCCATGCAAGACGAGATGAAGTCTTGCATGAGAACCACACTTATGAGTTGGTAAAATTGCCCAAGGGAATGAGAGCTTTGAAGAACAAGTGGGTGTTCAAAGTTAAAGTTGAAGAACACAACTTGAAGCCCAGGTACAAAGCTAGATTGGTTGTTAAGGGATTCGGTCAAAGGAAAGGTATTGACTTTGACGAAATATTTTCTCCTGTTGTGAAAATGTCCTCGATTCGCACAGTTCTAGGTTTGGCTGCTAGTCTTAATTTAGAGATTGAGCAGATGGATGTGAAGACGGCTTTCCTTCACGGTGACCTAGAAGAAGAGATTTATATGGAACAACCTGAGGGCTTCAAAGTAGATGGTAAAGAAAATTTTGTATGTAAACTCAAAAAGAGTCTCTATGGCCTAAAACAAGCTCCCAGACAGTGGTACAAAAAGTTTGAATCTGTCATGGGGAAGCAAGGCTGTAAGAAGACTTCTTCAGATCATTGCGTATTTGTTCAAAAATTTTCTGACAATGATTTCATCATCCTTTTGTTGTATGTGGATGATATGTTGATTGTGGGCAAGAATACTTCCAAGATTGACGAGCTGAAGAAAGAGTTGTGTAAGTCTTTTTCTATGAAAGACTTGGGTCATGCTAAACAAATTTTGGGCATGAGAATTACTCGTCTTAGAGATGAAAGGAAGATTTATTTGTCCCAGAAGAAGTACATTGAACGCGTACTGGAGCGCTTCAATATGAAGAATGCGAAGCCTGTGAGTATACCTCTTGCTGGTCATATGAAGTTGAGCAAGAAGATGTGTCCTACAGCTAGGGAGGAAAAGAGAACATGGCCAAAGTTCCATATTCCTCCGTCGTCGGAAGTCTAATGTATGCAATGGTGTGCACTAGACCTGATATTGCTCACGCAGTTGGTGTTGTCAGTAGATTTCTCGAAAATCCGGGAAAAGAGCATTGGGAAGCTGTGAAATGGATACTCAGGTATCTTAGAGGAAGCTCAGATGAATGCTTGTGTTTTGGAGCATCAAATCCAATCTTGAAAGGCTATACAGATTCTGATATGGCAGGTGACCTTGATAACAGAAAATCCACTACTGGATATTGTTTACTTTTTCAGGGGGGCTATATCATGGCAGTCAAAGTTGCAGAAGTGTGTTGCACTATCTACAACTGAAGCTGAGTATATTGCAGCTACTGAAGCCGGCAAGGAGATGATATGGCTAAAGCGATTTCTTCAAGAGCTTGGTTTGAATCAGATGGAGTATAATGTCTATTGTGATAGCCAGAGTGCAATAGACTTGAGCAAGAACTCCATGTACCATGCAAGAACAAAACACATTGACGTCAGATATCATTGGATTCGTGACAAAGTGGAGAATGAATCATTTCACGTCAAAAAGATTCACACAAGTGAAAATCCTGCAGATATGCTGACCAAGATGATACCGAAAGACAAGTTCGAGTTATGCAAAGAACTTGTGGGTATGAGCTCTCTCTAAAGAAGTTGAAGATACATTCTTCCAGTAAATGGACTGGAGGGGGAGATTTGTTGAATCCATCCCATTGTTTTAGTCAACTTTAGCTATTCAATGGTACAAGCAATTGTTAAAAAGGAATAGTAATTGGAGTTGAAAAGAAAGAAAAGATTTGGTAGTTGGCAAATTGGTAAGATTTGCAACCATTCTTGATTTTGAAAGATTTGGTAGTTGGCAAATTGGTAAGATTTGCAACCATTCTTGACTTTGCTATGTTTACATATGTCATTAGTGACATAGGCATGGTTTATCCTTCTAAAATAGAGCATTCTTGCTCATTTGTAGAACACACCAAGTTAGAGAGAAAACCATTTTGAGAGCAAAGTGAGGTATTCCATAGACTATACAAGAAAATAGTCTGTGAAGAAAAATAGAGCGTGAGCGATATTTTAGTAAGACGGAAACCAAAAGAGTGTTGTCCTTTTGAGTGTGTAGTAGTCACTTTGAGTATTGTATTCGTGACTACACAGTGTAAAATTCCTTACTATAGTAATATCAATTGCTCCTCTTGGTCCGTGGTTTTTCCCTTATTCAGAAGGTTTCCACGTAAAATTCTTGGTGTCGTTATTTTCCCATTTTATTTCTATTACTTTTACCATATATACTTTTGTGCTTGTCCGCGTTTTCCCAACAAAGATAGGATAATCATAAATGATGAAATAGAATCATTAAATAATCGAGATAAGTAAAGACTAAAAAAAATATATTAAGATAACGATACGATCCAATCAAATCAATCTTCCTTGGTCAATTAAAATTGTACAAGGCGACTAGAATTCTCGATGAACTTTCACATCATTATAGATTCAGGATGGTCTAAAAGGATATGTCAAACATTTGATCAATAAGATTCCAAATTTTTTTCCTATCCAGTGTCCGGTACCTAAATTAAAACCTGATTAGATCCGGATTCATGTCGGGAAGTTTCAAATTGGGGTAAAGCGCTCCTAACAAAGGCGACTCTGTATCTAAAAAGAGTCGAACCCGAGACCTCTTGTTTAAGAATGAATACTTATCACTCCATCACAGTTTTTCTCTGTAGTACAGACGACAAAGAATGGAAAAATTTAAGAATAGCCATTTTCCAATAGTCCAGAATTGAAAAATTAGTTAAATTTTGGAATGTATGACATTCAAACGTAGAAAAGTGAAACTTTATCAAAGTAGTATGGACAAAAGATGTTTCATCATTTAAATTTGAAATTCATGACATTGGCATGGTTTTCACATCAAAAGTTATTTCTTTTAAATGGATTTTCAAACACTAATTATTTTCCAAAACCGGCCCCCCTACAATTTTTACAATTTGAATGAGATGATAAAAATCCAACTTAGAAATAAAATATTTGAACCATAAACATCTAATATAATGTTTTCATTGAAAAGTTCTTTCTAGATGTTAATTTCTCATCCATTTTTATTTGTCCATTCTACTAAAAATAGTTATCCAACAATACTTGTCCAATCCGCCAATGGAAAAAAACAATTCCCTTATGTATTTTACGGATAATATGTTGGAAATAAACCGGATTTGCTTGAAGGAATATTAAAAGATGCATCCTGGATAAAGATTAAGGCATAATTTGTTTGCACTTAATACAGGTCTGAATCTTAATCATTCAGATTCAGCCTATTTAGTACGTTTGATTTTTATGTCTGAATTTGAATGATTCAAATTCAGCTCGTTAAGTTCATTTGTTTTATTTTTTAAAAAGCCTCTTAATGGGTCTGAAGAGTTCTAAATGAATCAGATCTGTAGGAGAGTTCTAACAACATTCAGACTCATTTAATAAGTTATCAAATAATAAATCATCGTTTCTCTACCTTAAGCTTGCCTTTTCATCTCATAACTAAAAACTCTCTTTCTTTTTTCTCAATCAAACACCATTTTTCCCTCTTGAACTGGTAAGTTTTCATAAATCCTTTCAAGTTTTTTTTTTCTTGTATTGACCGTGTCAAGAACACTGTTGGTGTATTGACATTTATCAAGGTTTTTGAATGAAAAAAATTGTACTTCCAAATCATGATTTTAAAACTTTTTTTTTATCAAAAGCGATATATTTTGTTGAAATAAAATTTTTACGATATTTTATTAATTTAATGTTAATTTCACATGCACATTCAGTTATTGAAAACAAACAGTATTAATTATTTAGTGTTCAGATTTAGAGATCACATTTTAATATTCAGATGTGTATTCAGATCAAAATACATGAATCTTAATGCAAATCTTAATATTCAGATGTGTATTCAGATTTAGACCTCTTAATTTTAATTTTAATGAAAACAAATGGGGCCTAAATGACTCTTGGATTTTATTAATTAATTTATTTATTAATATTATTTGTGTGTAAAAGGAATGTTATGTAAGACTTGGAACATTAACACTTAAATTTCCTAGGGGAGATAGGTCATATGTAGTTTGTTTTGCCATCTGTTTTTATAAATTATAATTGTACTTTCTTCGTAACTCTAAGGGAAAAAAGTGAAATATATTAAATTTTGATCGAATTTTTTTTTACGATATTAAATTTTGAAAATATCTTTTATTTATAGTGTATTTTAAAGGTATATATGTGCCCACGTGAATATGAAAAATATTGCATAATTATAAATAGTAATGT
Organism: Solanum peruvianum; assembly: GCA_027705065.1. Classification (NCBI taxonomy): domain Eukaryota; kingdom Viridiplantae; phylum Streptophyta; class Magnoliopsida; order Solanales; family Solanaceae; genus Solanum; species Solanum peruvianum. Next base: position 3,832,379 of record JAKWJD010001757.1, on the reverse strand, counting down.
ATCCGTTTGGGCACATATATACATTTAAAATACACTATTAGATAAGGATAAAAAATCCAATTTGGTATCGTAGCAACAATTTCAACCAAAATTTGAGTATTTTTAAGATTGTTTCCCCAACTTTAAGCTAAAATTTGCCTTACATATTAGATTTTGAAGTTCTACTGTTATTATACAATATTGTCTACTTAAAAGTCTAGTAGTTACGAGCAAGTCAACAATTATGAGTAGCAAAAATCTTATAAGCAATTTTTTTAAATATCATGACTTTCTATTAATATGAAAATGTTAACTACTCCGCCTGAATCTAATCAGATACATTATTAACGACTTTATTTGTTAATTAATCATAGTTTCACAGAGAACTTTACAAGTCTTCAAAAACTATCCGATTTTTTTATAAATTATACATGGACCACCTTTTCGGTATATGGACATCACAAACTAAAATATAACTAACAACAATACACCTAGTGATGGGATTTGAAGATGCTAGGGTATATGCAGATTCTATTATTACCTCATGGAGATAGATAAGATGTTTCCAAAAGACCCTGATTCAACTGCGACAAATCTAAGTACAAGGAAGAAAGAAAATAGTGTAAGAACATAACTACAAGAATAGACCAAAAATAATAAAATACTATAAATAACGAACAATAATAGATATTTCAGACATCATCACAAACTGAATAGGAAACAAATATTCGATTTTTAACATTAATATCCCTAAAATGCATGGTTGCAATTATGCCCAAGGACCCGACCACTTTGTCCACCTTGTGATGATAAGGTCCCTAACTCGTGGACACAAATTGGCCTCGTCTATTCAAACTTGAGGTTCACATAAAAGGCAAAATATCTTCAAACTTTTAAACTTTCTGACTTATAGAAAATTATCTATCCAATTTCTCTTCAAATCATAACATTAGCAAAATGGGGTCTCAAATTTACTCATCAACTCCTCAATTCTCTTGCCAATTTCCCAAAATCAAATCAAGACAAATATCTTCATATTCCTCAGTTCAGTTAAAACCAAGAATCAGCATCATAAGTTGTCAGCAACAGCCACAGTCTACTGGTGTTGTTACTGAAACACCAGTTCCAAGAACTGCTATATACAATGTCGACTTCAAGACTTATGAAGATTGTAAACTTGGCATATCCAGATACCCAGATTTTGTGTATAATGCACAAGGGGGTACAGGTATTGGAACTGGCAAAAGAATTGAGTCGAGCGATGAAATTTCAATTGATTTTGACTTGGAAAAGTTGTACATTCCTCCATTAACATCTGCAACTGCTAAGTTCTTGGGATTGCCATTGCCCCCTTTTCTGAAAATTGACGTTGAACCTGAGCTCCTTAGAGGATATGTCAACCAAGAAACTGGCAAGGTACATTCCTTACCTCTTTCATATATTGTCCTTAACAGAAACATATCATGAATTTATGAAGAAGCTGAGAAAAGAGAGGTTAAATTTCAAGCTGATACCTTTTACAGGTTAATCTGGAGTTCAAAGCCAAGTTCTGGTTTTCAGTTGGAAGCATCTACAGAGCGCCACCACTGCTTGTGGATACGTTATTAACATCAGACGAATCGAAGGGAGGAATTAGAGGAGGAAGAGGGGAGAGGCTAAATGAAGAAGGAAGGTGCAAACTTGTTGGGGTGGCAACAGTTGAACCTATTGACGACTTGTTTATGAATACATTCCTTGGCCTTCCAACAGAATGTCTTGCAAAGATGAATGCTACAATCTCACTTTCCAGTACCTAGAGACTTTGCCAAGCAATAGTTATGTGAGATCACATTGTATAGCTCTCAAACATTGATATAAAAAGGAAGGCCAATAAATTGCATAGTTAAGTTAAAGAACATTCAATAATGGATTTTGTAAACAGAAAATGTAGAATTCATGGGAACCTGGACGTGAATGTCCATTGATACGGGATTTACAATACACTGCAATTGTACCAATTTTTACATCAGCTGTATATAGTATGTAAACTTTGTATACTTTGCTGTGTTCCAAAAGAAAAAGGGAGGACTTGTCCCTCTGTTATACTTTCTGCTATATCCATCCATCCACCAGACTTTCAACAACCGATCCGTAATAATTGCTCCTTCAGTGCACAGTATCATGCTGCATCAAGGAAATAAGGGTCAGAACAATCACGTGTAGTTGAACACAGTTAAACTAAAATTACCATAACTCAAACATGTTTTGAAATTGTTCTGATTAACTAGCAAAGCAAAGTGCTATACATTATTCAAATGCGAGCCTCTGAGTATCAACCAGAGAAGCATATTGACCCTTCCTTTCCAACAACTCTAAGTGTGTTCCCAACTCCGCAATCTTCCCATCAGAACACAAAGCAATTTGATCTGCATTCTGAACTGTGCTCAATCTGTGAGCAATTACCAAAGTTGTTCGTCCCTTCATCAGATGGTCCAGGGCTTCTTGAACTAGACGCTCACTTATAGTGTCTAAAGCACTAGTGGCCTGCAGAAAATACAGAAAGCAATGTCATATTCATCAAATATATTTAGTATTACAATTGAAAGTGGATCCAGAAGTTGAGCTTCATGCATTCGAGTTCGGAATTTTACCACAACCAATTTGATCTACTGAGTTCAATTTCTTTTTGGGGGGTAGGTTGTGGGGGGAATAATTGTGAAATAACAAGCAACAACATTACACCTAAAGAGCACCTAGAATTCATATCCACTTTCCTATGAAGGGTAAAACATGATTAAGTATGCCTCCAACAAAACCAAAAAACTAAGTACATAATCTCTGGATAAAAAGTCTACATCTACGAGCCTTTCTAGATCCCTGTAAGAAGTCCATTCCTTTCAATTACTTCTGTCTTTATCTGTGATACTACAAAACTGGTATTTACATTTTCAACTCTAAATAACTTCCACTTCCTTGCTCGCCAATGTGGTATATCATAGCACCCCACACTTCTGCCATCACTTCCTTATTAAACTTTATCCATCTTTTCTTTTTGATCCATTCCGGGCATAGTTGTGTTAGCTTCAATATATTTTAATGATGACAAACTGATCCCATAAACCTACTATGCAGGAGAAAGAAAAAAGAACCAAGAAAGATTGTAACTCAACAATGCAAGGAAAGGGAAGCAGTCATGGAAGGTTGACAATCAAGGAAGATTTCTACTCAACTACACAGGGAAAGAGAAGCAATCAAGGAAGATTGTTACTTGGCACAACACAACGAAAGAAGACCCATGAAGATCAAGGCAGATCGCAGAACAGAGGAAAAATAATGCTCAGTGTGGTACTTGGCTGAACAAGGAAAGAAAATCAACACATACGGACATATCCTAACATCAGCTACCTCCACTCTTTCGAATTTAGGTGTTTCGTATACAATAACGGCAAGAATAATCTGGGAAAATTTGATCCTCTTAGTGATGAAATTATTTTTCTAGGATTCTCTCCCTCCAGTAGATCTTTCAAAGTTTTCAATAAAAGAACTCTCTGTGTTGAAGAATCTGTACATGTTGTATTTGATGATTCTAACCTTAGCGTTCAGAATTCAAAAAATGAATGTGCTGCTGCAGAACATGTTGTTGAAAAATACTCTGAAGAAACAAAGCAATAGCCCGATCCAAAAATTGCTGAGGGAATAACTGAGTGATTATCTGAGACGAAAAGTCAACTGATCCATTTGAACTGCCTAAACGCTCAATCTCACGAAAGTGGAAGCATATGCAAGCTATCCAGACAACCTCAATCATGGAACCCAAATGCAAAAATGCAAACTAGAGCTTCCATGAAAAAACAAGCATCCACGGCACTCATACACAACTGGAACCAAAACAAATTGATTAAGCACAAGATTTTCTGGACGAAGGTGATGCAGGAAGAACTTGATTAATTTGAAAGAAATCAGGTATGGACATCAATGAAAAACGACCAAAAGTCTCTGTGATAGGAACCAAATGGGTCTTCTGAAACAAGCTAGATGAGGAGGTAAAGTCATTAGAAACAAAGCAAGGTTAGTTGCTCTAGGTTACCCCCAACAAAAAGGTATTGATTACGAAAGGATGTAAAAATGCTATGTCAAATGGACTTGTAAAGGAAGAGGTCTTTGTTAAGCAACCTCCTGGCTTTGAAAGTTTCTCTTGTCCAGATTATGTTTTCAAATTAACTAGAGCCATCTATGGTCTCAAACAAACCCCTACGCTTGGTATGAGAATTAAGCACCTTTTACTTGAAAATAATTTCCAACCTGGCAAATAGATGCAACTCTTCTCTTACAAAATTGAGAATCTAGCATCCTTATTCTTTAAATTTATGTCGATGACATTATTTTTGGAAGCTTTAAGGCCAGTCTCTGTGAGAATTTTGCCAGTCTCCTGAAAGAAGAATTCAAGATAAATTTTATGGGAGAACTTACTTTCTTCTTGGGACTACGAATCAAACAGTCGACTAAGGTTACTTTCATTAGTCAAACCAAGTACACAAAGGAGCTACTCGAAAAATTCGGCTTTTGGGACTCCTATGAACCCCTCAACTTGCCTCAAAAGCAGATTTGCCAGGTAAAAATGTCAATGAGAAAACATATCAAGGAATGATCGGATCACTACAATATTTGACTGCCAACCGACCAAACATCATCTTTAGTGTCTGCAAATGTGCTAAATTTGAATCAACTCCAAAAGAATCTATCTCACTGCAGTAAAGAGAATCATTCGATATCTCATTGGGACCCAAGATTACGGATTATGATGTCCTCACTCAACAAATTTTGATTTAATTGGATATTAAAGTGCTTATTTTGCAGGTGATAAAAAATGATAGTAAAAACACAAGTGGCACCTGTCAAAATTCTGGGCGAAGCTCTAATCTCTGGCATAACAAGAAACAAACTTCAGTGGCTCTATCACCCACTGAATTAGAGTACTTGTAGGGAGGTGTGATACTCAACTGTTATGGATAATGCATCAATGAAATGACTAAAAATTAACTTATGAATTAGTACCTATTTTATGCGGTAATAGTAGTTGTTGAATTAGGTCTTAGGCCTAACTCACACACCAAAAGCTAGCTCAAAGGGAGGAGGATTACCCAAACCTTATAAGGAGTCCACCCTTCTCATTAACTACCGATGTGAGACTTTTGTCATTCTTTAACACCCCACCTCACGCCCAGTGCTTAGCATCTAGTGCGTGGGCAATTTTGATTTTTGGGGGTCCCGACATCAGGTGAGACGGGCCATGCTCTGATACCAGTATAGGAAAAGAATATTATTGAATTGTTGATGCTTATATTATTACATTGAGACCCTATTTATAGACACCAAAATACTATCCTTTACCAAGTAGGATACTATTTACTATTCCTATTTTTATTTTTATTCCTATTCTATTCTAAATAGGATTGTGTAAACCTATTCCTATTCTACTAGGATTGTACAAACCTATTCCTATTCTACTAGGATTATATAGACCTATTCATATTCTAACATTCCCCCTCAAGCTAGTACATACAATTCATGTACCTAGCTTGTTACAAATGTAATAAACACAAGGGGTTTGGTGAGATATTTGTTGACTTCACAAAATTGACGGTCAATCTCAATGTGCTTGTCTTCTCATTAAATATTGAATTTGATGCATAATGCCAGTCAATCTCAATGTGCTTAATCCTACATGAAATACTGAATTTGAATGTTGGTGTTGAACTTCCCAAACCAAGCTTGAGAAAAATTGTTCTAGACCATAGAGTGGTCTGCACAATTGACATACAAGGCTACTAAACTCCCCCAAGCAACAAAGTGCTCAAATCTAGTATAAAGTATATGGATCGTGTTGGAATCAATACATGAGTTGATATTAAATAAGAAAGTCACCAAAAAATTGATCGGAACATGCTCATATGTCGGAGTATTAGATTTGATGGCTAAAAGTGGTCATAATCTAAAAGATAAAATTATATGGGTATGGTCGGAATGATGTCACGACCCAACAAGTAAATAGAAATAATATAGGATAGTTCAAATTGATGGAACGACCCCATCGAAAAAAAAGAAATAATATGGTAAGGTTGGAATTATGGCATAACCCTACGCAAATCAGATTTGAGGAGTCACCGAAAAGACGAATGGAACTATGCAAATCAAATTTGAGTCACTGAAAAGACACATGGTGTTATGCACAACTCAGATATGAGAAAATAGTTCAGAAAAATCCACGGTATTACACAAATTAAATTTGGAAATAGTCTGAGGAGATGCAGGGTGCTACGCAAATCAGATATGTAAAAAAAACTAGTCACCGAAAAGATGGCACGGTCACAACAGTGCTACACAAATTAAATATGAAAAAAGTAGTCACTGGAATGATGGCACGGTGCTACAAAAATAAAATATGAAAAGGTAGTCGCCAGAATGATGACATGGTGCTACACAAATTAGATATAAGAAAGTAGTCACCGCAAAGATACACGGTGACCCATCTTTTGCTAACATAATCATTAGCCGGACGAGCGACATATATGGATAATATGGATAATAGCCGCCCGCCGACAGCAGAAGCTCTTAGATTGTTTACCAAGATCGTAGAGGCTCTAATACCATGTTAAATTAGGTCTAAGGCCTAACTCACACCCTTAAATTTAGCTCAAAGGGAGGAGGATTGTCCAAGCCTTATAAGGAGTCCACCAATCTCATTAACCACCGATGTGGGACTTTTGTCATTCTATAACACTAGTGCTATCAATCTTTCCAAATATATTGTGCATCATTCTAGAGCAAAGCATATAGATATTAAGCAACATTTTATTAGAGATCATGTTGAAAATGAAAATTTCGAGTTAGAATTTATTGATTCTGAAAATCATTGGCTAACATTATCGGAAAACCTCTTTTGCAAGATCAACTTTGTTTTCTCCGTGAATGTCTTGGAGTTGCCATTTTAAAATCATAATTCTCTCCGCTCTCTTTAATGCTTAAAGTTACTGCATTTAAAACCATATTTTGCAAAAAGATTTTTACCATCATTACTTGATCACTTTTATTCCCTTTCCTTTTCCCCATACTCTATTCCTTTACCAAAGCGCCACTTCCGCTCACATCTTAAACCCTCCATCTCCCTCCACTCTCTTTTCATACTTCCTCCTCTCATTAAATTTCTCCACAATTCACTCTTCCTCTCTAAGAAAAAGATCTTCCATGGCTTCCTCCACCAGATGTTCAAGTAAAAGACTCCACAACCTCTCTGAAGCCGAATTCATGTCTCCTGTTTCAGACTCCTCCAATTCTGAATCCAAAATCGTTCCTTCCGAATTTGTCCCTAAAAAGAACTATGCTCCTTCACAAGACAAAGGTAAGTCTAACAAAAAGTTACGGCGGGGAGAAGCCAATGATTTCACTGCGGCAGACATGCGTCTTTTTTGGAGTGCAAAACAGAAAGACAAGTTCTTGGCCTTCAACAGTCGCCCAATCGTCACCGAAAGGATGATAAGTTTGGAACAATTGGAGGATTCTCATTGTGAGGTAAGTGCTTATTTCAAAGCCCAGAACTTATCTCTCTTCTTTCAGCGTTGTGGTTTAGTAGTTTATGAGGAACCTGTTCGTATGTTTTACGCAAACCTTAGGGTTTCTAAGGTCAGTGGGGAACTAGAAACCCTCGTCTTGGGAAAACGAATTATTCTGAATGATTCTCTATTCGAAAAAATCTTTAAAACCAAGTTCTCTGGTGACATTCCTTTCATGACTGGGTGTTGGCTTGATGACTTTGAAGTAACTCTAGATGAAGCCAAAATTTTTGTGGCCGAATCCGGGTCAGACCTATCTGATTTTGGTCCTTCCACCCTCTGTTTTGAGAATCATATCTTGGCTCACATTATAGCAACTACTCTGCTCCCTAGGAAAGGATCCCTAAGCAATATCACCGACAGGGATGTTTTTGTTCTTTACTGCCTACTGAAGAAGTACAAGATAAACTGGGGTGAATGGTTTCGGACCTATATGATTGAAAGTGCAGCTGAATCTGATACTCATGCAATTCTGCCCTATGGATTGATCATCTCCTGCATTCTGATTGGCTTGTACATTGATCTCTTTTACTACAAGCCTCTTGAAGTCTCTGTAACCTATGACATCCGAACTTTTGCTAGCATGGGATACATTTTGATTGATGGAAAATGGTCGAAGAAAGGCCCTGTCAAGTTGAAGGTCAAACAACCTTGGGCCAACAAGATTACTACAGACTCTGACAGTTTACTGAAAGAAGTGGCTGAGATTAATGAAATGCAGCACACGCAGGAGAAAATGGACAAGATCCTTCAGCAGCCAAAGGACACATGTACTAATGTGGGTAAGGTACGGATTTCTATGGATAGTATTTATCAGCAGGAAGGGATTAAAACCAACAAACTGATCAACCAAGTTGACTCCCTTAACCATGGAGCCAACTCATCTCAGACTGAGCTTGCTGTGACCATTCAGACTTCTTACTCCAACCTTTCCTGGAATGTTGAAAGATCCAATAACTCCTTCACTGGGAGGATTATCAACACCTTTAAGTACTTATTTTCCAAGTGTTTTTAATCCACTCTTTTTTTTTTGGTGTCCTCTCTTCAGACTATCGGTTCTTGGGAACGTTTGTCCCTCTTAAAACAATTTGTTTTTGCTTTGTAACAGGGGATGTTTGATCCCCCTGCAACTATGTGCTCTGCATGCTACCCAACTATGTCTGCTTTTATGTTTAGTTATTGTTCCTATCTTTGCACATATTGTTCTGTTTTCGCTCTTTTATCTTCTTATAATGTCAAAAGGGGAGAATGGAGCAAAAGAATTCCGAGTAAGCGAGTGAACCATGACATACAGTAAAGGGATAATATCCAATCAGGGAAGTTATCTGCCTCTTAACTCGTTTTTGTCATCATAAAAAAAAAAAGAGGGAGACTTTTAGCCTCTATATGTTATATATTGACGACAAACTAACCCCATAAGCCTGCTGTCAGAATAGGAATAGGTATATACCATCCTACTTAGAATAAATATAGGAAATGGAATAGGAATAAGAATAATATATAGTTTCCTACTTGGCAAAGGATTGTATTGTAGTGATAATAAATACAGTTTCGGTGTAATAATGTAGATACACAATTCACTAATATTTTTTCCCAATAATTCTCACAAGGTAATAGAGCCTCTATGATCTTGGTAGAGAATCAAAGAGCTTCCGCTACCCGCAGGAGGCTATTATATATCCATATATGCCGCCTATCTAGCCAACAATTATGTTAGCAAAAGTTGGGTCATCGTGTATCTTTCCGATTACTATTTTCTCAAATCTAATTTGTGTAGCAGCACACATCTTTTCAGTGACTCTCATATCTTATTTGTGTAGCAACGTGCTATCTTTTCGGTGACTACTTTCTGATATCCGATTTGTGAAGCACCATGCCAACTTTTAGGTGATTACTTTCTCATATACGATTGTTATAGCACTCTTTCCGGTGATTACTTTTTTATATCTAATTTTTGTAGCACCGTTCCATCTTTTACTATTTTCTTATTTGTGTAGGGTCGTGCCATCATCCGGACCCTTGCTCATATAGTTTCTCTTTTTCAATTGTAATGACTCTTCTTGTCATTTTATCTTCTGTGCATTTTTTAGAGCGATCCTATACAAATCCCAAGTCATCTATGACTTGCTGGAACTGACAGTTCAGTTCACCTAGTCGTTCGTTTGATTATTGTGTGAGCTTTAGTTTTTTTGGAGCTTATGAATATTGAACGATCAAAAGTTCAAGAGATGACATCGGAATCCAATTTTGACAGTTCCATCAGTTCCGAAAGGGTCATTTTAGGCTAGTAGCATAGTCGACATGACTCCTGAAGTTTTTAGTGTGAGTTGGTGCGATTAGGCGTTTTAACTTTAAGTAAAAGGCTAAGTTCGACTTTAGTTAACATTCTGAGTAAACACGCTCGGATGAGAATTCCGTCAGCTCGGCTAGCTCCAGAATGTCGAGTTTGGTCCTTCTTTCGTATCCTGAGATTTTTGATATTTTCCGAGCCCTTTTGTGGTTTTTGACTTAAAATGTCCAACGGAAGTGGGACCCACATTTTATCGAGATGACCTCTGATAAAAATTTCAACTACGCCATTGAGTCCAGAATGTCGACTTTGGTAGGGTGGCATATCTGTTTTATTTTTATCAGGTTCAGAACAAATTCCGAGCACCCCGTCGGAGACTTTGAAGAAATTAGACAAAGCTGAAATCTGGTGCAGCGCTTTAACGACCAGAATTTGGGGTTTTAATGACCAGATTTTTGGGTTTATTAGCGACCAACTTTGTCCTTTATAAAAGCCCAAATTTCAGCCTTTATGTCTTACTTTAAAATTGTGATATATTGAGCTATAAACTCCAAATTGGGCGATTCAAAAGGCTAAGTTTTCGAGGGCAACGCATTGGTGAGTTTGGAATCTGATTTGGGATAAATTTTGTGTTTTAACTGCTGTCATAGCTCATTTTTGAGCTCAACTTTTAGAAGGTGATTTCTTGGCCATTTTAGGTCAGAATCTGCTGATTCAAGAGCCTATATTGCAGTCGTACCTTCATTTTTGGTAAATTCTTGTAAATAGTTGTTGCCATTGTTGTTGAATTTTAGCATAGAATCTGGATTTTTGGTTGCATGTTCGTGTTGGGACTGTTTCGAGTCCCGAATTGTGTTCCATTTTGGAACACAAGTTCTGAGAGCTGTTTAGTACCTTTATTTGGGGTTAATTCTGGGTTTCTCAATGCGGATCCCACTTTTTCCATTTTGACCGCGAAATTAGACCGTCTCCGTTTCTTGCGATTTTAGTGTTTAAATGACCGTAATAATGTTGTGACTCTATTTTTGATAGTGTATCAACGTTTCGAGGCCATTCAGAAAGGAAAAGCTCCGAAAATATGATTTTTAACACCTATGCATGATCCAATAACCTAAGTTGCGCGGACTCTTCATTTTTGCAGGCGAACCCGTCTCGACACAACTCTGGTGCGGGTGCGGGTGCGGGGTGCGTGTCGGATTCGGTCAATCGAATCCGGACGCTTTGACCGCAGCCGAGAAAAGATTGGGGAAGAAAAAATCAATTTCCGACGACGTAAAGAGTACAAAGCTTGAAAAAAGTACAGAGAAGAGAGAAGAGAATTATTTTTATGGCGACAATGCCGGCAAGTCGCCGGCGAAAGAGAAGAAGAGTTGACAGTTGAGAAGAGAGAAGAAGAAGAGTTGAGAAGAGGAAGAAGAAGAGTTGATAAGAGAGATGTACTTTTATTGAAACTTGAAAGTTTCAAAAGCCTTTTTTCTAGGAACAGCTTTTTTCTTGGAAGTTGGAAAAAGTTAAATATTAATTTTTTTAATATTGACTTGTTATTTGAAGTGTGGAAGAGCCACGTATAAAATCAATACAACTTTTATTTATTTACTCCATTTTAAAGTTAATAAATCAATACAACTTTTATTTTATTTTAAGGAAAGTTGAGGATATAAATCATGTAACAAGAATATAATTCATTTAATTTATGAAAAAAATATCTATGAATTTATAATGGGATGAAATACATCTTTTCACTGTTTTTTAAGAGATTTTACCTTTATGAATTTAAATTAATTAATTTTAATTAAATTTTTTGAATAAACTTAATTTAATTAATCAAAATTATTGAATTTCTATATTAATGATTAATATTAAAAAAGTATAGCTTTTAAAGAGAGAAGAAAAAACAAAGGGAATGCACAAAGACAAGATGAATTATGATAGAATATTTGAAATTTATCTTCGAGGATTCAAATTCAAATTTAATCATATTAATATCAATATAAATATCACATAAATCTAAATTTAAATACGGTCTCAAATACTATAAATCATTCAATTAGCTACTCATTTGTGTGGTGTTTTTTAATTGGTTTGATTTTGAGTTAAAAAAATGTGAGGTACAATTCCTCGAAATTTATTTGCTCACCTTATTATAAAATACATATATTTATAGAAAAAATAATAATATAGTAATATTTTGGTGATGAATAATTTACGTTTTGCCAATCAACATTAAAAATATTATTTCAATAGTTATAAGTGTTTTGTTAAACTTTTTAAAAATACTTTCAGAAAAAAAGTCAACTTTTTAGCTTTTCAAAATAATTTATATTATTTTTCATAAATATTTATTTTCTTTCAAAAAAAAAAACTTAATCAAATAGTTTAATTATTCAAATACATAAACATTTTTTATCTCTCGTAAAGTTGGATTGACTAGAATTATCAAGACATAATAAGTAATGGATTAGAAATTAATATATATATATATATATTAATATATATATATATATTATATAATATATATATATATATATATAATATTGCATCCTTTGTCCTTTTACATAGTAAATCAAATTTAGCAAATCAGCTCAATTTTTAATATATTTTTTAAAAATTTAAATTATTATAATTTATGGTATTAAAAAATTAAATAAAATTTTTATAAAACTTGTTGTCATCTTTAAAAATGAACAAATATTACAATTTACATGTATAAAGAAAATAGAAATATAAATATTAGAAAAGGAGAGAAAGCAACAATATTTCGAAAGATAAATATTTTGTCCATATAAATAGGACAAATTGGATTGAAAAATGGGATCTAACAATATTATAGAGATTTTTATTTCAAAATCGCTTTATGTGTAAAAATTACTTACATGAAATAATCACTGATTAATATTACTACTATTATGTAAATATTCCTAAATACATGCTAATAATTTATCCAGCTCATGTCTCGTTACTTATCACTTAATTCTTCATATCAATACAAACGCTTTAAGGATCCTGTCTTACTTGATCTTTTGATTCTTTCTATCATTACAAGTTTCGAACTATCGAAATACTACAAATATGTATAGATATATATAGTTTCACGCACAATACTATGTCAAAATCAAGGATCATGTCTCGCTAGATCACTTAATTCTTTTATCAATACAAGCGTTTCAAGGATCCCGTCTTACTAGATCTTTTGATTCTTTCTATCAGTACAAGCTTCGAACTATCGAAATACTACAAATATTATATATATGAGGATCCGTTTTACTAGATCTTTTGATTCTTTCTATCATTATAAGCTTCGAAATATATATATATAATATCTATATATATATATATATATATATATATATATATATATATAGATCAAGGATCATGTCTCGCTAGATCACTGAATTCTTCCTATCATTCAAGCACTTTAACAATCTCGTCTTATTAGATCTTTTGATTCTTTCTATCACTACAGCTTCGAACTATCAAAATACTAAAAATATAAGTATAAGAAATACTAAAATTACTTAATTCTTAGATAAAAGCATTATACCCAAACGTTCTCAACAAAAATAAAAATTAGATAACATAAATTTTTCTATTAGAACTATAAAAACAATTCAAATATTAATAGTAAAATATTTGTATACAATATACATACACTCCTCTTGAATGATGAAAAAAGAAACCTCAAAAGTCTTCCAAGTAGAGTAGGATTAAAGAAAAAAATCACATCAATCATCATCTAGTCAAAAAAAAATCACCCTCATCTACTTTTCCCTCCCGAAACCAAAAACACCATTGTTTCTTCTTTGTTTTTCATCATCTAGTCAAAAAAAAATCACCCTCATCTACTTTTCCCTCCCAAAACCAAAAAAACCATTGTTTCTTTTGTTTTTCATTATCTAGTAAAAAAAAATCACCCTCATCTACTTTTCCCTCCCACAAACCAAAAACACCATTGTTTCTTCTTTGTTTTTCTTTCAAGTTTATTGTAAGCAAAAAAAAAAATCATCTTCCTTTCTTTAGCAAGATGACTTCAAGTAGTCAAAAGAAAAAAGATTCTATGAGACCTACAAAAAGTGTAGGAATAGATTTTGATGATAAACCTCTATGGAATCATGTTAAAGTTATTTCAATGGCTCCAAATGGGGGTGGGAATAGGACATGGTCTTGTAACTATTGTAATAAAATAGTTACGGGATCATATAATAGGGTGAAAGCACATCTTTTGAGATTATCGGGTCATGGTGTTCAAATATGTAAAGAAAATAGTGGTGATATATATGCGCTTTTGAAGATGGAGCATGAACAAGCGGAAAGAAAACGAACCAATGTTCAAGTTGATGCAAGAAAAAAAGATGATTATATATCACTTCCGGAGGGGACTGATCTAATTCAACAAAAAAAACGAAAGAGTTCGAGTAGTGGAGCTATCGGAAAATCATTCGGCATTTATGAGAGGAATACGGCCGACAAATTAGCCGCTCGGATGTTCCACGCATCAGGTTTATCATTCAACTTTGCCAACTCTCCTTATTTTAAAAAATATTCTAAGTTTCTAGCCGAAAATTCCATTCCCGGTTATATTCCCCCATCATATAATAGATTGAGGTCAACTCTTTTAGCTCAAGAAAAACACATATTGATAGAAAGTTGCAACCAATAAAAGGTACATGGAAAAAGAAAGGATTGTCGATTTGTTCGGATGGATGGTCCGATACAAAAAGACGACCTTTGATCAATATAATGACATCATCTAGTGGAGGCCCAATGTTTTTGAATTCAATCAATTCTAGTGGAATCGTAAAAGATGGTGAATATATTGCTAACTTATTTATTGAAGCAATAGAAAATGTAGGTTCAAACAATGTTGTTCAAGTTATTACGGATAATGCAAGTAATATGAAACTCGCCGGTACTATAGTGGAGCAAAAATATCCTCATATATTTTGGACTCCTTGCGTTGTTCATTGTTTGAATCTAGCTTTGAAAAGTATGTGCCAACCTTCGGAAAAATCACCTCACTTTACTAATTGTAAATGGATTTTAGAGTTACTTAGTGAAGTGAGCAATTTACAGAATTTTGTTGTGAACAATGACATGGCACATGCACTTTTTCAAAAACATTCGGATTTGTGTTTGTTGAAGGTTGGTGAAACAAAATTTGCCTCACACATCATTATGACCACCCGAATTCGCAAAGTAAAATCTTCTTTGGAGAAAATGGTCATGGATGATGAATGGAAGAATTATATAAGAGAATTGAAGCCAAGACACGTGAAATAAAATCGCTTATAATGAATGATGAAAAATGGGATAGTATTGACTATTTCTTGAAATTTACGGAACCAATTGTTGATATGCTAAGAAGTGCCGATATTGATGGTCCAAAATTACATCTCATTTATGATATGTGGGACTCAATGATTGAGAAAGTCATCTTTGAGCATGAGGGAAAAGATCTCATTTCCGGTCAATCAATTTTTTTTGATACTATTCATGATATTCTTGTGGCTAGGTGGAACAAAAGTAACACACCTCTACATTGTATGGCACATTCTTTGGTTCCCAAATATTATCATGAATCGTGGCTTGAAGGAGAGAATGGAATTCGAAAGCTAGCTCCCAAGGAGAGAATGGAATTCGAAAGCGTAAATGGCTATTTTAGTGAGCCTCATGTGATTGACGCTATGATGTATGAAGATTCTCTTTCTTGGTGGGCAAATCATGGGGTCTCGGCTCCACTTTTGCAACAATTAGCTTACAAGTTGCTTACTCAACCGGCTTCTCTCTTGTTGTGAAAGAAATTGGAGTACATATTCTTTGATTCACAATATCAAGAGAAATAAGTTAGCAACTTCAAGAGCCGAAGATTTAGTGTTTGTACATTATAATCTCCGTTGTTGTCTCGCAAGAAAGAGAAATATATAAATGGGCCAAGCAAATATTGGGATGTTGGTATGTCTATATTTTCTTCAATTATTTAGTTTAAATGGTGTTCTTTTCTTTTTATACAAGATCTTCTAATATATTTATTCTTTTAAATTTATTTTAGGTGGAGATCGATTTGATATTGATGAGACAACTAATGATCTAACTGAGCTTTCAATAGATGACCCTCAAATTGAAGGTGTGATATTTGAGAAGAGTTTGAAGATTTGGAAGAAGTTGAAGAAGATGTGGAAGAGATAGCTAACTTAATTAAATAATTTGATAATTGACAATATTTTGTTGTTATGTTAATTTTAAGTTATGAATTAAGTTGAGACAATCTCTTGTTTTTTGTTCAATAGTATGTTTTACACTTTTGCTTGGTGTATTGAATATTGATTAGTAATTATGAATATCTAAATTATGGATAAATATCTTTGTGTATCTCTTGAATTTTAATAATTGTAGTGTTTTCTTCATTTTTCACTTTGTTTCAACTTTCAAGAGTTATTACTACCCATGTTCTAAGGTTAGTTCTTCTTTCCAATTTTATTGATTCTTTTAGTTATATTTATTCTATTGTGATTTGTAAATTCTTTTAATGTTTAGTTTCTATTTTGTTGTGTCTTTGTAGGAAGAGTGGAAGAGTAATCTCATCTTGAAGAACAAAAAATAGAATTCTACAAAATACATGTAAGTTTATCAAATATATCTCTCAAATTTAGAATATCTTATAACTAATTTTTTATAATATTGAAATTTTTAGCCGTATCCCCGCACCCGTATCCATACTCGGATTCGCACCCACGAATCTTAAAATTTGGATTTCGCCGAATCCGACTCTCGGATTCGCATCCGTCTCGGATACCCGCACCCGAGTCCGAGCAACTTAGCCAATAACTACCCAACCCAAATCCCAACTAATCAACATGCATTCACATGTTCGAGTTCAATCTAAGAAGGAAAACCGTAGCCTACCCGAACGCAGATCATGCGCGCTCCAAAAAATCACTTCCCCGGAGCTTTTCCTTTCTAAAAGGCCTCGAAACGTTGATACACTATCAAAAATAGAGTCACAACGTTATTACGGTCATTTAAACACTAAAATCGCAAGAAACGGAGACGGGTCAATTTCGCGGTCAAAACGGAAAAAGTGGGATCCGCGTTGAGAAATCCAGAATTAACCCCAAATAAAGGTCCTAAACAACTCTCGGAACTTGTGTTCCAAAATGGAACACAATTCGAGACTCAAGACAGTCCCAACATGAACATGCAACCAAAAATCCAAATTCTACGCTAAAAATCAGCAACAATGGCAGCAGCTATTTACAAGAATTTACCAAAAATGAACGTCCAACTGCCAAAACCAATCACACCACGACAATCCTCACGAAAACCCCCACAATATAGGCTCTTGAATCACTAGATTCGGACCTAAAATGACCCAAGAAATCACCTTCTAAAAGTTTCCCAAAAGTTGAGCTCGAAAATGAGCTATGACAGCAGTTAAAACACAAAATTTACCTCAAATCGGGTCCCCCAAATCAGATTCCAAGCTCACCAATACGTTGCCCTCGAAAAATCTCACAACTTAGCCTTTTGAATCACCCAATTTGGAGTTTTATAGCTCAATATATCGCAATTTTAAAGTAAAACATAAAGGCTGAATATTGGGCTTTTATAAGGACAAAGCTGGTCGCTAATAAACCCAAAAATCTGGTTGTTAAAACCCCAAATTCTAATCGTTAAAGGGCTGCACCAGATTTCAGCTTTGTCTAAAATCTTCAAAGTCTCCGACGGGTGCTCGGAATCCGTTCGGAACCTGAAAAAAATAAAACAGATATGCTACCCTACCAAAATCGACATTTCGGACTCAATGGCGCAGTCGAAATTTCCATCAGAGGTCATCTCGATAAAAGGTTGGTCCGACTTCCATTGGCCATTTTAAGTCAAAAACTACAAAAGGGCTCGAAAAAATATCAAAAAACTCAGAACACGAAAGAAGGGTACTATACCAAACTCGACATTCCGGAGCTAGAAGCGCTGACGGAATTCTCATCCGAGCACGTTTATTCAGACTGTTAACTAAAGTCAAACTTAGCCTTTAACTTAAAGTTAAAACGCCTAATTGCACCCACACTGAAAACTTCAGGGGTCATGTCGACCATGTTACTAGCCTAAAATGACCCTTCCGGAATTGTCAGAATTGGATTCCGATGTCATCTTCTTGAACTTTTGATCGAAAATGATCGTTCAAGGTTAACTGTCAGTCCCAGCAAGTCATAAATTGTAATGACCCTTCTTGTCATTTTTAGTGTTTTATCTTCTGTGCATCGTTTAGAGCATTCCTATAGCGATCCCAAGTCATTTATGACTTGCTAGGACTAACAGATCGGTCACCTGGTCGTTCGTTTGGTTATTGTGTGAGCTTTAGTATTTTTGGAGCTTATTAACCTTGAACAATCGTTTCGATCAAAAGTTCAAGAAGATGACATCAAAATCCAATTCTGACGATTCCATCAGCTCCGAAAGGGTCATTTTAGATTGTCGACATGACTCCCGAAGTTTTCAGTGTGAGTAGGTGCGATTAGGCGTTTTAACTTTAAGTTAAAGGCTAAGTTTGACTTTAGTTAACATTCTGAGTAAACGCGCTCGAATGAGAATTCCGTCAGCGCGGCTAGCTCCAGAATGTCGAGTTTGGTCTAGTTTGACCCTTCTTTCGTGTTCTGAGTTTTTTAATATTTTTCCGAGCCCTTTTGTAGTTTTTGACTTAAAATGGCCAATGGAAGTGGGACTCACCTTTTATCGATATGACCTCTGATGGAAATTTCGACTGCGCCATTGAGTCCGAAATGTCGACTTTGGTAGGGTAGCATATCTGTTTTATTTTTATCAAGTTCCAAACGGATTCCAAGCACCCGTCGGAGACTTTGAAGATTTTAGACAAAGCTGAAATCTGGTGCAGCCCTTTAACGATTAGAATTTGGGTTTTAAAAACCAGATTTTTGGGTTTATTAGCGACCAGCTTCGTCCTTATAAAAGCCCAATTTTCAGCCTTTATGTTTTACTTTAAAATTGTGATATATTGAGCTAAAGAACTCCAAATTGGGTGATTCAAAAGGCTAAGTTGTGAGATTTTCCGAGAGCAACGCATTGGTGAGCTTGGAATCTGATTTGGGGGACCCGATTTGAGGTAAATTTTGTGTTTTAACTGCTGTCATAACTCATTTTCGAGCTCAACTTTTGGGAAACTTTTAGAAGGTGATTTCTTGGGTCATTTTAGGTCCGAATCTAGTGATTCAAGAGCCTATATTGTGGGGGTTTCGTGAGGATTGTCGTGGTTGTGTGGTTTTGGCAGTTGGACGTTCATTTTTGGTAAATTCTTGTAAATAGCTGCTGCCATTGTTGCTGATTTTTAGCGTAGAATTTGGATTTTTGGTTGCATGTTCATGTTGGGACTGTCTTGAGTCTCGAATTGTGTTCCATTTTGGAACACAAGTTCCGAGAGTTTTTAGGACCTTTAGTTGGGGTTAATTCTGGATTCTCAACGCGGATCCCACTTTTTCCGTTTTGACCGCGAAATTGACCCGTCTTCGTTCGTGCGTTTTATGTGAGTTAATGCAGCATTGTTTATAACGTTAATGAAGTCGATTCTTGAGATATTAGCGTAAAGTTTCAGAAGGCCTTTCGGTAGAAAGGAAAAGCTCCGGGGAAGTGATTTGTTAATGGAGCGCGCATGCATGCCTGCGTTTCGGGTAGGCTACGGTTTTCCTTCTTAGATTGACTCGAACACTGTGAGATGCATGTTGATTAGTTGGGATTTGGGTAGAGTATTTATTGGATCATGCAGGAAACAATGTATTCTTCTACAATCGGTCCGTCACTGATGCTTTGGAGTTCCAGATTTCTTCTGCCCATACTTTTTCTAATACATATACATGGTCAAGCTATTTGGTTCAAACGAATGTAGCTAATGCAGTAGGTCCCACCCCTGATCACAATATCATCTAATACCTAGGAATTTGTCATTCATACTTATACTGTTCTGACTTGAGCTGGATGAGTGAAATTCTATGACGTAAATAATGACCATGGTCCTATTAGAGCAGATTGGGAAATAGATCTCGATGCTACAAAAATAGAAAGTTTAAATCTTCCCATGTAATACACAGGCTTAAACCAGAATTTACAAAGAAAAAGAAGATACTAAGGCCACCCACAGAATGAACTGCAGAGCATACATGGTGAAAGTCAATGGACACACAGATAAAGCAAAGGAGGTCAAAGATTACCTCATCAAGAATCAAAATAGGGGCATCCTTCAGTAGAGCCCTTGCAATAGCAATTCGCTGAAAATAGAAAGATGGTATAACCAATTAATCAATATAGCTCTGCAAACTCGTGAAGAGGAAAAAAAATGAAAAGCTATGATAAGTGCATGCATAAACAGCATAGCAATTTTACCTGCCTCTGTCCACCACTCAATAAACCACCACGTTCACCAACCAATGTGTCATAACCCTGTCAATTTCTTGAGAGATAATTAGCAGATATAAGAATAACTATGAAATAGAGGAATGAAGAAGCAGCCTTTCAGAAATGACAAACCTGTGGCATTGAAATTATGAACTCGTGCGCATTGGCAGCCTTGGCTGCCTTTACCACGTCATCCTTGGATACATATTCATCAGGGAGAGCATAAGCAATATTTTCTCCAACCGATACAGAGAAAAGAACAGGTTCCTACAAGCGAGATTTTATGCATGTCAGAAACAAATATTAAGTGATTGCAATGCCCAGGACAATCACTGACATCATCAAGAATTTGATTTCAAGTCAAATCTTCGGTGGAGAGAATGAGCATGAGAATAGTGTCTCACTGATTCAACAGTGAGTGTTGGAGAGAAAAGATCAATACATACTTGATTAACTAGAGAGACAACCCGAGCCCACTCGCTCTTATCAAATGTTCGCAAATCTTCTCCCGCAACAGTTATCCGACCTCGAGTTGGCTGCAAGATCAGGTTATTAGCTGATAAATTACCTTTAGACCTTCCTAGAGGACCACAAAAGCTTGTTTTCAGTAATATTCAAATAGAAAATCGAAAGTAGACCTCATAGAAACGTGCCAATAACTGTACCACTGTACTTTTCCCTGCACCACTTGGTCCCACCAGAGCTGTAACAGTTCCACATTTTAGGGTTAAATTAAGGCCACGAAGGATTTCCACATCAGGCCTCACTGGATACGAGAAATCCACATCTGCATGCGAAATATGAAAAACATTATGGTGCATTTTCCATTACTTTTTCCCACTGTCTTTTTCAGATAATGGAAAAGTCCCAGATTTCTGAAACCATAGATGAACAGACAAGAATATGATCTGTTTCTCCTAAGCAAGACCTTTTACTGAAAATAGACCAGAAAATCTCCTTGATAAAAAAGTTATAGAAAGATCTACCTTATATATTTACCCTTACAAAAATGAACTAATCAATAAATCAAACGTATTTCCTATACCCTGTTACTTTTCAATATAAATACTCTATCCACTTTTTCCAGTACTAGTTCCTGGGAACATGCATTGCACATTGATCTCTAATTTTAGTTAAAATATCTTTCACAAAATAATGAATCAAAAAGATACTTTAGTTAAAAGCTATATCACTTAGGAGAATATATGTCAATACCAAAACAAAGAAATTGATCAATTATTTCTTCTAAGTGTCAATGAATTAAGTTTGTTAGATAAACTTGGGTTCGTTTAATTTTTCTTTTAAGGGTGAAACAGAGACTACATGACAAAATATTATGTTAGATATCAACTAATATATGCACTTGAGCATAGGAGTTGAAATGCTCCCTAAAATTTCAGCAACAATTTGTTATTCCTATTCAGTAAAGAAGTCTCCTTTGAACAACAACAGAATATTCAATTAATTCATCAATAATCTATAACTATATAAAATCATAATAGACAAGGCAATTAATATAATTATATTTAACAAAACAATTGTGTTGAGTTATAAAATAGGAATAAAACTACTCATCATCTGCTTCGCAATGTGAAAGTCATTGGAACTAATAATGCAAGCCTCTTTAATTTGTAATGAGAGTGTTAAAATCATATTCAGTCCAAATTAAATGTTTAGTCATCCTAAAAGTTAATATTATTATTTTTAACAAAATTTAAATTTACTATGGTTCATATATTAACATTCATGACAAGAAAAATAGGTGAATTTAATTAAAATAATGGGATCTAAAATAATATAATCATGCTAAATGAATTTTCTGCTACATATTTAATGGTAAATGCATGTAAAAGTAGGTTCGACACAAGCGTAGAAGAATAAATATATAGTTTAACAGAATATGCAAACAGAGCATAATAGATGTGATATATATATATATAATATATATATATATATATATATATATATATATGTATCAGAACATGACAGCATCTTGTAGTGATCATCCTTTAATCCTCATCCTCATATCCCTTCGTGAACCACGACTTCCTCAAGTTACAACACTAAAAAGTTTCTTTATATAACTATTCAAACAAAACATGACTCTTGCTCTTCTTTCATGATCCCAACAATACATGGGTCTCTTACTCTCCTCTTGTACACGGTTTCAAACATATATTTATAGCTCATTTCATGGTTGTTGACATTATTTTTCTCCTTTTATCTTCTTCACCATTACAAAGGAGGATATGTGCACATTAGAAACACTTAAATCTCAATTAGAGCTAGGAAGTTGCATCACGTAAATTTAATGTCAAGGAGAAGGTGCACACGTTAGTTTACTTCTTTTTGGCTTATTCGTTATACAATTTAACTAATGATCATTGATTGTCTTGCTAATAAATAACTTACAATCCAAAAATAATTTAAATAATACTATTTAATATTAATTAAATAGATATTTAACTTGGTTTAGGCGTAATAAGATAATCCAACTTTGCATTTTGGAGATACCCACTTTTAATAATATATATAGTTCTCTGTATCCCATGCTGAATAATATAAATACTTTAAAAATTCAAGAATTTCAACTAAATTTTTTAGCCCAAATAAAAATACAAGTTTTATAAAAGAATTAAATTAAAGAAGTCTAATAAAGAAAAAAAACACTAAAAAAGATAGCGAAGAAAATATACAATATACACATTGTTCTTCAGACTTGATTCATAACAATATAACTATAGATAGGAAAATAATAGGGAATCACTACATAATTTTTAGAGTTATTGTCGACACCCTCAACGTTAACCCATCAAATTTAAGCGTTTCTTCATCGAGTCAAACTACATCATGAACATAGTACAATAATAGTGTAAGTGTTTCCCTTCTTAAACTATAGAATGAAAAGTAATTACCTTAGGTAGGGGCCTCATGAAACAAAAAAGATAGATTTATATAGATAAAAGTGAAGGAATACCAAAAGAAATCCTAAAGCTTTGAGTTAAATATTTGGAGGTTATGAATATAAAAAACATAAGAGTTATGGATATCAAGAGCAACAATTAAATACGTAATTCAATATGAGTTATGAAAGTGAATATCTAAAGCAAATAAAGAATGGAAGAAATAAAAAAGAAAAAATATTAGTGCAAAAATAATATCATACTAAAGTGGTATTTCAAATAACCAAATTAGACAAAGAGTCGAACATTCAGAAAATTTGCAGACATATTAATAACTTCTATGAATAATATAATGTTTAAAAATGAGAGAACCCCTCTTTGGGTGCTTTAGTTGGATATTAATAATTCAGCATTCAAGTTTAGGGGTGATTTTAGTTGGGGATAGTATAGTAATTTAGCATTCAAGTTAGTGGTTAGTGAGTCCATGTTTTTAAGGTAGTATGGATAAATAGATATAGACTGATAGATAGATAATTTTACAAGCAGCACCAAAATATCAGATATGGCAGAAGTGTATACCTTCAAGACAGATATCACCAGTCTCCGCCAAGTTTCGCACACTGCTACCAAATTTTAGTGTAGACATGTATCTTGTTTTGGTAGATTGCTTCTTCTCATGAGAATCATTCACCAAGTATAATTCTAAAGTCTCATCATGGACCTTCTTCTGCTTCATGTCTTTCTCTAAAGAACATGCAAGCGCTTCATCAATTTCAGCATCGGATAAAACTGAGTTAATTCTCTCAGTTGCTGCAAGAGCTGCACGAAGGTCTCCAAAGGTATTTACGAGGCCTTGAACCTATAATGCTTAATATGTTAAGTTGATGATGGAAGATAAAATGGAAAAAAAGTGAGCAACATCAAAAGAAAAGGTGAACTCACTGCGAAAGTTAATGTAAATGTATATCCGATAAATGAAGCCATAATTCCCACTGATAATTCACCCTGCATATGGTATAATTTAATTGATCAGTTAATAGACAAATAAAGTCATCCTTAGAGGAAGAGTCTCCAGATATAAATTTACCAGTGAATTTTTTAAAAAGCCGCCATATGTAAAACTCAAAACTTGAAAACAAAATTACATCTTAAGATGGAAAAACACTTGAAGAATAAAAATATCCATCTTCTTGTTTTTTTGAAGGTAAGATATAAATATCCATCACTTTGCTTAAGTACTTACTGCCTTTACTTTGCTTCCACCAAGGCAATATAAAGCCATCAACGAGATATAAATTGCCACTCTCGTCACTGACTCATGGAAGGATTTGAAGGTCCCAATCTTTCTGCTACTACTCTCAAACTCAAGTACCTGTCACAAATACACTCTAGCATCTCTAGAATAGCAAGTATGGAAATTCTAGTCATTACTAAATCTAAGAAATCAAATAGCCTCTATGTTACCTGGCGAGCAAATACTGACATCTGACGCTTCTCTCCACTAAATGACCTCACCTGCAGAAGAGGCCAGTACAGTCGTATTCATTACCATCAAAGAAACATAAGGGCAGGAAAATCTGAAATTTAGTAAAGTTACAGAAGTTGAGGTAAAATCTGAATGGGCTGTAGATCATGAACTTACAGTGCGAATGGCAGAAAATGATTCAGTCACAGAATCAGCTATTGATGCTTGGACCAGTCCATGAGCTTGGAAGACATTTACAGTTGACCTCTTGAACAGAGCTAATAAGTTCTTAAACATTAGAAAGGCGCACATACAACTCAAACACAATACCAGTCATTACTAAGTGCCTGTTTGGATGATTTTTAAGAAGTAACTTATAAGTCAAAAGCTAAAAGTCACAAGTAGAAGATACCCTACTTTTGGCTTTTGACTTATTTTAGAACTTGTTTGGCCTAAAAGTGAGTGCTTAAAAGCACTTTTTAACCTTTCCAAACACCTCCAACACTAAAAAGTGCTTTAAGTTAAAAGTCAAAAGCACCTAAAAATAAGCTAATCCAAACAGGCACTAAGAGTCTAAAACCCACAAATTATCTACTTTCTGCATTTTCATTTCTACTTATTACTGGCTTTTGCTATCATATCAATAACCCATATTTGATATGGTATTTATTTTTTTCTTTTGCGTATACCAAGATTATATGGTCTTGAGCAATATAAGTATCTCCACATATAGTCAATACAATCAAGCTAATATGACAATTGTACTACAACAATATACCTAGTGTGATCCCACAAATGGGGTCTAGGATGTGACAATAGTAGAATTTATAAGTCATATTAATTAAATTATCAAGTGCGTATATAAGTCAAGCTGAATATTATATTAGTGTTTTATTATGATTACAACTATCAAGTGCGTACTGAGAAGCTGAGAATTCAACAAAGGTATTACCAATATCTATAATTTATTAGAGTGCACAGAAAAACCAGTAATATCGAAAATAAAATATTTACCGACTAAAATAGACACTGCGAGGATGAGCAAGCCCAGAATTGGTGCAAGTTGGGGAGATAGAGCAAACAATAAGGATAATGTTCCCACCACCTGCATGAAAAGAGAACCCAGCTATGTGAAAGACCATGATGCTAGGACGAGAGGAAGGAGAAATAAAATTAATGGACAATGCATTTGAGTGTCATTAAGGGAAAGCCGGTAGCTGAAAATTTGGAGTCAAGAAATATGCAATTGAGGCCTCACCGTGTACATTTCCAAAATAAATCAGAAAAAATTAGTGTCTAAAAATCTTAAGAACAAAAAAATTCGGAAAGGGAACATCAGGAAATTTTACCCAAGAAAAAGAACACTAGCATTGTTCTAATGATTCAACATTGGTGATTGGACTCACTTTGCAATCAAAGAGAAAGAGAGCTGATTCCAAATAAATATAAAGCTCACTTTTGTTTAGTGAGAGTAGCTTGCCTCTGATAGTGCCCTAAAACCACGATCCCGTGAAGTATTCTCACTGACAATATTTTTGAGAGAACCCAGATCAGATGTTAATAGAGCTGTTAATTCACCAACCTGCAAATAGAAAATGTAATGAATAATAGGTAGGCATAGGAAGAGCTTAAAACAAAAATGCCAAATATATGAGTCTTAAGTAGACAGCCAAACTTGGAAGGCCTACGAAAGAGTAAGACCAAGTATACACTGCATACTCCACCCTCCCCGACAGCATCCACACAAGTCATAATATCATCTGCTCAGGGTTATATGATCTCTCTTATAACTGAAAAAACCAATTAAAAACTGAAAAACCACAGTGCTCAAAGGCTGCCTCAGAAGTTATAACTCATACTTGCATCAGGTAGATTCCACGAGACATTTTTTAGAAGCTTTAAGCAAACAAAATTCCAAGACAAAATCTGGTTCTTCAGGAAAAAAAATTGTACAGAATCATGAAGTCTTCCTATGCTTTTTCCTTGTTTCTAGTCTCTGAAGAAGGCTATTCAGCAATTGGAAGTATTTGTCTATATTTGAAATAAAAAATACAGAAAGAAGTACATGTTGAACACTCAAACAGAGAATAAATTAAAAACCATTACAACCACAGGTGTAAGAAATTTTCCAGATCAATAAGGCACTTTGCTTCCTTAATAGTAGAAGAGTAGTCTTCCTTTGAAATAAAACAGGGATATTGTACAGCAGCATGTGTGAGAAAGGTAGTTCTCTCAAAAGCTTCAAGCATTTAGACCAAGGCCAAAATGAAGGGACCTAAAAAGCAAGCAATTTTAACCGGCACATCCTTAGACCTGAGTAAATAAAGTAAATCTATTTGGAATTCATACAAGCACGCACGGGCAGGTACGATCTTGTATCATGGAATAGATGGCACAATTAATGAAGTATCATACCTTGTAACGGTCAAAAAAGTCAATCTGCAAAGAGAAAGAAAGGCAAAGTGTTACAAGAATGAGCTGAATGAGCTTGTAGAGTAAATCTTGGAAAACATTTCCACAGCACTTGAAGCCAAAAGGAAGTATATATGTTCCTGTACGGCAATAACTATTTCATATATCAGTTGATTGATCTTCTCCATGCTACAATAAATCTTGGAAAACATTTCCAAAGCAGTAGAAGTGAAAAGCAACGTACGTCTTTTTGGTAGGTAAAATATCTATTTTGTAAATCAGTTGATTGATCTTTCCAATTACAAAAAGGTTATAGGCAGTGATTATTAACAAGGTTAGAAGAATGCTACAGTTACCAAGGAATCATGAGAAATAAAGTAAAGTAATTAAAAGATGTGATGCCTTAAATCCATGAAACTAGTATGATACCAATTCAAAATTGCCCCGGTCACAGAAGCTACAAATGCATCTTTGGGTTCAACCGTTCAAATGTTGATAATTAATAACTTTAGCCGTCCAAATTCAAGACGTCACTTATTAACTATCATTCTATAACACATCAACATACATCAGGATAAAATTTTGACAGCTACCTAATCTGATTTTAGTGTTCACCTTTTGAATCAGTACTCTCCGAAAAATTTGAGCCCTTAAGCTGGACATAACCTTCTCCCAAATGGAAGTTATGTTCGCCACATAGATAATTGTAAAAATAGGCTCCAGTGTATATAGAAGTGCCACTTTACTGAGCAGTTCCAACAGAGAATCTGTTCTTGTTCCAATAAGTACCTCAAAAAATCTTCCTGCAATGATAATCTCAAGCAATTGTAAGGCCTATGCAGCATAAATTTTCTATTTAAAACATAAGTTATACTCCTCCAGATTCAAAATAAAAGAAATTACCGCACCTTTTCAATGTTTTAAAATAAATGAATTTTTCGAAGTCCAAAAATGTATTAATTAATTTTTTCCAAAATTTCTCTTTCATGGGATTTTCAACTCTCTAGTTTTACGAAAAGTTTGGGAAGAAACAAAAGGGTAATATTGATAAACTAATCTTTAATTAACTTTCTTTTGGAGTGTATCACACCCCCAATAAACCATTTATTTTGGAATGAAGGGAGTATAGTTACTCTTGCTAATGTGGTTCCATATGCAATTGTATCGGTATCATAATTTTAACTAGAATTTCAAGAAATTTGGCTTAGTGACACCACTCTATCAAAGTGTCTTTTCACTTGTGCTGAAATTTCACCAACAATCTTGCCGGGTGATACCATCCTGAACTACTAATATAATTGACTTGTCACTTCTATTTTCTCTGCTCCAAGGGGCTGACAGATTTACATCTAATTGATTTTCAGCATAATGTAAGTAACACACCCAGCATTTCAACGAAAATAAGCAGAAAGAAAGGAAATTGGCAACTCAGATCCGAAATTGTTTCTGATAGGTCAAACAACTTTAACGTGTGACACCCAAAACTTGCACCTTTCCTGCAATAAAATAATGCACTTCCAAGTATCCGGTTCAAATTTTGGCTGGAATAGTTATATGGTTTGCATATGCTACCGACCTGTAGTATTGACCACCCCGTTGCCAAACCAAATAATGAATACGCAAACTCTTTCGTACTCAACCTCGTCATTCTAAATTAAAGCGAACTAAACATACTTAAAACTTCTCCATATGTTTGTATTATCTCTTGCATCAGCATGTTTAAGAGAGAAATATCCATCATCTTAAAAGCTGAGCTAGAGGTGCTTAACATAATCTTAAGCTACTCCACATATGGACAACTGGTCTTGGATGAACCATATTCAATAGAAATTGTTTTTTGCATATTGATATACTAGTATCCCACATCCTCACTCATGAGATATCTGATAAAATTTGTCTACACAGATCGATAGTTCTATACTAATTGCTTTAGAAATAAGGCAAGATGTTAACTATCACAATTATTCATTAGCTATCTTTTACAGCTCCAAGCAATGGCGGCTGAGCTCAGAATTTTTAACAAGGGGATTAAAAAAAAGATGCTAGAATGCGACACTTACCACCTGTTAAGGGGATTCACTAATGTATAAATATATAAAAAAAGTTTTGCTTTATCTAAGCACTGAAGGTTTTTATCGAAGGGGATTCAATTGAATGACGATGCCAACGAGTAGAAAAAGTAAACATTTCCACTATCTTACTGTTGGTGGACATCTAACTTTTTTTAGACTGAATATTGAAATTTGAATCGAAAAGAATGTGATTTGTGTCACCATCTCACTGCCTTAAAACCTGAAATATCTATTACGAATTACAATTCATTTCAGAAAATGAGAATGTTAGCACTTTATTTCCTCCTAATTACTGAAAATCAATGCTCTTTCTAATAACAAGTAAAATAAAAAAAAATAGGAGTACTCCTTTTTCAACTTATATGACATTCTTTCCAATTTGAGACGTTACACAATATCTGATACTATTCTAGTTTTATTCAACTGCCACTCATTAAAAGCTAATCAAGTTTTTATCTTCGAGGTAGAGTTTTAATACATTATCATGCGCATTATATGATACCTTAAACTTTTACATGTCACATTTTACTTTATCAAAGTCAAAAACTTTGACCAATATTCATATTCATAGTATTTATATGAGAGAATTGCAACTAATAGTTTGAACATTTAAATTTTAAATTTAATATCAAATTAATCTAAGTTAGTATAGATCTAAACATTAGTCAAATTAACTCTAGTGAAACGTGACAAGTAAAGGCGCATTTATGGAGTAGTAGAGTATATTATATCTTTTTCAAAACAAAATAAGAAAATGCATACCGGAAAGTAAAGGCAGGGAAAGAGAACAAGTGGTGCAGATGACAAGAGAGAAAACAGAAGCAAGGAGCTTCAACTTGTGCCGAGAAACAAGTTTCCATATAAAGCCCCAACGGATAACTTCAATTGGCTGAACCGCGACTAAACTATCATCCGATTCTTCAAATTTAGGGTCGCTTTCTGAAACAAAAGCATCAAAAGCAGGGCCTGTAATATAAGCCGAAGATACGACGGACCGCTTCAGTTTCCGGCAATTAACAAATTGTGAACGAAATGGTTGTGCTGTTGAGATGGAGAACTGAGGAGGTCCATTGGAACGGTGGAGTAACAGCCGGTGGTTGCACCGGCGTTGTATAGGGAATGGGGTGAGAGGGAGACCCCAGAAGGTGTTGGGTACAGTAGCCATGTAGTACTTTAACAAGTTCTTTAGAAAATTGAGTTTCTTTTAGATTTTTGATTTATACATAGTGTGCATAAATGGCCAGGAGAAGAGAGAAGAAACATGCCTTCTCTTTATCCGGCCTGAGTCCCCAAATTCCAATTTGTCGTCTTCTGTTTTTCTCTTTTTAATTTAGGGCTTGTTTGGTAGTCTATTAGAGTTATCCAGTATCGATAACAAAGAAATTTGTTGTAAGAATTTATGTGTTATTTAGATTAGGGGTGGGCGTTCGATTCGTTGCTTCGGTTTAATCAAATTTTGATTCAGCTTTTCGGTATTCGATTTTAGAAAAGTGTGCACCATAATTTATACCAAACTAGATCGGCTCGGTTCGACTTTTTCTACTTCGTTTAGTTCAGTGTTTTTAAGTTGGTTTTTCGTTGTGAATAAAAATAAAGAGGGAATATGATAAAGTGTTAAGAGTTTCATCATGTATTTAATAAAAAAAAAAGGGCATAGATGATTTTTTTAGCAAAGATGCCAAAGGATTTGTTTTTGTTTCTTAGCATAGATGGTTGTCATTTTGTTAAAGCCTAAAGGCTTTCTCCCATTACCGGAATGTTGAATGAATAAAGAAGACAACAACCAGCCTAGCAAACACGATGCTACAATGAACTTTCGAACAACCAAAATATAAGGACTCATAATGTACAATTGTACATAAACAACAATAGTTCAACACATTACTGACATTATATTTGAATTGAAAATTTAAATGGGTCATGTAAATTTTTTGAATCAAAATTCAAAAGTACATAACTATTATTAATTAAGCAATATAATTCAAATATTTTAAAATTTAGTAAATAAAACTTCGGTTCTTCGTTGCGCCGTAGTTTCAGGATCCTTGCACCGAACTCCGAATCGAAGTTTCAAAAAATAAAATCGGCATCAAGCCGAAACACTGAAGAGGGATGCCTCTTTAGTTAATTTGTGAGTCCCACTTTACTCACTACTACACATCTGTGGAAAAACTGTTGGGACGCGTCCAGATAAAATAAAGAGACAAGACAGATACCGGACGACAAGGACAATAAACAAAAGAAGGAGCATCATTTCACGTGATGATGTGGCCCAGAAGCGCACCCGGCTGAGACGATAAGATTCTCTTTCCATTTGAAATCCAGAGTTTAAAGTTCGAAGATCTCTATAAAAATAGACATTATCAATTGAGGAAGATACGAACAACCAAAATAAAAGAATATCACCCAAAATATATACATGCCAGAAATCTCTCCTCAACAAAATCCTTAGCATAAAAAAAAAAGAATACTAAAAACTTATGTTGATAACTATATGAAGAACAACGGAGTGAAGAAGTACCGACTAGAACTTTACAACAAAAATTTGAACATTCATAGTTTAACTTTATTGAAATAATAATTAAAACAATCCCCCCATAAATATATATATATATATATATATGCATTAGTTAATTACAATAGATATGTCATTCTTAATATGAATAGTTAATTTATAATATTACTCATTTTATAAAATTAATGCACAAATTATAATAGTCTTCATATTATATTTTTAATAGTTAATTAATTTTGAAAATAGATATTTGAATTACCTAGGAAACTAAAAAATAATTAATGATCATTATAATTACTTCACACATTGATAATTACTTTCAACCATTGCACTACTCTATAAAATTTGATTTTAGAAAAGAAATTTTCAATAAATAAATTAAAAACAAAAATGGGGAAAAAATAAAAAAAATAATCTTAAAAGTTGAAACTTTATCAAGGGTGATGTCGATAGTCATATTTGTTTTTATATTATGATCAGAAATTTCTCATTTAATTTCATCATCAATAACATCATACTCAACAAATATATTTAGATCAATTTAAAGTAAAAGAATTTGAATATTTTGCAATATTGCCATGTTTTCTCTAAGAATTTATAAAAAATTATACAAAATATATAGAAAAAGTGAAATGAAATTTTTTTTCTCCAAATTTGAATCAATTAGTATTGAAAATTTTTGTCTCAAATAAACTCAAAAATTTATCTCCTATGTGATTTGCGAGCTATTGCATAGGAGCGGAATTTTACCGTGTGCACACCAAAAGAGTAGCGGCTGCGGATTTCCCTTGTCAAAAAAAAAAAAAACTCAAAAATTTAGATAATCATTCATTTTGAATCTATCATATATATCATTTAAGTAGTATAGAAAAATTGACTTCAAAAAGACATTAAGAGCATGTTTGGAAGGATACCCTCATAATTGAATTTGGTGTAATTACATCGTCTGTTTTGTTTGATTAGACAAGGTAATTACTAAATCAGCAGGTAATTGGTGTAATTGGCAGGGGGTAATTACACTCTCCCATTCACAACCAAGAGGCTGTGAATTGCTGGTAATTACATCGTGTATAAACAATTGATTACTTTTTAATTTTTTCAATTCCATTTTAAATGTTTTGTTTTTTATTTTTTTTTTCACTTCTATTATTTTAAGTTTTATTTTATTTTTATTATTTTAAAAATTTCTAAAAGTTTAGTTTTTATTTTGTATGATTATATTTCATTTTCTTCTCGTTCTCAACCTTACTTCACATGATTTTATGCACTTTTTTCGTATTATTTATTTCTTTATGTCATGCTTATTTTCTCATTAGCATAATTTTATCAGTATCCTAATTTTCAAATTAAAATATAATTTATTGCTAAGTAAGATTATAGACTTATGTTTTTTTTAAAATAATTAATAAATCATATTTATGTATGCTATATTGAAATTCGCTATAAGAGTTTTATGTTAAATTTTTTGTTTTGAATTTATAATTTATGTCATATTTTCAGTTTCATTTGTTTTAGTAATATTGAATTCACATTGCAAGTCAATTTAAAATTAGAATTTATAGATTATCTTTTTGTCGAATATTTAATAATTTGTGACTTATTATTTATATATTAATCTTTTTATCAAACATGCATTTCATGATATTCATAGAAATTTCATACTTCTAGTTTTAAGACCATCAATTGAAATATATTAACTTGAAAAAAATAAATGGAAATCCATATTTTTTTTCATAATATTAGTTAAGAACATATGTTTATTAAGTAATATATAACAAAAAAATAATATATCTCTTAAATATTTAATTTAATATTATTATAAAGTTCCTTATTTGTATAGTATAAATTTTAAATAATTAGTTTTAATTTAAAATTTTAATATAATTTTATGATTACAATTGTGCATTGAAACACAACATGTGTAATTATATTGTGGCATGACATGTGTAATTACAGTGTAATAACATTGTGACAACCAAACATGTCAGTGTAATTACTAAACTGTGTAATTACTAGGCTGATAATTACTACCCTAGTAATTACACCAATTTCAATTACCAGGTGACTTTTCAAACATACGCGGTAGAATTGTAAACTTACTCAATTTCTTAATGCAAGTGAAATCTAAAAAGATGACATATAAAAATAAATGGAGAGAGTATATATATTAATTATGTGAATCTCTAAATTTATGCTCAAACATAATATTGGTTTTATATAGAAATAATGTATTTTCTAACTAACTACTAAATATGGCATCACCAAGCAAAATTTAATACATGCATATATAAGTCACCTCCAAACCTTCTACCAAACAATTCCTTAATCATTAGGTAACAAAGTCTACCTTTCTACCCAAAACCTTAGCCTTAAATTTGGACATTTGAAAACTATATTTTATAACGCGCTGCGGATTAACAAAGTCTTACCTTTCTTGTAGGATATATGTTTGATGATAGTTTGGACTTTGGCGCACCATATATATTTCTCCATTCATATCAATAGCAATTGTAATAATATTTTGATAGTTTCTTCTCATACAATTTTTGTTACTATCGGTTATCATATTATTTGTTTACATTGTTGCAATTGTCTTTGTTTCTAAATGTTTGTTTTTATCAAACGTGTATGTCCTATTTATTTAGTATTTTTTAAATAAATACTTTGAATATTTGTCTAGCAGCTAAACATAACAATCTACCTATAATGCAAACCATGACTCACGTAATACTGTTAGTGAAAAACTTACAAGATAATAAAATTGCAAGATTACAATTGAAAATAAAATGAAGAAAGTAATCTCTTCAGGCTGAGGCGCGGATATCTCGCTCTCTTTAAGGAGATTCAAGCCCACTGCAGCAAATGTTTTCACCGGTCCAGCAGTAGTTCTCTTTGACTTGTCCCCTCCAGGATACAACAGCCTTCACAAAGTAAAACTCAACAACTCTGGACAAAAGTTGAGTCCAAAGCTCCACAAAAAAGAACACCTCCCTTCAACTAATAAGAACTCTCTTTTAGACTAACTCTTTCACTCTTTGTTTTCTCTTATGAATTGTGTGTCTCTAAAACCAAATGAAGACTACCACTATTTATACTACAAGAAGTCTTCCTAGCAATGAATAGGAAGATAATGGAGGTAGTAAATAATGAAGATGGCCTTAGGAGTTACATAGGTTACAAAGGTTACAATGGGAGTTACATAGGTTACAAATAGTAATGAAGGAATTAAGAATGAAATACATTGATGGATAACCAATGCTAATGGATGATGTAGAAGTCATCCATTCCAATGTTCATTCTTATAACTCCAAAATAAAGCAATTTAATATGTTAAATATTAATATTAAAATGTTAATAACCTAACAAATACCAATAACACAAGGAAGTCTTTATAAAAAGAATAACTGTCTTGAGGGGCAACTCAAAAATAAGCAAAAAAAAATTAATATGAAGTTTCATAAGCAAAAATGTAGGCTCATCAACTGTCTGTTTGAATAGCAAATCTCTCATAAGTGATGTGATATTTTCTATTTAACAAAATAAAAGGGTCTGTAGAATTAAATGGAGGGGCAAATACGTAAAAAGACAAAGATACTCCACGTATGACGTGTCTTATCATTTGGGAGTGCTCTGTTCACGAGATTCCGTAACACATCCTCAAATCCCGTCGACTAATCCTCTCTCTTGATTGTTAACCACGTCGCTCATCTATCCCACATGCTTTTAGTCAAATTAACTCATGCTTTCATCACTGTTGTATCAATCTCTGTTTAATACACAGAGATATTGATGGAAGTGCTCAATCAGTCAACTCAGTACGCAAAATTTCACTTTCATCTATTGTTTCTGTAGCAATTTCTTTTTAAAATTTGACTTTTCTACAATGGCACGGTGTCGTTTCCTTCTATTCTTTGCTGTGCTTTCTTCTATTTTCGGACTCCTTCATGCCGCCACTGCTGGGGATGCCGATCCGATTTACAGGTATTTGCTATTTTCAACTGTTCAGCTTGATTCTGGTTTGTCTTCAGTTCAAGCTTCTGGTGAATAATGTAACTTAGCGGTTTATGTTGCTCGATTTACAATTTAGAATTCACGGAAGCAATCAAGTGCTACTATATAGCTGTGCTCATTAGTATATTTTCTGATATTTATGTTCACTTTGATTTCTGGAATCAATTGATGAGCCTTTATCAAGTAGAGGCGATGGAAGTTTGCTTGATTTAGTGTGAGCTCGGACATACTAATGCAAGATGAAAAAAATATCTTCGGTTGTCTATTGAGGTTAAAAGCTAATTTGTGAGAGATTAGAAAATTTAGCTCTATCTAGTAGGATGAAACTAACAGGTGTTGATCGTGCTGTGTGTTGAATCTGCGAATTGAATTGTCGAGATGAGTGAAGCTCCTTCACTGATGGAGGCTAAGATCAGTGAGAAGAGAAAGAGGACATAAGACGAGATAGATCTTTCTAGAAGGAGGAATCATGTGAAAAGTATTGATTGTATTTCTCACTGTGAAAGATGAATAACCTTTACATTTGCAAAGTATATATATATACACGCGTGAAGACAGAGAAGAAAGAATAACCAACTACTTGAACAGTGTTAACAAGCTTAAACATCTAACTAACTTTCTGCACTTAAACTTCTAAACTAATTCTATCACTGTGCAAGTTTTATCTTCCTCCTCCAAATGAAAGGACTTAGGTATCTCTTTATCTGCGTAAGGCGTGACGGATGGAGTTACTCCATATCTATACTTGTGTTGGAAGTATGTCGATACTTGGTGAAATGGTGGAGCTGTGTGTAGATACCACTGCTCTGTGAAAAGAAGTGAATAGACTTGGATTTATAGTCTTACTGCTTCTAACAAATATATCTTTTTTTAAGTCTAATTATTTGGAACAAATAGAGATTTTCTTGATAGAAAACCTGTATATTATACTCCTCGGTTGGTTCATGGGGATACTTAATTCCAGATTGAAACATTGTTACCAAACAGCCTGTTACTATTAAAAAGAGGTGTTGATCTTTAATGAACAACAATTGGAGGTAACTTTTCAATCATATTGGACTTTTTGAAAACCTTAGAAGTTAGATCTACTATATTTGACCTTTGGTTTTTAACTCTTAAATGCTATATCATACATTTTTATGAAGTAAAGGATTTCATTAAAGAGCATCAGGGTGACACTAAAGGCAAAAGTGTACAAAGAAAGAGAGTTAGTTCCCTTACATGAGTACTAAGCTAGGATCAAAGAGCTAACAAAATCCAAAAACTGTCAACACTATACAAGTTGGTATTAGAATCCTAATTTTACATTGGATGTATCTTGCCAGCCTTAGCTTATGAAGTGTCTTTCCATACTGAACTATCTGTAGCTGGGTAACTAGATGATATTCCCTTTTAGATGGATGCATGAGTTAATTAAAAACTAATGCATCTTCGCCTTTAAGTTTTCTCGTTGTACGTTACCTAGCTAGTTTGGTATAATCGAACTTATATAGGGTCACTCACAGTGTTTACTTTACCTTTGCTAACTTGATTTCTTTATTAAGTAAATCAGATAGCGAAACCGCTAAGAATTTGCACAAAAGCCTCATTTTGGTTATCAGTTCAACCTTTGTGAGGTCTGGATTTTTTTTTCTCAACTATTTAATTGGATTAATAAATTTAGAGTACTATAATTGTGTTTTACCAAAGTTCTTATTTGGTGGATGATGTATTTAGATATTGGAATCGCGAAAAAGAGAAGAAGATAACTATAGAGAGAATTGGTGCCCATGAGTTTCCTTAGTCTGTCCGTATTTATTAATCACTGGAGTCATCCTCAGGAACTATGGTTGGTGATCTTCACTCCTAATGACAGTTCCACTGAAGATACCTGTCGAATGCCCCTTCTCTTCCCCTCTTCCATTACCACATGAAAAAAAACCCATATTATTTGGCATCGGGAATGGTCCAAAAGTTTAGGGTGAACGAAGTAGATATTATTACTCCTCAAAACCTTTATTTTTTGTTGGATTGAATACAACAACAAAATTATAACATTTAACTTTCAAAGACCTATATAATCCTCTTAACTTTGGCTTTTTGCTTCTGTGTCGAGACATAACTTGATGCAAGTCATTGCTCTGTATTTCTAGTTCTTCTTGGTTCATGTAAGTTAAGCAATTGTCGCACGCTGTCAAAATCCCAATAAACTAGGCTACTGTATGTTATGCTATTAAGTGGGTCCAAATTAAGGTAAAGGAAGCCCCCGATGCTCATATTCTCAAAGCTTATGTGTGGTGCCAAAGCTAGTGAAGAAATGAAATTGATAGACATAAGAGGTTGGATCTGGTAGGCTCTCATCGGACATGGAACAGAATAAAAAACTATTAAGGTCTGCATACTCTCGAGCCATATATATGTGTAACCATATTTTCTCTAATTTCTGAATCATATAATTTCTGTAAGTTTTCTTTCTAATGGGAGAAAGGAAATACATGAAAGTAATGCATGTCTATGCTCTTTTAGTGTAACCCTCTAAGCTTGGTTTGATCTATGTCTCAGTCTACCTTCTGGTGTCTTGGGCAGCACCTAGCTTTTACTAATTTGCATATTATATGGGCTGAATCCAAAGATAATTTCAATTTTCTGTTGTTAATTGAAA
The DNA here is from genome assembly GCA_027705065.1 of Solanum peruvianum. NCBI lineage: Eukaryota > Viridiplantae > Streptophyta > Magnoliopsida > Solanales > Solanaceae > Solanum > Solanum peruvianum. Next base: position 3,794,104 of record JAKWJD010001757.1, on the reverse strand, counting down.
TTAACAACACCTAGCTTTTACTAATTTGCATGTTATATGGGCTAAATCCAAAGATAATTTCAAATTTCTGTTGTTAATCTAAAACACTTCCTTTTGATGTTACGTTCACTTCATGCCCTTCGACTTTGAAATTGCTGGTTTTACAGTGCTTGTGTTGATCAATGTGAAAAGACTGGATGCGTGGGGGGCGAATGTTCTCAACATTGTAATTTTACTTCCGGGGGGGTTCCAATTGATGGTCCATGGTATCTACAGGAACCACTGTATCTGAGATGGAAGCAATGGGACTGCCTTAGTGATTGTCGTTACCACTGCATGCTTGCCAGAGAGGACGAACGGAAGAAAGTTGGTCTTAAGCCTGTCAAATATCATGGAAAATGGCCTTTTCAGCGTGTCAATGGAATCCAGGTTTTTCACACTATTAAGTTGGCATTTCTCCTTGTTAAGCACTCTACTTCTAGGCTGTATTGTCGTTAGTATCCTAAACTAAGCCTTTCATGTCCAGGAACCTGTTTCTGCAGCTCTTTCCGCTCTAAACCTTGCTGTGCAATTCCATGGATGGGTATCGTTTTTCATTTTTGTGAATTACAAGCTGTCATTTAGGCCAAACAAAAAGCCATTTTATGAATACACCGGCTTGTGGCATATCTACGCAATTTTTGCAATGAACTCCTGCTTCTGGAGTGTTGTTTCCCACAGTAGGTGAGATATTGTTTATTTCTATTTTCTTATATCTCTCTCTTTCTTGTGCAAGAGATCTCCGATTAAAATTGCTGCATTTCGTGTACAGCATTTATGCAGAAATCAAGTAGCTTGAAATTGACTTCTGGAGATATATATTTTCTCCTTCTTGGTTATTGGCTTCTCGTCAATATATTATTACTGGCTAAAGTATGAGGTTTTTTCACTGATAATAAGCTTTGTCTGGCATTGTCATGGATATTCCTGAAAGCATTTATGCAAATTATTATTTTGATGTATGACAGTCTGAGAAGTGAGAACAATTTGTGTTCTCCAGCTTCTCCTTATGAGTGGATTGTCAAATTAAGTAGATTGGTTTTCCAATTAAATTTTAGGGTTTTGTTTTGACATAATAACTTTTAAGTTCCTAAGTTCAATAGTGCCCATATGTTATTTGGCACTTCTAAATAGGTGTACTTCTCTTTCCGATAACCGAGAAATCCCCAAGGGCCAGAGCAGTGGCGCTAGCAGCAGATAATCGGTCCACCTTCTGCCTTTCTCCTTAAATACCGACTTTTTCTTGCTCTGTGTTTGAACCCGTGATGTGTGGATTATGCCCTCTTACCACTAGACCAAAGCCTTGGGGCACTTGTTTATAGCTGTACCTTGTATTCATCAAATTATCAAGTCATCAACACATCATCTGTTCTCTTAATTTCTCATATAGCTTACGGTTTCTCCATTTGTGAATTTCCATGTTCTGATGCTTTGCAATTCTGTAGATACGTAGACTTGACTGAGAAGCTAGACTGTTCGTCTGCTGTTGCATTATTGGGGTTTTCTCTCATCCTGGCTGTATTGCGAGTCTTTAATGTGACTGATGAAGCAGCAAGAGTCATGGTTTCTGCTCCGCTTGTTGCATTTGTGACAACGCACATCTTGTATCTGAACTGTTACCAGCTTGACTATGGTGTGTCCACTTCACAATTACTTGATATTGTATATTGCCTGCTCATGATAAAGTGTGCCCTGTATAATCTCCTGCTAATTAAAAAAAAATACAGCAATTAAGTTTGCAATATATACAAAATTAGTTTGTAACATCAATCAACACTATTAGTTTCCTAAACATGTTCTGTTTTACCTTCTTTATCCTTTTCATTTTGAATTTCTAACTTAGTTTATTTCTCAATGATCAGTAGCATCACATATCTGAAAGATTTTGGTTCTATTTCCTGTTCATATAATTATGGGATCAAAGCAATATTATTATCCTAATGACAAAAATATTAGTTACTCCATTCGTAATAATAGACTTATTAACTGAACTAATTACCATAAACTTATTACATTCTATGGCCTAAATCTGTTAACACAAATTGTAACATTATGTGGTCTAGTTTTGAGTTTATGTGTTGCACCTTTAGAATAGAAAAACTGTAGGTGCTCGTGAATTATTTTTTGAGTCGTATGTCAAAAAAAAAAGAATAAGATAAAGGCTGAGACTGTTGGAGCAATTTGTGTATGAACTGTAGAAAGAAAATATGTTACAGACGGCTGAATTTCTTCTGACTTCCAATTTTGATTGTTGATACTTGCCTTGTGTCACTTTTTTGAAGTAACAATGCAGTATTGATTGTCTTGGCTCTTTGGATTTCATGACGTGTCCGAATGTTGTTGAGTAGGAAAGCTGATGTTGCTTGATCACATTGCAGGGTTAAATATGAAAGTCTGTTTGTGTATGGGAACTCTGCAGCTCATCTTATGGGCTGTCTGGGCAGGGGTTACTCGCCATCCATCACGCTGGAAATTATGGGTGGTGGTGATTGGTGGAGCTCTTGCTGCACTCCTTGAGATATATGACTTTCCTCCCTATAGGGGATTTGTGGATGCCCACGCTCTATGGCATGCCACCACCATTCCTCTGACCTACTTGTGGTGGAACTTTGTGCGGGATGACAGTGAATTCAGGACAACAACTCTCATCAAGAAAGCAAAGTAGATTGAAGAATCATGTGCTTGTTCTAATTTCTAATTTTTGTGTATGAAATCATTGCTTGTTTAGGTCTTTGTTAGTTGTCACTAGGCTGTCCTTTTTTTCTCGCAATGTGCATTTCTAGTCTATGTCTAATCATGCGAGTTTCTCTATTTCCAGCTTCAGTAGGTCTAGGTCGGACTCGCCATTTGATGGTCACACTCCTCTCCTGTAGTTTTGTAATAACATTTGATATACTCTGTCCGTGGCTTGAACTTTACTTGATTTGAATTACGAACAGGTGTGTTTAACATATTTTCATGTTCTCTATATCAAGTTTAATATTCTCACTGGACATTATTGTAATTTGTAAGCTGAGGTCACTTTGTTTTCGTGAAATACTACCCTTTTGGCAGTCGTACACTATTGTGAAATGTTACTCTTTTTCTGTACAATATTGTCAAATGATTTCAGGTCAGGTCCCCCATAATGTGTCAATATTCCAAATCCATGCTATTTAGATTTAGTGATGACTGATGATATTCATAGATTTCAAATTTCTAAAGTAGATTCTGTACTTCTCTGTGTAGATAATGGGTGTTGATCGACACCTCTTCATCAAAAAATTGTATTGTATATATCTTAGATATTGACACTCCTTAACTTTTTTCGCGATCTTACTTTTTTATTTTGACACCCCTTAGTCGAAGTTTTGGCTCTCTCCATAATATCTAGTCTCGTCAATATATTAAGCACTCAGTTTGCACCAAGGACAAGGGGAATGTTCACTATTTTTTGGGCATCCTAATCCTGTACTGTTTCATGCTCGTACCAAATATATCAACCTTGACTATCATGTTGTGTGCGAGAAGGTCTTTAAAGGATGTGACTATATTTATACCGTCATTGCCATTTATCTCGTCGTTGTAATTAGACCCTGACTTAGACTTGAACACTTCACAATCGTATATCGTCTGATAAGTTCTTTTATGTGTATACTCTCATAATGTAGTAGAAATATACACAAAATAGATTATAAGAAGGTGCACAACGCCTTAAAAGTAGATGTCTTGGTGAGGAGAGTAAGTAACGAGAGGTAGACGTAGGGCGGATCAGTATCGGGAATAGATCATAATTAGACAGAAAAGAACGCATCATCAGCTTATTGAAGACAACCTTATTAGATAGGAGGATATGAAGATCGCAAATTCGAATAGAAGATTAGTAGATAGTAGTGTTTTTTCACTTTCTTGCAGGATATGCTTATGATAGTGCGGTGCACCATACATATTTCTCCTTTTATATCAATAATAGTAGTATTTTTGTAGTTTCTTGTCCTACAATATTTGTTACTTTCAGTTATTGCATTAACCTTACATATTTCTCCTTTTATATCAATAGTAGTAGTAGTATTTTTGTAGTTTCTTGTCCTACAATATTTGTTACTTCCAGTTATTGCATTATTTGGTTGCGTTATTGCATTGTTTTTTGTTTCTAAATATTATGTGATGTTTTTTTTCTATTGTTTTTTGTTTCTAAATATTATGTGATGTTTTTTTTTCTATTGTTTTTTGTTTCTAAATATTATGTGATGTTTTTTTTTCCTATTATTTGTCATGTCCTATTTATTTTTTTATTTTCTAAATAAATAATGTTAATATTTGTCTAACTGCTAAACATAGCAGTGTGCCTATAAGGCAAAAAATGACCAATATTTATCTATGGAGCCCATATGAAAAGAATAACTAACTTGAGACTCAATTCCAAATCAAATAAAACAGAAAAAGAGTATGAAGTTTAGGCTCACCAACATATTATCAAAAAATGATGGTATGTCTGAAGAGCAATTCCTCAGGGTCATCAATTTTGAAGAACCAAACACAAATAGTTTCAATCACAACACTAGTCAAATCATTAGTCCTAGCATAATTATTGAAAGCATTTTTAAATCAATCTTCCCATTATTTAGAGGTACATCAAATTATTATTCATGTTAGAAATCATGTTTATAGCCATTAAACGGGTTGTGGCTTTTGACTTTAAAGTTCTTCTTTTGTTTTGAAAGTGTTTGAATAACTCAAAAAGTACTTAAAACATTCTTTTTAAGAATGAAAGAACATTAAAAAAGAAGAAGTCAAAAGTTAAAAGTCAAAAGTTGGGTGTTCCCAACTTATGACTTTTGACTTTTAACTTATAAGTCATTATTAAAAAGTCAATCAAAACACCACCTAAATCATGTTTTAAATCAATGAATTGTTCTTAGCTCTAAATTCAACTCAACAAACTTCATCAATGAAGAAAACACATTTCATACATATATTATAAAATAAGCAAAATATTAAAACTCGATGCAATTATGTCTACCACACACTTAAAACCGTATTGAAAATTAAAAGTACTGTTTGAAAAAAAACATACCTCAAATTCCACTAAAATGCCTTAACATGCTTAACAACATTCAACTATAAGTCTTACAAAGAATCCCCGAGAAATCCTTATTCAATGACGATCTCAAATCAAACTCCTAGAATCTATGAATTAGAATGTGATTTTACGTGTTACTTTTATGATAAAATGAAATTAATAAGTTGAAATTTTTACCAACTCACCTCTTATTATTACTAAATGTTTTGTTTGATGAATAAAGTATTAGTTCCTTCAGTGTGTTTGTTTTTGGATATTTTGAGATTTAGAAGAACTTTTATCAAAAGATTTAGAATTAAGAAGAAAATGAGCTGAAACGAACGTAGGAGGAACCATGTTCAAAATTCTCAACAAAATAGTATCGATTGACACCTCGAATGAATTTATCCTGCTAAAATATTACATCTATTAAATAAATAAAATACGTGGAGTAGTCTTAAATTTTATTACCATCCTTAATTACTTTCCCCAAATCTATTGGATTAATATTACCAAAAAATGTGGTATATTGTATTATTTTTTTTAATCAAAAGTGTATTTTATTTAAAGTTGAGAAAGGAATTAAGAAACAAAATAGAATTAGATGGAGGGCAAAAACGTAAAAGACAAAGATACTCCACGTGTCTTATCGTGAAACGTCATTTGAAAGTGCTCTGTTCACGAGATTCCGTAGCACATCCCCCAAAAGCCCTCGACTAAATCTCTCTCTCTCTCTTGGTTGTTAACCACGTCCCTCATCTATTTCACATGCTTATAACTCATGCCTTCATCATTGTTGTATCAATCTCTGTTTAATACACAGAGATATTGATGGAAGTGTTCAATCAGTTCAACTCAGTACACAAAATTTCACTTTTATCTCTTGTTTCTGTAGCAATTTCTACTCCATTTTGACTTTTTCTTACAATGGCACGGTGTCATTTGCTTCTGTTCCTTGCTGCGCTTTCCTCTATCTTTGGACTCCTTCATGCCAGTGCTGGCGATGCCGATCCGATTTATAGGTAAACAGAGCTTCAAACTTTTCTACTATTTTCAACTGTTCACTTTGATGCAACTATGTATCTGGTTTGTTTTCAGTTCTAGCTAGTTTCTGGTGAATAATGTAACTTAGAGGTTGATGTTGCTCGATTTACAAGTTAGATTTTTTGTCAGGGAAGCAATCCAATGCTAGTATTTGCCGTGTTCATAAGTATACTTTCTTATATTCGAGTTCACTTTGATTTCTGGAATCAATTGATGAGCATTTGTCAAGTGGAGGTGATGTAGCTAAGTTAGTTGATTTAGTGTGAGCTCATACATATGAAAAGATATCTTCTGTTGTTTATTGAGGTTAAAAGCTAATTTGTGAGAGAGTAGAAAATTTAGCTCTATCTAGTGGCATGAAAAGCTACAAATTGTTGATCGTAACTGCTGTGTAAAAAGAAGTGACTAGACTTGAATTTGTAGTCTAACTTCTTGTAACAAATTAGAGCTTTTTCTAGTCTAACCATTTGGAACAAATAGAGATTTTCTTGATAGAAAGCTGTATATTATACTCCTCGATTGGTTCACGGGGATACTTAATTCTGGACTGGAAATTGTTATCAGACAGTCTGTTTTGATCTTCAATGAACGACAATTGGAGGTAACTTTTCAACCATATTGGGCTTTTTGGAAAACCTTAGAAGTTAGATCTGCTATATTTGACCTTTTGATTTAACTCTTGAATGCTATATCATACAAGTAGTTTTTTTTATGAAGTGAAGGATTTCATTTAAGGCATCAAGGTGACGCTAAAGGCAAAAGCATACATAGAAAGGGAGTTAGTTCCCTTACATGAATACTAAGCTAGGATCAAAGAGCTAACAAAATCTAAAAAACTGTCAACACCTTACAAGTAGGTGTTAAAATCCTAATTTTACTGTTGGACTTGTCTTGTCAGTGTTTGTTGCGTTCCTTAGGTTATGAAGTGTCTTTCCATGCTTAACTATCTATAGATGGGCCACTAGATGATGTTCCCTTTTAGATAGATGCATGAGTTTATTGGAAACTAAAGCATCTTGGCCTTTAAGTTTTCTCGTAGTATGTTACCAAGCTAGTTTGGTATAATGGAACTTATACAGGCTCACTTTCAGTGTTCTCTGCGTTCCTTAGCTTATCAAGTGTTTTTCAATGCTGAAGTATCTGTAAATGGGCCACTAGGTGATATCCCCTTTTGGATGGATGCATGAGTTTATTCAAAACTAATGCATCTTGGAAGTCAAGTTTTCTCGTATTCGTAGTATGTTACCTAGCTAGTTTGGTATAATTGAACTTATATAGGTTCACTCTCAATGTTCATTTTACCTTTGTTAACATGATCTTTTGATGAAGTAAATCAGATAGCGAAACCGCTAAGAACTTGCACTCCTAATGACAGTTGAGGATACCTGTCTAATGCCCCTTCTCTTCCCCTCCATTACCACATGATAAAAAAACTGTATTATCTGGCATCGGGAATGGTCCAAAAGTTTAGGTTGAATTCGAAGTAGATATTGCTCCTGAAAACCTTTACATTTTGTTGGATTGAATACAACTACAAAATTATAACATTCAACTCTCAAAGACCTCTATATTCCTGTTAACTATGGCTTCTTGCTTCTTTGTCAAGACAAACTTGATACAAATCATCGCTCTGTATATCTAAGTTCTTCTTGGTTCACATAAGTTTACCAATTGTGACACGCTGTCAAAATCCCAACGAAACAAGCTACTGTATGTTATGCTATTAAGTGGGGCCAATTAAAGTAAAGGAAGCCCCATATGCTCAAAGCTCATGTGTGGTGCCAAAGCTAGTAAAAAAATGAAATTCCATATTTGCTTTGACAGACACGAGAGGTTGGATCTGGTACGCTCTCGTTGGACATGGAATACAATAAAGAACTAAGGACTGCATACTCTCGAGCCATATATATGTGTAACCATATTTTCTCTAATTTCTGGATCATATTGTTCTGTAAGTTTTCTTTCTAATGGGAGAAAGGACATACATGAATGTAAAGCATATCTATACTCTTTTAGTGTAATCCTCTAGCGTGCTTTGATCTATGTCCCAGTCTACCTTCTGGTGTCTTGGGCTGTTGGGAAGCACCTGGATTTTACTAATTTGCATGTTATATGGGCTGAATCCCCAGATAAATTCAATTTTCCTGTTGTTAACCTACATCACTTCTTTTTGATCTTACGTTCTCATGTCCTTAGACTTTGAAATTACTTTTTTTACAGTGCTTGTGTTGATCAATGTGAAAAGACTGGATGCGTGGGGGACGAGTGCTCTCAACATTGCAATTTTACTTCCGGGGGGGTTCCCGTTGATGGTCCATGGTATCTACAGGAACCACTTTATCTGAGATGGAAACAATGGGACTGCCTTAGTGACTGTCGTTACCATTGCATGCTTGCCAGAGAGAAAGAACGGAAGAAAGCTGGTCTTAAGCCTGTCAAGTATCATGGAAAATGGCCTTTTCAGCGTGCCAACGGAATCCAGGTTCTTCAGACTATTAAGTTGGCATTTCTCCTTGTTAAGCACGCTATTTCTAGGCTGTATTGTTGTTAGTATCCTAAACTAAGTATTTCATGGCCAGGAACCTGTTTCTGTAGCTCTTTCCGCTCTTAACCTTGCCATGCAATTCCATGGATGGGTATCCTTTTTCATTTTTGTGAATTACAAGCTGCCATTTAGGCCAAACAGAAAGCCATTTTATGAATACACTGGCTTGTGGCATATCTACGCAATTTTTGCAATGAACTCCTGGTTCTGGAGTGTTGTTTTCCATAGTAGGTGAGATATTGTTTATTTCTCTTTTTCTTATAGCTCTCTCTTTCTTTTGCAAGAGATCTCCGATTAAAATTGCTGCATTTCGTGTACAGCATTTATGGATAAATCAAGTAGCTTGAAACTGTTCTGAAAATATATAGTTTCTCCTTCTTGGTTATTGGCTTCTCATCAGTATATTATTACTGGCTAAGGTGTGAGGTTTTTTCACTGATAACAAGCTTTGTCTGGCATGGTCATGGATGATTGTGAGAGCATTTTGAATTTGTCAGATACGTCCTTGAATGCATATGTCTATTAGAATATTCAAATGTCAATTTCCCAATTTTTTTGGGTGTTTGTGCCACAAAGATCATATGAGCACCACGTTAATGTGAAATTGCAAATCATTACTTTATCTGAGAAGTGAGTACAATTTATGTTCTCCAGCTTCTCGTTATGAGTGGAATTATTAGGGGGCACAGTGGGCGGATTGTTTGGTGTACATAGATTAGCTGCTTGCAATTGTTCAGTTCTCTGGCTATTTGATTCTGGCTGTTGTTTGAGCCCATTGCTTCTTTAGTAATTGTGATGAAAAGTTGGTCTAGTTATTTTATCACAGTAAAACAATCCTGCATTATTGCATGCTGTACTGTAATAAGAAGCTAGTCTAACTTTTCAGCTCAATTACCAACGAATTAATGGCCTCAACATTTCTTCTGGGGCAATATTTGTTTGGTTGTGATAATGTTTTATCTTGTTAAATTACAGCCTCAAATACTACACCTCAATTCCAATCTAGTTGGGGTCGGTTGTATGAAACCTCATCATCATAAATGCTTTATTTGGGTTCATAATATTTCAATACTTCGTAGGGAAGGATTATCTAACAGTAAATGGTCTCTAGTATACTTTAATGGTTACTCCTTAAATATACTAAAGAGTCTCTTAATAAGCATTAGTCGTCTAGTTGGTAATCGCCTATGCAGATTTTCAATTCAGTTTTTCCCTATCTTTTGCTAGATCTGCCTGGATTCTCAGATATTCTATTTTTTTGCATTTAACTTCCATTCATGTTATATTCATGTTATTTTAGGTCCACCAATTCCTTTTTTAACACTTTCAATAATCATGTTTCCACATTGAGGAACCGATGCAACACGTAACCAGACCATATCGATTGTCATTCTCTCATTTTATCCTCTATGTTACTAGTAGCTTCTAACATATGTGATTATTTTTCTTTCAAATGTTGTATTACCTCACAATGCACAACATCTTAACATTCACATCTCTGCGGCGTTCATCTTGTTGATAAATTGGGCTGTGGAGGCTCGATTCACTCTCATACAACATCTCCTGACCTTACAGTCATTTTATAGAACTTGCCTTTCACTTTGGTAGGCATCTTCCTATCATATAGCACTCCTGTGATACTTCCCAATTTCAACCATCCACTTTATTCCTATGCACGACATTTTCATCCATCATTCCATTTTCCTGGAACACTAATCTCTCAACCCGAGTCTACACCCTGAATGAGATCCGCACTCGAAATCATTTCTGGCATGAGCGAACCCTTGATCTAGCATGCTATAAAATTGAATACTGACTAATGCGGAAGCTTTTAAAACATAAGCATACAATGCAATGACTTAGAAAATGAATTTTAAACTTTATAGTTAAAAATCAGAAATCTGTAAAATATGCATATATTTGTATAACAATGGTGAAAGCTATTACTCAACTGACTCATATATGAAGATTGTAATGTATTGAAGATAGGTTATTGGGACAAGATCTTAGGCTATTTGAATACTCTAATAACTACTAATACTCCGGATAAACTGGAGCTCTTTGAAAGCAAGGAGGTCTCACCAAAATTAGATGAAAGTGATCCTTATGATGCATCTGCTGCTGATTTTGAATACCTGAATCTCCATCATAAAATGATACAGTGCCGAATGACGTCAGTACATGGAATGTACGGTATGCAAAGTAGGTGAATGAAACTACTGGCTAAAACTGAACATACTGAACTGAATGAGAAAATCTAAAGATAGACTAAAATAAAGAACTGATTAGTATAAAAATTAGATTTTCAGCTGAAAAGCTGGGAAATATGCTAAAACTGATTAACTGAAGCATGATAGGTGGATATTTGGATTTGAGAAAAGAAATACATAAAGTAGCATGCAATTATTTTTAAAACACTTCCATCATCTGATGGTGTAAAAACTATTTTGATGACGTGAGTTGGAAACGTGTCTAAAACTGTAATTTTGAGAAGTCATTATGTCTATGACTATAAATAATCAAATCAGCTTAAGCGATAAAATATATAAAATCTTTTAGTGGGGAGTTTCTTTCAACCAACATATATCACGTGAGTTCATGATGTCCAACAGCTAACCTAGTTGAGAAGGCTGCCCTAAACCTTGTCAGGGTATATAACCTATCTATCTATGTGGATCCACTAGTGAGCTTCTTGGGCTAAAGGAGTTGACCGACTAGCGGTATACTCAAATCCCACGGTGGCACATAGTTATGAGACCTCATTTCCCAAATCTGCATTCTCGACTCTCACAACTATTTGAAAATTATCTGTTTGTAAGGAAAATTTGTAAACTTTCATAAGCAATCTGTCACGATCCAAGAGACGATTCCAACCATTTTGAACAATCACACCACCTTCATTGGAATCAACCAAGCCAACACCCAATCAGGTCAGTCTATGAACATCACATACTAGCTCTTTCTTACCACCCTCAGCATGATTAACACTACCATCGATAGTCAACTAAGAGCATTGATCACCATATTAGCTTTACCCCAATGATAAAGGACACTCATGTCGTAATCTTTCAATAACTCGAGTCATCTCCTTTGGTGAAGATCAAGTCCTTTCGGGTGAACATGTATTTAAAGCTCTTATGGTCAGTGAACACATCCAAATGAACACCATATAGGTAACGTCTCTAAATCTTAAAGGCGAAAACCATTGCCACTAACTCCAAGTCATGAACCGGATAATTCTTTTCATGCACCTTCAATTGCCCGAAGAATAGGCAATAACTTTCCCATGTTGCATTAAAACACAACCAAGACCAATATGTGAAGCATCACAATACACCGCAAAACTATCCGATCCTTCTGGTTATGTCAAGATAGGGGATGAAGTGAGTCTATCCTTTAATTCTTGAAAACTCTTCTCACAAGCTTCCGACCTTAGAAATTTCACCTTCTTTCGAGTCAACATCGTCAAAGGCTAGCAATAGAAGAAAATCCTTCCACAAACCTTTTAGAGTAACAAGCCAAACCCAAGAAACTCCATTATATCTGAAGCGGATAGAGGTCTAGGTCAGTTTTTAACAGCCCCGGTCTTCTTAGGATCAACTTGAATACCATCTCCGGAGACAATATGGCTAAGAAAAGCAACGGACCTCAACTTTCTCCGATACTGCCCATATGTTATTTGGCACTTCTAAATAGGTATACTTTTTCTTGATAATTGAGAAATTCTCAAGGGCAAGTGGGGCATACAGCAGATAATAGGTCCACCCTCTCCATTTTCCCCTTACATACCAAGCTTTGTCTTGCAGCGGTGTTTGAACCCGTGATGTGTGGATTATGCCTTCTTACCACTAGAGCAAAGCCTTGGGGCCACTTGTAAATGGGTTGCTTTGTATTCATCATATTATCAAGTCATCAACACATCATCTGCTCTCTTATTTTCGCAAATAGCTTGCGGTTTCTCGTTTGTGAATTTCCATATTCTGATGTTTTGCAATTTTGTAGAGACGTAGACTTGACTGAGAAGCTAGACTATTCGTCTGCCGTTGCATTGTTGGGTTTTTCTCTCATCCTGGCTATATTGAGAGTCTTTAGTGTGACAGCTGAGGCAGCAAGAGTAATGGTTTCTGCTCCGCTTGTTGCATTTGTGACAACCCACATCTTGTATCTTAACTGTTACCAGCTTGACTATGGTATGTCCACTTGACAATTACTTGATATAAGATTTTGCATGCTCATGATAAAGTGTGCCTTGTACAATCTCCGGCTAATTGAAAAATAACACAGCCAATAAGTTTAAAATGTATACAAAATTAGTTTGTAACAGCAATCAACACTTTTAGTTTCCTAATCATGTTCTATTTTACCTCCTTTATCTTTCTTATTTGAATTTTTAACTTTGTTTATTTCTCAATGATCAGTAGTATCACATATTTGAAAGATTTTGGGTCCATGTCCTGTTGATATAATTATGGGATCAAAGCAATAATTATATACTAATAACAAACATATTAGTTACTCCATAGTTAAGAACAATTGTAATAACTGAACTAATTACCATAACTTATTACATTCTGTGGCCTAAATCTGTTAATAATATTTGTAATATCACGAGGTCTAGTTATGAGTTTATGTGTTGTACCTTTATAATTAAAAAACTGTAGGTTCGTCTAATTTAAGGTGCTTGTGAATTATTTTTTGACAGTCGTAAGTGTGATGGAAAAATAAGTCATGCCAAAAATAAATTATGATAAGAAAATGCAGAGACTATTGTTGCAATTTGTGTATGAACTGAAGAAATAAAATATGCTACAGACAGCTGAATTTCTTCTGACTTCCAATTTTAATTGTTGATACTTGCCTTGTGTCACTTTTTTGAAGTAACAATACTGTATGATTGTCTTGGCTCTTTGGATTTCATCGATGTGTCTCAAGTGTTGTAGAGTAGGAAAGCTGATGTTGCTGATCACATTGCAGGGTTAAACATGAAAATCTGTTTGGGTATGGGAATTCTGCAGCTCATCTTATGGGCTGTCTGGGCAGGGGTTACTCGCCATCCATCACGCTGGAAATTATGGGTGGTAGTGATTGGTGGAGCTCTTGCTGCACTTCTTGAGATATATGACTTTCCTCCCTATAGAGGATTTGTGGATGCCCATGCTCTATGGCATGCCACCACCATTCCTCTGACCTACTTGTGGTGGAGCTTTGTGCGGGATGACAGTGAATTCAGGACAACAACTCTCATCAAGAAAGCAAAGTAAATTGAAGAACTGTGTGCTACGTTCTAATTGCGAATGTGTATGAAATCATTTTCTTGTTTAGGTCTTTGTTAGTAGTCAGTCACTAGGTTGTCCTTTTTTCTCGCAATGTGCATTTGTACTAGTATGTCTAATCATGCGAGTTTCTCTATTTCCAGCTTCAGTAACATCTAGGTCGGACTCGTTCTTTTGATTGTCACCCTCGTCTCCTGTAGTTTTGTAATAACATTTTACACTGTCTGTGGCTTTAACTTTACTTGAGCTAGGTCGCAAGATAAATTCATTTAAATCTCCTTGATTTGGATAACGTATAAGGTGTGTTTTCCATAATTTTCATGTTCTGTGAATCAAGTTTAATATTCTCACTGGACATTCTTGTAGGTTGCAGTCTGAGGTCACTTTGATTTCATGAAATACTAACCTTTGGTAGTTGTACATTATTGTGAAATACTAGTACTACTCTTTGCTATACCATATTGCCAAATAATTTCTGGTCAGGTCCCTGTAAGATGTCAAGATTTCAGATCCTGCTATTTCGATTTAGTGGTGATATTCATAGATTTCAAATCCTAAAGCGTAATAGTGTAATACATCCCATTCCTAAAACCAGCTGGGTTCTTAGTCCTATATGTGTTGATAGTTTGGACTTTGGAGCAGCAAGTCCTTCATGCAAGTCAGTTATGCTGGGCCTCTAAGAGGATTTTGATCAAAAGGAAATTTGGGATGACCCAAGTTTTATTCATTTTAGGAAAAAATTAGTAAAGTAGTCACAATTCCTAACTTAATTAGTAAAATTTCTACACTTTAAAATATTTAGTCAGAATGTCAAAATGTCAATATTTTAAAAATAATTTGTAAATACTATTTTTTGTCTTTCCTTTTTTTTTTCAAAATAGTCCAACATTAAATATATTCACTATCCATTTAGACTTCTTCTAGACTTTAATACCATTAAATTTATTTCCATCTTTAAGATTTTCAAAAAGAAATTCTCTTTTACCATTTTCACCATTATTGTCTTTCATTGTTGAAGAAGAACTAATTATTCAAGTTCATATTAATTTATTCAAATCTATCGATTAATTCAAGAAATCTCTCAATACATAAAGGTATTTTCGTAATCATCTTTTATTTTGCGACATTTCATAAGATTTTATTTTCGAAATAAAAAATTATGTTGAATTTTGGATTGTATTTATTACAATTTTTTCGTCATTTTTTCGATTTTTATATGAGTTTGTTAACATACTCATCAAATATTTATGCATTTCGGAATTTTAGTATTTGAAACACTATTTTTATGATTTTAGTTTCATATTGAGATTTAGTAGATTGTAATTTGTAGTAAGACACATAAGCATTTCATATTTTTGATTTTTTTTTTGTATATTCATATTTAATAATTTTGAATTTTGCTTATATGTTTATTAATTCACAAATAAACACAGATTTAGATTTGAATTTGGTGAAAAAAATTGGAGAAAAGGAACATAGAAGACGAAGAAGAAAGAGAGACAAGAAGAAGGTTGCGAAATTGTATTCATATTAATTTTTGTTTGTCAATTATTTTTCTTTTACTCATTATTTGTACTTTTATTAAGAACATTGTATTTCTTTTTTATTTGTAGTCATTCAAATTAGATGTATTCTATTTTCTAACAGTCAATTTATATTTTTTAGAATATTGTATTCTGATTATATCATTTTCACTGTGTATGCTATCTTATATGAATTTGTATTTCTTAAACATATATGTATCCTGCTTTTCAACAGTTAATTTGTATTTTTTTTTTTAGAATATTGTATACTGATTACAACATTTTACTATGTATGTTATATGTTTTTCAGAATCTCGTATTTTTATTTCTTTCATAGTCAATTTGTGTACAATTTGTAGTTTGAAAAAAAAAATCAATTTTAATTTGAATGGTAAAGTGAGCACATAAAATGTAAAAAATATTGGTATACAATTAAAATGAAAACATAACAAAGGAAAGTTGGTCTAATAGAATGAAAAAGGAGTTTTTTTTGAAATTGTTAATGATGAAAAATTTAAGTGATATGTTCCTTCTCAAAAAACTATTATCTCACTTTTTCATCATATTACTTTTTTGTATTTTATATATTATTATACAATATTCTAAATAAAAACTAGAGAATAATAGATTTACGAATAAAATACATATTGAAATAAATACAAAATACAGAATTTTCGAAGAAAAAAATGAATACACATGAAAAAAAATATATGAATACAAATATGTTTCTTAAATAACTATAGATTCATTTGGCTTACCTATCGGAATGAAAACAAACTAATTAAAAAAAAGATTAAGATTATGGAGAAAAAAAAAGTAACAAAGTTTGAGTTTTATTTGAAAATGTAAATGATGAGAAAATTAAGTGATGTTTACATTTTTTTTGAAATATTCTCTCCCTTGATTTTCTCCCTTTTGTTATTAAATAATTCTATTTTTTAAATAAACAAATAGTAAAAACATAAATAAGATACCTAACAAATTAAAATTTTGACATTTTTACTAAATATTGGAAGTGTTGCTAATGAGCCCTCTTAAATGTTAAAATATTGACATTTTAAAAAATTTCCCTTAATTTTATATATAGACCCTTTTTAGGATAAGTGATAATTAATGAGAAACTATATAAATCTCACCCGACAAATTTAAAAAGTGAGATGCATGTTTAAGACGTTCGAATTAAATTGTTGTAAATGATTTCCTTAATTAAAAGAGTTATTGACTACTCGAACAGATTTTCAGCATCCCAGCGTATAAACTATATCAAATTTTTTAAATATTATGATTTCATAAAATCAGAATAATTGTAAACTTCGTCTTCTTGGAAGTAAATTGTTTTTATTTCTTTCCTTTAACTACATATTTCTATATGTTCATCTTCTAATATATATATATATATATATATATATATATATAAAATGGAGCTTCGGCGGTGATTTGAGTGTTACGATGAAAGGAGTTTGGATGGTGGAAGTAGTTGAAAAATATGGAGAGGGGAAAATGAACTTTGAAGAGTTAGAAATGGTGAAGAAGAAGGAAGAAGAAAGAAGTAAGGGGGTGGGTGGGGGCTGGGTATGGGGTAAAATAAAAATGTTTCAACATTTTTAATTTTAATTTTAGAAAATGCAATTTGAATAAATTAATTAGTGTAAATTAATTTTAAGAAATGCTAAAGAAAAATGATAGAAAATAACTAACGACATGATACTGATATGTTGTTGTGGCACTTACATGGCTATGATGTGACAAGTGAGAAAGGAATAGTAATCTCAGGGTGGTTTTTAATTCATTTTGAAGATGTTAACAGAAATATTTAAACGCCCCTATAGTTAAAATGCTAAAGTTAGTTTTCGGACCAAATTCAAAATTTCTTTTTATGTCTTTTCCCTTTAAAATAAAAAAAAAATGACAAATAATGAAAATAAATTCCACAAACTCTTCATATTGACAATGTCCTTCCCACTTATTCAATACAGTCTAAGAACCAGAATAAATTAGTTATAAGTTATTAATTCTAAATCTAGAAAGATATAAAATATATTGAACATTCCGAGGATAGATGAAATATAACTTGTTCACTTTGTTTCATTCAAATATTGTTACTACGCATTTATATATACATGATTTGTACCATCAAAATACTGACTATCAAAATCTCCTAATTATATAGAATAATTCCATAAAGGCATATAAGCTTGCATATCAGCTAATTCCACATAATGATCTCCCATTTCTGCACATTGAGGTGGAGGTAGCATGAGTCCTTCTGCCATATTTGCAAGTAATCCTGGCATGAAAAACAGCGCTTCCTCATCCACGAAGTCACTACTCTCTAACACGCTTTCTAGCGTTTCAGGAGAAGTACTGCTACATTCTCCTGAAACTTCTTCCGACTCTTTTAACGGTCGGAAGATTTCGGCGGCCTCAGCGGCCGCCTTTTGAATATCTTTAGAGTTAGAGGAAGCAGGGATAGGCAACCTCCAAACTGAATCAGCGAAATTCAAACAAGCAGAACGGCCTCTTAATGCTAAAGCCGCCACGTCATGAGCTCTAGCCGCCATTTCAGCCGTAGGAAAAGTACCAAGCCAAATCCTCGTCTTCTTATTTGGTTCTCTAACTTCACAAACCCATTTTCCAGAATTCCTCATCCTGACTCCCCTGTATACTGGATGTCGAGTTTCGCGAAACTTCTTCCTGCCAGCTGGCTTTTTCGGGTTATTCGAAGCTAAAATAATAACTTCCTCATTAGGGGAGTAGCGATTGATATTATTAGTATCAGATATTGATAATGACGATGATAATAATGATTCAACGAATGAGTCGGAATAATAGGATCCAAAGATATCCATGATATGATAATACTATTTGTTGAGAGAGTATATATAGTAGTGTACGAATGGATGCAGGTTTTTGGGTTTGTGGTGAATTATGAAATTGGATTTTCTAAATACATATATATAGAACATATGATAAGTGAAGTGTTGAATTTAAAAAAGTTTGGGTATTACACGGAGTTGGGTAGTGATAAGTAGACAGCTGTTTTATAGTCTCAAGTGTGTATAATTCGTGTAGCCTTTCTGCTGATGTGGCAAACTTTCTACTTTTTGCCTCTCCTTCTTCCTTCCTTCCTAACTAAAAGGAATATATCTTATCTACAATATTTGTACTGGGTTCTCGATCTCAATTTAAGTGATATATTTTAATTTTAAAATTTAAATAAATATATTTTTGATTATTAAATTTTATATTTTAAATATTTTTAAAATATTAATTGTTATAACTTATAAGTATTTTTTTATATTGTTTACAAATATATTAAATTTTAAGATTTCGTAAATTGAAATATAAAAGAGTAATAAACTATTTTTGTCTAAGGTCAACACGAAATATATATTGACTTCAACAAGTCTTCTTGCTTATTAGGCTAGTTATATTCACGTGATTAATAAAGTGTGTACCTAATTTAATATTTCTTCGTTTTAAAAAGAATAGTCTAGTTTAATTTGATACGGAGTTTTAAAAAATAAATTTTTTTGATCACGTGGTGTTAAATTAAAGTTATGTCAAATGTATAAAATTGCACTATAATATTATGGTCTTAAACATGTCACATGAAAAATTATTACTAAAAAATAAAAAGGCCATACTTTTTTAAACCGACTAGAAAAAAGAGATCTTTTTTTAAAAAAAAATTAAAGGGAATAAGTATTATTGGGAAAAAAGAATTGGACTTAGACATGGAATGCATTTTTGATCTGTCCCTAAAAATAATTGTTTGTTATATTCACCAATAGAAACTAATGTTATGACTTGTTTACTGACATAACTTCTATAGTCACACAAATAATATGTTTTAAATCATAAATTTTAATTTTCTTTATTTTTTAATACTTTGTATAGTAATTATTAGAACTGTGTTACTTAAATTAGAATCAAGAAACTAAATAATTTATAAGAAATTATAACTATCTTAACCTAAACCTACGAGAACTTTGTGGAAAAATAAAATTGTACACTAATGAATGAAAAGAACAAGTCAAAATAGTGCGTACAAAGAGGAGGGATTAGTACAATAAATGGCATTCTAGATAGATAACGATAGGCTAAAAGCTATATTTGGAAACTTTCCTATATTTCACTCTACTCATTACTCATATTTTATATATTACAATTTTAAAGTGTTTATAAACATGAAAAAGTTATATCTTATTTGTTTTGTAATTTCATAATACTGAAATTTTTCAATGTTGAGACAAATAACTTTGGAATTGAAATTGAAACTTTAATTTGAATATGGTTGACTCATATTGACCACAACTTCATTATTTTTGAACGAAGGGATTATATATTTTTAGTTTTCTTAGTTTTTAAGTAAACTGTTTTTTTCAATATCAAATAATTTTGATTAGATTGGATTCATAAATTAACATTTAGGTACTCAGTAATTACGAAAAATAAGTTAGAAATTGTAATTCTTTAAAAATATTGAACATTGTCATATCACTCCACACTTCATTTATTCAAATATGACGGCTTGAAATTTGCAACGCTAATCTTTACTTCTCACTACTGCCAAAACCAAGTCATCCCATTGACACGTTTCATTATTTGGTGGCACTACTATCTACGTACATTGTTCAGTACTAAAATAAAGACCAAATACATGAGCAGATTTCTGAATTTGTTAGAGTTTTTTCTTTAGGTACCTCATGATCCTATTGAATTATTAAACCTTCATAATTTGTTTCGTTTAAACAAATACTGTTGTCTGATGTGGAATCAGATTTGTTAGGGATATTCATAGAAAATACATATGTTGTTCCACAACTGAATAATCCAATTGATAGTGAAAATGTTCGAGAAGAATTGTGTTTTACTTAAGTCATTTGAACACATTAAAAAACAATTGAGACTAACACGATTTGTCTTCATTCATTTAATCAAAATTATTACAATTCGAACATTATTGGAGACATTTACAATAGAAAAGCCGATCAAAATCAACCAACGGTGTTTTAAAAGAAACAAATTATGTGTGGTTCAATGTTCAAAAGAAAAATGATGTAGTTGAGATACCTGAGTGAAAAAACCCATCAAGTTTAAGAATCTGTTCATGTGTTTAACCAAAATAAAAATACTAACGTACATTCTTACCATATAAACACCGAATACCAAAAACTACCAAAATCTTCTAAATCCTAGTGATTTAAGAAATTGTACTACTATTTTAGATAGAATAATTCCATAAAGTTATCATGTAGGCATCAGTTTCCACATAATGATCTCCCATTTCTGCACATTGAGGTGGAGGTAGCATGAGTCCTTCCGCCATATTTGCAAGTAATCCTGGCATGAAAAAGATCGCTTCCTCATCCACGAAGTCACTACTCTCTTGCACATTTTCTAACGTTTCAGGAGATTCTCCTGAAACTTCTTCCGACTCTTTTAATGGTCGGAAGATTTCTGACGTTTCAGGAGATTCTCCTGAAACTTCTTCCGACTCTTTTAATGGTCGGAAGATTTCGGCGGCCTCAGCGGCCGCCTTTTGAATATCTTTAGAGTTGGAGGAAGCAGGGATAGGGAGCCTCCAAGCAGAATCAGAGAAATTCAAACAAGCAGTACGGCCTCTTAATGCTAAAGCCGCCACGTCATGAGCTCTAGCCGCCATTTCAGCCGTAGGAAAAGTACCAAGCCAAATCCTTGTCTTCTTATTTGGTTCTCTAACTTCACAAACCCATTTTCCTGAATTCCTCTTCCTGATTCCCCTGTATATCGGATGTCGTGTTTCTCGAAACTTCTTCCTGCCAGCTGGCCTTTTCGGATTATTCGAAGCTAAAATAATATCCTCCTCAGAAAACGATGACGACGACGACGATGATGATGAAGAAGATGATTCGGTTAAAATTAATGAGTCTGAATAATAGGTTTCAAAGATATTCATTGTAGTTGAGAGCTAAAAATAGGAAGTATTTGTACAAGTGTTATGTGTTGGTACATATATTTATAGTGGAAAGTATAGTATGATAGTGAAAGGAGAAGAGAACACGGAGTGATAATTAAAGGATACAGGCTGGATTATAAAAGCGTAAGCCCAGCTGTTTTGTTTTATGGGACAAGTGGATTTGCGTACAACTCGTGTGGCAACTTGTGACTTGCAAAACTTTGCCTCTTTTCTTCTTTACTTCCTTTTTGGAATATATACTGACCAATCTTTGTCATTTCAATATGATAACATAAAAAATAAAAAAAATTATTCTTGTTGCATCTATTTTATATCATCTATATCTCGTCATCACCAATTTTTAAAATTTAGAGATAAATCTTTGGAGATTCATTGAACCAATAGTTGTCAAGGAAAAGGTCAGCATTCATCAACTTCTTTTTTAAACTCTCTTCGTTTCTATTTATTCGTCAAATATGTTCTAACTAATTTTCATTTTATCGTCACTTTTAACAAATTAAGAACAAGTATTTTTTTTTCTTATTATACCCTAAACTTGTTAAGATTGAATTAGAATCGGATTTGCATTGCCGTTGGAAGGCCAAAAGCGTTTTTTTTTTTCGAGAAAAAAGTATGTTTTGTTTTTGAAAAATCAAGTGTTTGCAAAATGTTTTTAATGTAAGTAAGAAGCAGTTGTTCTGTTGTTGGAAAGAATCTAAAAGTTTCTGTTTCTTAAAAAAAAAATGAAACAAAAGAAGAAAAATATTTTTTTAAGACTAAAATGTTTCTTCCATATATACATACTTACCTATATATTCCTTACTAATTAATTAGCATATTTCATGAGTTTGGTTAAGTTTCATTCAAAAAAAAATTATATATAATAAATTTTAAATTTTATTTTATGTTTATATATTATTATTTATATTTTATGGCCTTCTATAATGTTGGGAAGTAGCTGAAAATACTTGAAATGAGAAAATAACATAACTGAGAATAACAACTATATCTAGAGATTCAAGCTTTGGAGAGGAGAAATTAGACAAGAATAGAATAGTTAAAAATAATAGGAGTAACAAAATAAAAAGGGAATGAAAAGGGGATTGTGTGTGTGTGAGAGAGAGAGAGTGTGTTATTTCTATTTTAGGAGACTAGATATGAACCCAAGTATATTTTATTAGATTTATAATTTTATTCCAAACTATTATATTTATAAGTACCCCAACCCTAAAAGTGAAGTTTGAGTTCCATAATGACAAAGATATTTTTGATCAATTTTAGGATAATCTATTCAATTAAAAGGTAAATATGTAAAAGTTTCATAATGAAAGAGATATTTTTATAAGTACGATAATATAATGAAGAATAAAATTAATTAATAAATGAAAAAATCTTGTGATCAGAAAATTTGGTCAGAATTTGATCAAAATGATTTTTTTATATTTTTATCGTTTTATTAAAATAAAAAAAAATTATATTAAAATAAAAGAGAAGTTTACAATTTTTTTTAAAATTTCTGATCAAATTTTGTTCGATCATTTAGCATTGTTCATTATTATACTACTAATTATTGAGAATCTTTGAAAAGATGGTGGAAGGTGAAGGGTAAGTTGCCATTCTATTCTTTAGGCCAAAATATATATATATAGCCGCCCCCCTACGTGATCCAATTGAAAGATGAGTTTGAAAATTGACCTTTGAAATGAGTATATGTATATGTATGAAGTCACAAGTGAACTACATACCAATTTATAACTGATTAAAACTCAACACACGCTTTTGACAGTTAATTATATCATCAATTATTGCAACTCCAATATATTACTTTTCATTTTCTCACGCGGGAAATTATACGCGTGGACCACGTGTATCATATCAATGAGCTTCCACTTTTGGAATTGGATTAGTACCACAATGTTGAGACATATATATATCTCCAACAAATTTGAATTGTCTCCATTATTATTTCATTCTAGAAAGTTCTACAATTGTCATTACTAATAAAATTTGTATCATAGGCGGATACACGTATAAAATTGAAAAATATGTATACACGTTAACTTTAAAAAAAAATCATATATATATATATATTTTTGAAATTGATAAAAATTATAATATAAACAACGTTCATTAATTGATTCTGACTTAGTAATCGGCTTGAAAAATACTCCACAAACTTAAGACTAACTGTCATAAAACACAGAATAGTCTTATATACCCACAGTCTAGGCCAATGATTCTCATTTAGCCTCAACCATTTTGTTATAATAGTATATAGCAATACTAGTAATATCTACATGATCATTACAAATTACATTACTTATACACTAATTCGTACCATATCCAAATATTAAGCACGAAACTAATAAACTTCACTCTTACCATTGGTACTCCTCTCATTATACTTAACTTATTATATAGAATAGCTCCATAAAGGCATATCATCAGCTTCCACATGATCTCCCATTTCAGTACATTGAGGTGGAGGTACCATTAATCCTTCCGCCATATTCGTAAGTAAACCCGGCATGCAGAATAACGCTTCCTCATCCATAAAAAACATATCATCTGGAGTAGTAGATTGATCTTTAACCACTGATTCTTCTTCCTCCGACTTTAAAGGTCGGAAGATTTCGGCGGCCTGAGCGGCCGCCTTTTGAATATCCTTAGTGTCAGAGGAATCTGGAGTAGGCAGCCTCCAAGCAGAGTCAGCAAAATTCAAACAAGCAGAACGACCTCTTAATGCTATAGCCGCCACATCATGAGCTCTAGCCGCCATTTCAGCCGTAGGAAAAGTACCAAGCCAAATCCTCGTCTTCTTATTTGGTTCTCTGACTTCACAAACCCATTTTCCTGAATTCCTCTTCCTGACTCCCCTGTACACAGGATGTCGAGTTTCTCGAAACTTCTTTCTGCCAGCTGGCTTCTTCGGATTATTCGAAGCTAAAATAACTTCCTCATCAGAATGATTGGCTCTAATACTATCTGATGAAGAAGATTCTATACGTGGGTCCCAATAAAACATATCGATTTATATTTTTCTTTCTTTCTTTAACTAGTGATATTTATGATGTTATAGAGTTTAATTGTTATGGTAAAATGTGAAAAGTTTGATTTCTATATATAGTTGAGACCAAAGAACACGGAGTTAGAGGGTGATGATAAGTAGACAGGCTGTTATTAAAAAATAGAGTGGGGCAGCTGTTTTATATGACAGCTGGAGTGGGGCTGTGGGTTTAAGAAAAGTTAAGTTTCAACTTCCAAATCTTCCGTGCGTCTAACTTGGCATATTTTTAGTTTTTTCTATACTTTGATACTTCCCTTTTGGAATATATTTGTACTTATCTTGGAAAAAAAATACTTGAGTTACTACTTAACAATATTGACATTGACTAATAAAAATAATAAATTGTGTGTTGTCACTTGTCAAGTCAAATGATACTAGAAGAAGACAAATTAATTTGGTACGTGAAAAAAATAATCACGAATGGTGTACTAATATATCAAAACAGAGTACATTCTTAAAATTTGTATAAATAAATAAAATTAAAACTTTCATCAATCTCTGTTGAGGACAGTAATAATAAAGAGACATGAAAATCGAAGATGGAATTAATCAAATGAGTTTTTGTAGAAATGGACACGTGAGTTTACGTTGATTTCATTTTGAAATTACGAGATGAAATTTTAAATTCTCCATTTTGAGATTTTTGAAATATAAAATGGACCTACAAGTTTATATTTTGTATTTAAAAATTACATTCATATCATGTTTTGAGATTTTTCAGAAATTAAATGGAGCTACGAGTTCATATATGTATTTAAAAATCACATTTATATGTACTAACCATTTATTTCATATGTAAATAAAATTTATGATTTATATCATTACTTTTAAAATTATTTATATCTCATATAATGATTATTCTCATTAACACAAAATTTATTGTTACTTCAAAATATTTAAAACAAAATATTACTGACATGCAAGTTTGATAAATTGTGTATAAAATTAGAAGAAACATAAATAACTTGAACTGTAACTCAAAATTAAACAACTGACCCATTTATCTTACTTGAACAAAACGACACATAAGACCTCCAAAATCTAAACCTGCCTCTTCAAACAAAACAATACTTCAACTTTATTTCATAATTTCATATTATGTTTTTAAACTTTGTAGAACTCAAGGGTCCCCTAAGAATGACAATAAGACGGTGCGGAGCGAGTTGAGCTTAACCAACAAAACTTTTAATTAGTTTCGTTCGCAACGTATAACAACCTTTTTTCTTTTCACCTCGTCCAACATAGACCCGTTCCACATAATTTTTATAATATTTTCTTTATTCTAGTTAAGTTTAACTCTAAAAATAAAATTCATATATATAAATTCATTTTTCATTAAGTTGTATTAATTAAATAGGAGAGTAGCTTTAACTTTTATTTTTGAGAGGTCAACTAAAAAATATGTAAATTTTTTATTATTTTTATTGAATAATTTTTATTTATTATCTTAACTATTTTAGTAGATTAAAAAAAATAATTTTAATAAATAATATTCTATTACACTTATAACATATAAATAAAATTATAAATTTTATTAAACTCACGTAAAATCACGTATAATCGCTACCCACCTATATTAATTTAAAAAATATCTATAATTTATCTCACACAATCTTAAATTCACTCAATCCCCCATAACTTTAAACTCACCCTGCCCCCTTGATATCTAAAGGGTCCCCCAACTGTACGAAGTACGAACACACGTTTTTGACAGTTATTAAAAAATCTACAACTAACTGCCTATCATTTCACCACGGAAACGTGTGGGCCACGTGCGTAGGTATACTCGGTTTGCTATTCTACTCTCCACTAACATACAAAAGTGAGAGAATCTTAAAGAATAGTGTATTTATATTAATTTTTTTTAAAAAAAAATTTCTGTATTTATTTAATTGTTTATATTTTTTTATATCTGTTTCTATTTACTTGTTCATTTAATAAATTAAAAAAAAATAATAATATTTTTGTCAATATGCTCTGATTTAATTTTAGAAAATTTCTAGTACTACTAAATTGTAATGCATGTATACGTTCAATATCTATTAATCTTATTTATAATTTTAGTTGCTTATATATTATCTCATTATTCAATATTTATATATCAGATTAGAAGTTAAATATATTGAGATACATAAAATTAATCTAATTAAAATAGTGTGTATGTCTACTTAATTAATTATCTCTCTAATTTAGATTTCCTCCAAATAAGTTCACTCCCTTTTCTAATGTTCCCATCCCAAGTCTATCACCTAATTTTTTTTTGGTCATCATTCTTCATCACACTATCTTCTTTAATTTGATAAAAGGTTGTTAAAATTATATGTATCTAATAAAATATACATATATATCCGTGATGAAACTTTTTATGCTTGAAAAATGGTTAGGAATTTAAAAAATTTTATTTTCTTTTTAGAAGAAATTTGGAAAAAAAATATGTAATTTGCTCATAAAATTGATGAGTTTTTATTATATTAAATATTTAGATATACATTATTAGTTGTATCTTTTTGACATATTATATTCAAGTACATGTATTTGAACGCATCAAATATATGTATTTGAACACGCCAAATACATGAATTTGGAGACCAAAATATGATAGGAATAATGTTATCAAAAAATTATTTGTTAATTTGTGTTGTCTGCATGTATTTGTGTGACGGTAAATTATCTCATTCCACTTTCTTAAAAACTTAACGTGAAGGGCTCAATATAATATCCAAACTGAAGCATTTTTCTTCATCGATTTTCAATTTTTCACTCAAAATAATTTCAAAACTTACACAAAGTGTTGTTATGATATACAATAAATTACAATTGAAAAAAAAAGTCAAAAATGAATTAAAAAAGTATTCAAATTGAGGCATAGATATCTTATTCTCTTTAACGTGACATTTGATGCATTTTTATTAAAAATAAAATGTCACAACTAACATTAAAAACCAGCAACATTCAAATTAATAAGCTATAACGAAAGAGTATTAATTCAAAATTAAAGGACGTTTACTTGACATATTTTACTTTTTGAGAATAAAATTACATTAACTTTGATCTATATTTTTTTATATAGCCTTTCTTCATAATAATATAACAAAATTAGTATAATTTTAAATGTTTAAATATAAAAATTTTGTGACGAACAATGTGATAAAGTAAAAATAAACGATGATACGAATGACTTTTCGATAATACGAGGTGAGTTTGATGTGTCTCTGACATTTGTTTTATTTCTTTTTTAGTGTCTTTTCAGGCAGTTAATATACAACTTCAAATACAGGGCAGATTCTTTACCCTACCTTTCACACGTAAGCGCGTGGACCACGTGCTTATATTTCTTGGCCCTTCTTTAGATTTTTCTTCAACTCACTAATCTAATCAATTTATTAAATGCTGAGTGTACTTCTTTTCCGCGTACGGAAATTTTTGGTTTTTTAGTTTGATATTTGATAGTTGAGAAAAGGATCTCATATATTTCTCAACTTTGTTATTTAGAGTTGATATATTTTTCGTTATAAAAACGACTTATATATGTTTTTACTGTTATATAAACGGCTCACATATACTCATGCCGTTACAAAATGGCTCACATATACTCTTCATTTAACGAAAGTTAAAAAATTAGTTTTAAATTTTATATTTGTACTTTTAATTTTTTTTAAAATTATTTAGGGGTATATAGATTCTTCTATCAAAGTTCAAGGTATATTTTAATTTTTTTCATATATAAATTATTTTTTGACTCTTTTATTATAATTATTTGAGTTCTATTCTTATTTGTTTTTTTTTCTTTCATTCCTTAGTTTAAAGAAAAAAATTAAAAACTTTTTTTTTGTGTATTGTATTTAATTTCGTATTTGAAGAAAAAAATTTGGTCATCTAGTAAATTTTACAAGAATATTAGTGAAACATAAATAAATTTGATTATCAAAATAATAATTATAAATTAGTCATTGAAACAAAAAAATCAAAAAAATATGTTTGACGAGGATTAAATTTACTCATATGGGATTATATTTTTTAGAAAAAAATAATAAAATTTTAGATTAAATTTTTTTTTTTCATTTCCGTTAGAGGAAAAGGGTATATGTGAGCCATTTGTTTACAAGTAGGGGTATATGAGTCACTTTTATAACGAGGGGTATATCAGCTCTAAATGACAAAGTTGAGGGGTATATTAAACCCTTTTCCCTTGATAGTTTATATATGTTGAAATTTCGATTAATTTAAATTTATATTACATAAATTTTATTTAAACAAAAAAAAGCTCGCTGTTAGAAATTTATTCAATAAGAAAACGTTCATAAAATTAATATATGACTTTTCTAATAAATTGACTTGATAAAACAATATGATTTTACAAATATTCATAAAATATAAATAGTAATAACAAGCATGAAAAGAACTATACATATGTAACACAAAGAAAAATTAAGAGTAATATGATTTTTACTTTAGGTCTTGACGGTTTGTATAATGTGACTCAAAGTCACAGTGAAGTATGAATTGAAAATTAAATGTCAAAGACATAAATAGTAAGATGTTGAGATTAATATTTATATATAGGTAAAAGTAGTAAAATACTATAGACTTAATGGGATATCAGTTTACTCAATAACTAAGTATTAAAAATCAATACCAAATTAATAACCCGATAATTATTTTTTATAAAATCAATAAAAAATCGTTAACCTAATAGCAATAACCAATAACACTTTTTTAATTCAATTTATGGTCGATTTAATTTTTTCACACTTCTAATTTTGTTTATTGATTCACTATATATGAAGAAATAATTATTCAATGATTATTTTAGTTGTAATGTTGAATTTTTGAAATTTTAGTTTTATAAAATCATACCATACTGTCTGCATCTTGATTGTGTGATATTATCCGATGATTGGACATAATCAGCGATAGAGCTAGCTTTTGCGCCTAAAGATAATATGACATATGAAATATATTGTGTTTATAGGAAAACAAAAATGCATTCATTTCTGATTGGCAAGCTTAGGGTTGAATTATTATGATGAACTTTTATATATAAATACTCAAAAATAACCTAGTCATTCTCCATAGCTATATTTTGATAATTACAATTCATATCTACATGTTATAGGGAGGAGAGAGACAAGCGAGACTTGGAGAGAGAAAGAGAGAGTAGAGAGGAGAGAAAGGTGAATTGTTTATGTATATCGATTAGATAATTGTGTATTATACATATGTATTTGTACATATGGCAAGAGAGATTGGGATAGGGAGGAGAGAGGCGAGCGAGAGAGGTCATAGAGTGGGAGAGGTGTGAATTGTAAAAATATATTTGTTAAATAATTATATATTATACATATGCATTTGTATACATAGCAAGCGAGATTGGGAGAGGGAGGAGAGAGGCGAGCGGGATTGGGAGAGGAAAGAGAGATGCGAGTGAGAGGGGGCAAAAAGTGGGAGAGACGTGAATTATATATGCATATCGATTATATAGTTGTATATTATACATATGTATTTGTATATTCTGGCGAATTCTACATATACAAACGTGACTAACTACACAAACTCGAAGTCAGCCCACACAAGTAATGTATAATGTTATTCACAAATGGTAATTATAGCAAACTATAGCTAAGATGAGTAATTAAGTAGTATAAGTTTTCTTAACTGCCTAATTTTCCAATTATGAGGTAATTAGGTCAAATTTTTAGTCGATATCCTAATTCCTAACTGGCAAGCCTAGGTGTTAGATTTAGTGTCATGTGGCTTGCTGCATCACTTCTGTTAAATCTTTAGGGTAATTGTGGTCTCTTAGGATAATAACAGAGACATTTTTTATCCTAAAATGTAACGGAGGGTATAAATTTTCTATTTCACACAGTTCATGGGCAATTTTGATCATTTTTCGTATGTAAAAAATTATTTAATGTTTATAAATAATTTATGATAAACTTAGTAAAAATTTTTTTTTGTCTTTTTAGAATTAAGAATCCATAACTCAAAATTTTATCCAGATTATACTCTACATAATGTATAAAGTCTGAAGAATTGACTTCTTTATTTGAACAAAAGGGTCTCAGGTTCAAATTGCAATAGAAAAAAAAAAAGTTACACTAAGCGATTACTTCTCATCTATCCTCCTCCCACTTTTTTTCTTGAATCAATAGCTATTTGAAAAAATTATGCATTATAGCAAACTATTGATTCAAAATAAATGTTATATAACTATAGTTTCATTTAAATCCAATTTGTAACAAACTTTTTCCATTCACCCCTCTCGATTGAATTTCACTCGCCCCTCTCACTTCATACAAACACAATAGTATTAATTGTTTTTGCTTTACTATAAAGCGAGAGAGAGTTGTACATACAACAACAAATGCATATATCTTCGTCTTATACACTTATAATTATACTAATACAAATCTTTTTTTCACAGTTTTCTTTTGTCTTTCTCTGTGTCTCGCTTTATGCAAACTCAAATTATACAAAATACAATGTATAATTTGTGTAAATTTGATATACAAATACAAATGTTTTAACTCAATTCAAATATTGTATACAAATTTAATTATATGAAGATATACAAACACAACATTAATACATATACATAGTAGTTATATATATACAATTATCTAAATGATATACATATACAATCGCAATAATTTTTGTACAAATCAGACACTTTCGATCTATACAAATCAGATGCTCCAAAGCAAACATATTGCAAATATAAAAACTTAAGCTATAGAACGCTAATATTATTTTTATATTTTCTATTCTTAAAATTTGCTCCTTTTATTTTTAATTTATTATGGAACCCAAAATCAAGCCGATATATAAGTAAATTTCACACTATTTTAATAAAAAGGGATCTAAATATCCTTAAACTATGAGATTTGATATAATATTGCCCCTATCCACCTTATAAGTGTGGACCATTAAAAATAATGTTATTTTTTAACCAAAAAAATGACGCCATAAATATTTAGAGGCCGAAACATGAATTGTAACGACCCGCTAGGTCGTTTTTAGAACTAGGACTATTTTGACTCCTTCCAAAAAATTTAAAGGGGTATTTTTAACTATTTAGTAACTACAATTATTTAGTTTACCATTCCTTTTTATAAAATATTTAATATAGTGATAGTTAATGGGCCAAGTGTGTAGTTTGTGTATTTTTCCTTTACTCCTCAGCCATATAATTAAATTAAGTTAGTGGGATACCCCACTTTCAATACTAAATTAGTTATTAGAAAAAGAAAAGAGGTAGAAGGGCAAAGCAACGGAAGAACAGAGGCGGCCAGGTTAGAGATCGTTCAGATTTTTTCTTTTCTTAAATCCATGTGTAGTTAAGATAAAAGGGTGATTCCTTGTCTGATTTTATTTATTATTATTATTATGGTTAGTGAGTTCTTACTGTATTTACATAAGTTGTAGGAAAGTTTGAGAGGGGTAAGTTGCAGGGATTATGGTAAATTTTGGCATTAAATAAGAACAAAAAGGGGTGATTGGATTGGTGGTCAAAGGTGTAACAAAAATATAATATAATAATTTCCAATCTAATGGGTCCCTTACCAGTGAATTGGTTTTAATTGTTGGGAATTTTTTTTTTTGTTATTTAATTCTCTTCCTCGTTTTTTTTGTTTTAATGGTAAGGTTCCATATTCAATTGTTGCCTGTGATTCCCATTTGATTGCCAGCGATGCTTTCCCTTTTTTTTTACTTTTTTTATATTTATTTATTTTATTTAGATAGATAATTAATTATTAGGTGTTATTTTATATGATCTAACATTGAATTTTAGTCCATTTGAGAGGTTAGAGTTAGTTCTTGGCTTGAATTTAGCAAGTATGAAAAATTTGGCATACCAATATATATCAAGATTTGGAGTTTGTTGAAAATATGAGTGAGTTTTAGCGTCTATGATAGACATATAATAATTTGAAATGTCTACAAAAATTGCTTACTTACGAATATTGCAAAATTAGTAGATTGGGAACGTTCCGAAACCTTGCGAAAAGGAAAGGAAAAATCTTAAAAGATTCGTGGCACAAGCTCGACATCTAAGGTATGTTAAGACTTTTAGACTTGTTGAAGGACGTTTTCCTAATTAAAGATTTAAAATGAAAATAGACAAAGGGGTAAGGGGGAAAGATGGTGGTCTCGTATCAATGGTGTGTCGGGCATTGGTACGAGTACCGGTGTTATAAAAAGGAAAATACTATTATAGAATGTGGATTGAAATTTGAGAATGCCAAAGTATATGGGCATTAGCTGATATATTATTGACTTGAATTCCTTGTGTGATTGTGTTTTATTTATTTCACCTGTATAGTTGTGATAATTGAGATGGTTATGTATTATGTTCATATTGATTGATTGAGATGCATCATCATCCCCTCTATTGAAATAATATTGTGCACATGCATAGACATGAGACTGAGTATAAGTTGGGCACGTGGAGATCGTCCGTGCTGGGGATGGTGAGATGCTAAGATTGTAATTTGGGCACGTGGAGACCGTCCGTGCGAAAATTGTTTGATATTATGATAGTGCGTTGAGATCGTCCGCACAGACACGTGGAGATCGTCCGTGTTGGTATATGGACCTCGCGAGTCCCCCATGGGTCATGAACTCTCGATGTATTTCCGAGGAGTATCATGTATATACGGTTGAGTGTGTACTGGGTATTCTGAGACAATTCATTACATGGTGTTATATTGCATTGCATTTCATCACATCATTTATTTTGATGATTATGTGTTTTGTTTGGTGTTTGGAAAATACTTGATGTTTGATTACCTTTATTGACGAGACTTAAATAGTGAGTGTAATATATATATATATATATATATATATATATATACTTGTATAATTTAAGAATTTATTTTCTTATATAAACTCCCGTCACTACTTCTTCGTGGTCGGTCAATGAGACATACTGAGTACACGTGGTTTCGTACTCATACTACACTTGTTGCACTCTTTGTGGTGCAGATTCGATTCCAAGTAGGAGCACATCTCGAGGAGCAGTTTGAGTCCGAGTTTGGAGTGTCTTGGAGTTGTGGTGAGCTGCTTGGCTGTTCTGTGGCCCACACCTCCCTCTATCTTTTACTTATTCTGTTATTCAGTATTCAGACAGGATATCCCTTATGTTAGATTTGCCTTTTTAGTTATAGACTTGCATCGTATTTTAGAAGCTCTTG
Organism: Solanum peruvianum; assembly: GCA_027705065.1. NCBI lineage: Eukaryota > Viridiplantae > Streptophyta > Magnoliopsida > Solanales > Solanaceae > Solanum > Solanum peruvianum. The sequence goes on along the minus strand of JAKWJD010001757.1, from coordinate 3,760,455 downwards.
TACTCATGACACCATTTCTTGGGTAGTATTTTTTTTCATTCCGCATTCGTACTTATAAGAACTCAGTGTTGGAGATTTGGAAATTTGTTGTCTTTTCACTTATTTGTTAGTTAAGTTTGTTAAAATATGTTGGTTGGCTTACCTATTGGTTGGGAATATAGGTGCCATCATGACTCGTGATTTTGGGTCGTGACAAATTTGGTATCAGATCACTGAAAAGTCACCTCCTTCTGTGTCAATCTAGGATAATGTGTATGTGTATTGACTATCGATCCTCCTGATCCTTCCTACAAACGGTTAATGAATCAGAAAATACAATCTAAAGTTTGCTGGTCGAAGAAAAAAAAATGCAGCAAAACAAACCTTTTTCTTCTCTCTTCTCTCTTGTCTCTTCTCTTGTTAAAAGTTCTCTAAAAAAACTCTCTTATGACACTAAAGTCTTGGGGTAGTTTTTTTAATATTATTCCGCATTTATTTTGAATACTTAGTATGTTAGATATTAGTTTGATACTTATCTTTTCACGTTTAAGTTGAATTGGTGATACTTGTTGGGTTGGCTTACCTATCGGTTGGAAACATAGGTGCCATCACAACTCGTGATTTTTGGGTCGTGACATGAATCAAGAATAGTTTTGTACTAATCTAAATAATCGAGGACATTTTAAACCCTCTTCAAAAAAAATTTTAATTTCATCGATTGCCACAGCACTATACCTTTTATAATAAAAACCACTCAATTTGACTTTACTACCACAGAATCGTTGAGTCGCTCAAACTTAATTTGCTTTAAAGTGTCAAAAGTTACTGCTAGAAGAAGCTAAAGGAGACATGGTGATATTGAAAATACATGTTAATTACATGATATATGTTACATATATTTCGTGTTAATTACGTAGATATTGTTGCCAATCTGTGTTAAGAAAATCAGAAATTACTGGTTCTAATAAATCATTCAGAAACACGAAGTATCTGAGAATTTTTATAACCAGTAAATAAGATGAACAGAGATAAAATTATTTTAATCTGTAAAAACGTATCAGAATCTGGAATACTCTTATTGAAATTTTCGGAAGAAAATCAAGTCCACTGAATTCACAGTGTCCCCTTAAGGAAATTATTCCCCTCTAGTATCCGAGGTTTGATTTGGAATATAACCTCCCAGGGTAAAATGATTTTAATCAGTAGAGTATAGATACCAAAAACTCTACTGTCAGCGAATCAATCCACAGCAGGAAAGTACACGAAGAAAATGTGATTTTAAGAAGAAGGAAGATCAGAAAATTCGTTGGAAATATTCTGAAGACTGAATGGTATTTATAGGCAAGAATATATTCTGAAAGGTTGCAACCTTTCAGAATTACACGACCATTAATGAAAGGTTGCAAACTTTCAAATGGTATTGACTGTTCCTGAAAGTTGCAACCTTTCAGAACAGTCATGGCGGGAAATTTTGAATATAACAGAATTTAAAATGGGTCACTCGCGGATCCGAGTCTGGTCGGGTTTTAACTAAAAAGTTGAAAACATTTCGGTTATCAACTAATTTATTGAAAATAATTTTTGGCCATTTAAATTAATTAATAAATAATTAAAATAAATTTTGTCCAAAAATTATCTCTCGATCGATCATTTGCCAAAGCCGAAGCCGAAGCCGAAGCGAAGCGCGGCGACGACGACGACGGCGCGAATGGGGGTCCCTCTTTCCAACCCTTTTAACAATTAATAGGAGTGTTTATTTATTTAAACTCTCCTATTTTCCTTTCCATTACCGATGAGGGACTATTGCCTTTTTCATTAAAGCATTAGAGGACTTTTCAAGTTCCCAACCTTTCAAGTTCTAAACCTTTCAAATTCCTCTCCTTCCCTCTATTTCCCATCAATTCTTGCTACATACCCAACAATCCCCCACATTGACGGGGAATAGTTATAACATAGGAATGCACGGACAATTGTGTACTTTACAAGCACGGATTAATTGCATCTGGATAAGTAGGTTTCCCCTTGGACTTTCCGTAGTGAACATATGTCGGATATACTCGGTCAATCGGTAGATGTGATATCTTTGAACCGTCGAACTTTGGTGTATACCTAGATAACCATATGTCACACAATTAACCCTTTACTGTTTGTGATTCTTACGGTTGTGTTCGTTTCAGCCATGAACACCTCCTGGTTTCATGAGTGTATAGAGAATAGGCTTTTGACATAAATTCTCTTTGAAGCGGCTTCCACTTCACACTCACATAGGTGATTTCTAACCGTGTCATCTCGTAGATACACTATTTGGTCAAATCTACCAAACTTAGCAAATCATTAAAAACTTTAAGCTTTATTACCTCATTAACAAGCCTTAAAGTCTTAACCTTTTCCTGAACATTGTCTTCATCATGAGAATGGATTGAATTATTTGACAATGTCGAACCGTCAGCCACAACTTTGTTTTTCTCCTTGAATCTAGCTCTTGGGATCTCCAGTCTGCTAGATAGAGTTACCGTCATGCTGACTTGTCCTAAGCCGTAAACCCATTCCCTTAGATGATCTTTCAACTGCCTCTCTCACTAGGCCTTTCGTTAGTGGATCTGACACATTATCGCTTGACTTTACATAGTCAATTGTGATAATTCCACTAGAGAGCAGTTGTCTTATGGTGTTATGTCTACGTCGTATATGACGAGACTTCCCGTTGTACATAACGCTCCCTGCCCTACCTATTGCTGCTTGACTATCGCAATGTATGCAAATTGGTCCGACAGGTTTGGGCCAGAATGGAATATCCTCTAGGAAATTCCGGAGCCATTCTGCTTCTTCACCAGCCTTATCCAAAGCAATGAATTCAGATTCCATTGTGGAGCGAGCAATACATGTCTGTTTGGAAGATTTCCAAGAGACAGCTCCTCCACCAAGTATGAATACATAACCACTCGTGGATTTTACATCATTTGACCCGGTGATCCAATTTGCATCACTATATCCTTCGATCACAGCAGGATATTTATATAATGCAAAGCATAATGTTGTGTCCATTTTAGATAACCCAACACACGTTTCATAGCCATCCAGTGAGTTTGATTCGGATTACTAGTGTACCGACTCAGTTTACTAATAGCACATGCTATATCTGGTCGTGTGCAATTCATAATATACATCAAACTTCCCAACACTCTGGCATATTCCAATTGAGAGTCACTTTGACCTTCATTCTTTTTAAATGTACAACTTAAATCAATTGGAGTTTTGACTACATTGAAATTCAAGTAATTGAACTTATCCAATACTTTTTCAATATAATGAGATTGAGATAATGCTAGTCCCTGGGGAGTTTTGATAATTCTGACCCCTAAGATCAAATCAGCAACTCCTAAGTCTTTCATATCGAACTTGTTGGACAACATGCGCTTAATAGCATTTATATCATCAATTTCTTTACTCATTATTAACATGTCATCAACATACAACAAACAATGACTTCATGATTCATAACATTTTTGATGTAAACACATTTATCACATTCGTTAATCTTGAATCCATTTGTCAACATTACTTGATCAAATTTAGCATGCCATTGTTTGGGTGCTTGCTTGAGTCCATAAAGTGACTTCACAAGTCTGCACACTTTCTTTTCTTTACCAGGAACTATAAACCCTTCAGGTTGTTCCATGTAAATTTCTTCCTCTAACTCTCCATTTAAGAAGGCTGTCTTTACATCCATTTGGTGGATTTTAAGATCATGGACTGCTGCAAGTGCTATTAACATCCTAATTGATGTTATCCTTGTTACTGGAGAATATGTGTCAAAGTAGTCCAGACCTTCCTTTTGTCTGTACCCTTTGACTACCAGTCTAGCCTTGTATTTGTCAATAGTCCCATCAGGTTTCATTTTCCTTTTAAAGATCCATTTTGATCCTAAAGGTTTATTTCCTGGAGGAAGATCAGTCAATTCCCAAGTGTGATTGCTTAAAATTGATTCAATCTCACTATTGACTGCTTCTTTCCAATAAGTTGACTCTGACGAAGACATAGCTGCTTTAAATGTTTGAGGCTCATTTTCAAGCAATAGTGCTACAAAATCTGGTCCGAAAGAAACAGATTTTCGTTGTCGAGTACTTCGCCTAGGTTCCTCACTAGTTAGAATATTTTCCATTGATTCTTCTCGTGGTCGTTTAGATCTTTCACTTGTTGACTCACTTTCAGTTTTATACGGATAAATGTTTTCAAAAATTCTGCATTATCTGATTCAATTATCGTATTAACATGAATCTCAGGATTATCAGATTTGTGAACTAAAAATCGACAGGCTTTACTATTCACAGCATATCCAATAAAGACACAATCTATTGTTTTGGGTCCAATTTTAACCCTCTTAGGTAAAGGAACCTCTACCTTGGCTAAACACCCCCACACTTTAAAATATTTCAAGTTGGGTTTTCTTCCTTTCCACAACTCATATGGAATTGATTGTGTTTTTCGATGGGGTACTCTATTGAGTATTTTATTAGCTGTAAGAATGGCTTCCCCCCAAAGATTTCGCGGTGAACCAGAATTGATCATTAAGGCATTCATCATTTCCTTTAATGTTCTGTTCTTCCGTTCTGCCAAACCATTTGACTGTGGTGTATAAGGTGCAGTAGTTTGATGAATAATACCATATTCCAAACATATCTCTGCAAAAGGAGATTCATATTCTCCACCCCTATCACTCCGAATCATTTTTATCTTTAGATTCAATTGGTTTTCCACTTCATTTTTGTATTGCTTAAATGCATCAATTGCTTCATCCTTACTATTAAGCAAGTATACATAACAAAATCGAGTGCAGTCATCAATAAAAGTTATAAAATACTTTTTTCCACCACGAGATGGTGTTGACTTCATATCGCATATATCTGTGTGAATTAAGTCTAAAGTTTTAGAATTTCTTTCAACAGACTTGTAAGGATGTTTAACAAACTTACTTTCCACACAAATTTCACATTTCAACTTATCGCATTTAAAATCAGGCAATACTTCTAAACTAACCAATTTTCGCAAGGCTTTGTAATTAACATGTCCCAAACGGGCATGCCATAAATCATTTAACTCCAATAAGTAAACAGAAGCAGAATTTTTATTGATACTGTCAATAACCATTACATTTAGTTTTGAAGACCCTCATTGAGATAGCCCTTTCCTATGTACATTTCATTCTTACTTATTACAGCTTTATCACTAACTAGGACACACTTAAACCGTTCTTAACGAGTAGTGCAGCAGAAACTAAATTCTTCCTAATAGTAGGGACATGCAGAACATTGTTTAAAGTCAACACTTTGCCGGATGTCATTTTTACATTACTTTGCCAGTTCCTGCAATCCTTGCTGTTGTTGTGTTTCCCATGAATAAATCTTCATCGTACTCAGCAGGAGTGTACGTTGCAAAGGCTTCTTTTGCAGAGCAAATATGTCTAGTAGCACCTGAGTCGAGAAACCACTCCTTGGGATTTCCAACTAAGTTACATTCTGAGATCATTGCACACAAGTCATCTGCATCTTCCATCTTTTCCACGATGTTTGCTTGACTTTTGCCTTTGCCTTTGTTTTTGTCCTTTCTTGGAGCATGACAATCAGAAGATCTATGACCAGCCTTGCCACAATTATAACAGTTGCCTTTGAATTTCTTCTTGGCCTGTTCTGACTTCTGCCCGTTGGACTTCTTTCTCTTTTTGTCTTTGGTAGGAGCTTCTTCAACAATATTAACTCCAATGATTGTTGAACTCTTACGCGACTTCTTTTCGGCATTTCTGTTATCTTCCTCAATCTTGAGACGAATCACAAGATCTTCAAGCTTCATTTCTTTACGCTTGTGCTTTAGATAATTCTTGAAATCATTCCACGAAGGAGGCAACTTCTCGATCATTGCAGCCACTTGAAAAGCTTCATTTACTACCATATCTTCAGCAATCAGATCATGGAGAATAAGTTGAAGTTCCTGCACTTGTGATCCAACAGTTTTACTATCTGCCATTTTATAGTCTAAAAACTTTGCGACCACAAACTTTTTCAAGCATGCATCTTCTGTCTTATATTTCTTCTCAAGTGCATTCCACAACTCTTTTGAAGTTGTTATTGCACTATAGACATTATATAAGTCATCCTCTAAAGCACTCAAAATGTAACCTTTACATAGGAAGTCTGACTGTTTCCATGCTTCTACAATCATAAATTTTTCCCTGTCTGGCATATCATCAGCAGGGACTGGAGTATCTTCATTTGTAAATTTCTGCAGACCAAGAGTGGTAAGCCAGAAAAATACTCGTTGCTGCCATCCTTTGAAATTCACACCTGTGAATTTACCCGTTTCTCTGCTTGTGATACAAGAGGTCGGGTTGGTGCAGCAACACAGCCACTGTCACACCAGTATTTTCCATTTCTGATAAACAACTGATACAATATAAGTAAGCAATAAATTATAATTGCAGACTTAAAGGAGTATAAAATCACAAAGATTTTTGTCTCCACCAGAACACAGATTTAATAATTTCCTTAAGATTGTTGCCAATCTGTGTTAAGAAAATCAGAAATTACTGGTTCTAATAAATCATTCAGAAACACGAAGTATCTGAGAATTTTTATAACCAGTAAATAAGATGAACAGAGATAAAATTATTTTAATCTGTAAAAATGTACCAGAATCTGGAATACTCTTATTGAAATTTTCGGAAGAAAATCAAGTCCACTGAATTCACAGTGTCCCCTTAAGGAAATTATTCCCCTCTAGTATCCGAGTTTGATTTGGAATATAACCTCCCAGGGTAAAATGATTTTAATCAGTAGAGTATAGATACCAAAACTCTACTGTCAGCGAATCAATCCACAGCAGGAAAGTACACGAAGAAAATGTGATTTTAAGAAGACCAAAAAATTATCTCTCGATCATTTGCCAAAGCCAAAGCCAAAGCCAAAGCCAAAGCCGAAGCGACCGAGCGACGACGACGACGGCGCGAGGGGGGGTCCCTCTTTCCAACCCTTTTAACAATTAATAGGAGTGTTTATTTATTTAAACTCTCCTATTTTCCTTTCCATTACCGATGAGGGACTATTGCCTTTTTCATTAAAGCATTAGAGGACTTTTCAAGTTCCCAACCTTTCAAGTTCTAAACCTTTCAAATTCCTCTCCTTCCCTCTATTTCCCATCAATTCTTGCTACATACCCAACAGATATACGTTAATTATTACATATAATATATGCCATATGCTTTAGCGATATATTTTAACTATTTACTTTCTACATAATCAACCTTCAGTATACACATAAAAACTTCTTTAAAATTTGAACTAAAAGTATTTAGCAAGAATACTCTAATATATATTCAAGTGATTAATGAAAACATGATGCAATTTAAGTCTCTAGATAAAATACATAATTTTTTTTTATTTTGATTATATCACTTTAACTTGGTATAAAGTTTAAGAAAAATAATAAAGAAATTTTTTGAAATTTATAGGTTTAAATTAAAAAAGTGTTAAATGTATCAAAATTTTACCTTATGTCCCTAATTACTTGTCTAATTTTTCTTGTTTGCTTGTTCATTTTTAATTGTTTATTTAGACAAATTAAAAAAGAATAATTTTTTATCATACCGTCAATTAATTACTTTAATTTTTTTTTTTAAAATAGAACTTGTTGAAAATTTTAAAATTTTAATTCATTTATTCTTTATTTAACAGATGTAAAATAATAAATTCATTATGTCAATCATTAAATTTCTAAAAATAGATAAATAATAAAGAATACAAAAAATATTTGATCTTGTACCTCTTTGTTCTTTTTTTTGTTAGTTCAAGTGAGAAAAAGATTGAGAGAGAATTATTTATAAGGTATCAAATCAAATTCTCATCAACAAAATTAGTCGTATCAAATTGGCGGGATGAACTGAAATTGAAAATATTAAAATGGATTAAGATAGAAGTTGGATTGGATCTTGACCCGTCCAATACGTTGGGCTCAAATGGGTTTAAAAACGGGTAGGCTCTTGACCCGTTCAATTTGATCCAATTAATCTCAATAATTTAACATATTGATATTTAAATTTTATAATCACAATTTGAATTTTAGCTCAATTTTTTTTTAAAAAAGTAACAAATGGATAGATAAATCTAAAAGATGCTAAATAGATAATAATTATACTTAAATATAGAAACATATCTTGATAAAAAATTTTAAAACGAATTGAAATTGAAAATTAAATTTGCTCAATTAAGCATTCTTTTCAAATGGTTTAGATTTCACTTTTGACACAAACAAAATATAAAAGTTAAAAATAGTGAAGGAAAAAAAAATATTTGTAGGGATAGAAGAAAAGCAGAGGATGAAAAGTTGCAACGTTGCGACACCGTTGTTCACAAACCGGCAACCATTTGAGCCACACTTCACATGATGATCACTATCACTCCACTCTCCTTCTTCTTCTTCTTCTTCTCTTAGCTCCGGCCATGAGAATCCTCACTTCTCCTTTCCCAATTTCCCCACCCATCATACCCAGAACTAAATTTCATCAATGCAGAGTTGCCATAAAACACCACCACCAAACTTCGATTTCAAATCTGAATTTTTCAGCGCCTCTCGGGATGCTATTCAAGAAACCCATCCCGAATTGCTCGATTTAGCTGATAATGGAACTCTGTTTCTCATCAAGAAGAACCAATTTGGACCCATTCCATCATGGAGAACCGAGTTTGTTGAACCAGAGGCTATTTGGCTGATCGGAACGAACCATCTTTCTATGGAATCGGCTCTGGATGTTGAAAGGGTTATCCGCACTGTCAAGCCGGAGAATGTGGTTGTGGAGCTTTGCAGAAGCAGGCAAGTACCTATCTCTGAAATTAGTTGATTTGTCTTCCAACTGTTTGTATAATTGCGAGAATGAAATAACTGATCTTCTTTTGTTAAAATTATCACATCCTGAGAAGACCCTCTTATGGGGTTACCTTATTGTCTCCATGAGCTATGACTATGCCATTCTTGCCCCTCCTAGTTGCCAACTGTTTGTATTATGAACTTGTTCAATCTCCATTTTTGTTTAACTTCACTTGTTGCAGAGTTCAGGGCTGGTATCATGTATACTTCTGACGATAGTGATCTCAATCAGCCGTTAAAATCAAATATGTTCTCTTTGAGTGGGAATGGATTTTTCGATGCTGTTGGTCGTAGCATTAACTTGGGTAATTACTAGCCTTTAGCTTTAATATGCTCTGTATACTTCTGGAGTATGATTTATCAAGCTAGCTATTTGATGTGATAGGGGGTCAAACTGCTCTAGCATTACGCATCGTGCTGGCACTTTTCTCTTCAAAAATGTCTTCAAGTGCTAATCGTTCTTTTGGAGATGAGGTAGTTCTGTGGACTGTGTAAGATGTTCTTCATTTACACTTCAGATATTTCCAAAGTCTTAGTGAAGTTCTGTTTCTGTTTGCAGTTCCGTGCTGCTCGAAAGGCTGCTGAGGATATTGGTGCTCAAATTGTATTGGGGGATCGGCCAATAGAAATAACTGTATGCTGCACTTACACTTAGTCCAATGTAAATTTCCTTTCCTAGGATACTTTTGGATTTTATGAAGTGGTAAAGTTACTTTTGATTTCTAGAGAAAACAATTCTGATGACTTCTTCTTTATATATTGGATGGACTACCTGGTCTTGCATGTAAAGCAAGACAAGTTAATCCATTTGATACTTCTTGTTTCTCTCAAGTGCGTCTACAATTTGGTCTTACAGCATTACATGTAATGCTAGAATGTTTATTGTTATTAACTTCTGTTGTCAGCTTGAACGAGCATGGACTTCACTAAAATGGAAAGAGAAGACGAGCCTTCTACTCTCTGTCTTTGGTGGAATAACCTCATCCACTGAACTATCAACAAAGGCGTTGAAGGTTTGCTTCTCGTATCTATGAAGTGTTTCTGAATACTATTGATGATTGTTACTCGTCAACTTTTTCAAGAAGTACCTCTTATTTGTACAGTACCTCAGTTAGCAAATTAATAGTCTGACAACCTAAGTGGCATCATCGATTATACATGGTTTGCCATCCGTATTGTCTTAAATGGTATAGCAATTACAAAATGGATTAATTGGAGCATGTGCTATTATGACATTGCCTGCTTTAGAAATGATTTACCGTTCAGAGCCTGAAGGACCAGTCCTCCTTCTCCAGCCAACACCACCTAAAAAGGCCAATACTAAAAGGAGAAAAAATGTTATCTGACCTTCCTTTTGTCTACTATTACTCTATTTTAAGAGCTTTGCCTGTTGTCTGCTGTCATCGGGGGGAAACTATGCTGATAACTACACATGCCATGCCATTCTATCCAATATTCTTGATTCTGTTTTCAATCTTTTCTATGTTGTGACAGGAATCAAGTTCTGATGATAGTAACTTTCAGCTGTATGAGAAATTAAGCTTTTCATATCCATCACTTCTGCAGCCACTCCTACATGAACGTGACACGGTTAGTTGCTCTCCCTCATGAACAGTCTCTAGTAACTCAGAACGAATGTTTCATCGGAAACAACCTTCTTGCTGATGGATATCATGGCAAAAAATGGACACGGTATTTTCAGGATAAAATTAAAAAAAGAAGTGCCATTTCACTGATCAAACCTTTTTCTTTTCCCTTTTGCTAGTGATTGTCTTTCCTGTTTTTCCATGTGATTGTTCCTTTAGTTTCTTGCTTGGTCTCTGAAGAGGAGCAAAGCTGTGAACAACTGTAAGCAAGTTGTTGGAATCATTGGGAAGGGTCACATGAATGGAGTAATATATTCCTTGGTGTCTGATCAAGGAAACTTGCGCTTTCGAGATCTAGCTGGGAAGAGTCCTTCAGGGGGACTCTCTGGCTGGACAACTACCATCTTTGGAAACCTAGTTAGAGACACTATAATTGGTGTTCTCCTGTGGCTATTGTATGAACAACTTACAAGTGGTTTGAAGTTGATTGATTAAACAACAAGACCAACTTTCGGACTCCTTGTATGATTCACAAACATTTTAGTTAATTCAAAGAATACTACTATCTGAACAATCATCCCAAAAGAACATTAAACGTTATTCTGCTTCTTCATTTTCGTGGAGCTTTTTTTCAAGCAAGGTAGCGGACAAGTCATCGAAGAGTTATGAAGAATGGAAATAATTTAACAATTATTATGTTAAGCTCTTAGATGGTAAATACAACAATATAGTCATGTTTTTTGGGGGATCCTTCTATACAAGAAAATTCATTGATTCTGGTTGGATTAGTTACAAGGAAGATCATTTTTCCACAAAATACTGACTTCTATAAAGTGTTTGGTGATCATAATAATACTTGATGAATCTGAAATATGATTCCTTTTTGGAGGATAACTTTTTTTTTTTTCGATTTCCAAAACGTTAAATTTTTTTTGGTCAAGTCGATCATGCTAATTCTGTTTTTATTATTTTTTTAATGTTTTATAAGGAGAATTTGATCTTAAAAAATGACATCCGGATAAATTAAGTTCTAGCTAAATGCTGTGTATAGAAGGATTGGATCACAATGGTCTATTATATACAATTTTGTCCTATATTTCTGGAAGAAATTATTTTCACAACTCAAATATCTTTTAATGAAATGAATCTCATAAATAGTTAATATGTTTTTCTTTAGTTTATATGATATTATTTTTCGTTTATGGAATCTCATGAAAATAATATTTTTTTATTTTATTTATTTGAGTGCATAAGTTTAGTATGCATTTATTCATTATTTTATAGATATAAGTTAAAAATATATTTTAAATATCCAAAAAGTAAATAGGCGAGAGAAAGTAAAATAATAATAATAAAAAAGAAATATGGAATGAAAAGGGGTTAAAGAAGGTTAAGACCATTTAAACCAATTGAATGGATAAATTGCAATTCCATTCATTTTGTTTGATCTATCTATTTGACACTCCTACTAAGTTTGATAAAGGAAAATCTTACATCAATACCAATGATTATAGAGAATAACAACCCTTTGATCAAACAATCGTTGAAAAAATCGACTCATAATTATAAATTATTCATATGTGTGACTGTATTTTTATTTTTCTTTCTTTTGATAAAGGTAAGTGAATCAATGAGCCCTAGCAGGGGCTACGAACTCTATTTTTGATGCAATAAGTATGTATTAAATCTCCATCTTTAGTTTATGAAATACTCAATTCTAATTTAATTAATAATAATATATATATATTTTTTTTAAAAAGGATGTAAACATTAGCTTTGTAAATATTTCTAATACACCGTGTACAAATTAGCATAGTTTAATTTTTTCATGATCCAGATCATTGTGATTGACATCCACATTATTTCTTCTGTGGGAGAATCACCACTACAATCCAAATCAAGCAACTAAACCAAAAAATTAAAATATTTAAGTTACGGAAGCAAGTTAAATAACTAAAGATTGAAGTTTCGATAAATTTTCAAAAGATCTAACAACTAAGTCCAATATATATATAATCTAAAAATTACAAAATGTGACAAAACTATTTAAAATAACTTGCAAAACTATATTTTTTTTTGTTTTGAAATTTTATAGAACTAATTATTTTAAATCGTTTGAGATCGAAGAAGCTCAAATTATTTTCTATGGGGGAGGGTCAAAATTGGGCGTCAACAGAAAAAAAAAGCAAGTGCAATATCAGTACACAACCACAATGTACAGGTGGGATCACATGACTATCCCAATAACTGCAACATATATAAATCATCCAACATAATAATAACATGCATACAAACGAACATATACAATATCATCAACATTTATTAATTTCTCAAATATCACATTTCTCAAATATCACAATTATATCAAGTTATTGGTCCTCTCATGAAACCTAAACACAAACAATTAGCATACATGAACGCGGTACCCAGTCCAATGTTTATGTTAGAACGTGACAAATGATCTCATATTTATGTCAAAACGTGGCAAGCGATCCAAGTTAGTGTGTCGAAATGCAACACCCAATCCATTCAACAAGCCATGATTACAATCACAAGTATATCCTCAAGATCATACAATTAAGTCATGATTCATGACATTAATCATTTATCTATCTCATTTACAATAAGTGTGATCAATAATGCAACATTCACATACATACACGTATTACATTGAAGCAAGAACAAACATATATCACAAAATCATGAGATCACAATCATCACCTACCCCAAAACAAGCTTGAAACCCTAGGAATCCTGATTCTTCTATTTTTGAATTCGTTCCGCTTGTTGTTGGTGTACAAACAATCATAATAACATGACAATCAATAAATAATCACTAATTACCTAACAATCTATAAACACCTAGATCAACCCATGATCCGTAGTATCCCAATTAAGACTTTTTCCACCATAGTTTCTAGATCAAAATCCTCCCCATCGATAATTATTCATTAGATTACGTTTTACGGATCGAAAAATGGATTGGGGGAGTGAAAATCTTACATTTACCCTCAAGAATGGTGGAAAACTATCAAGAATTGTCTCGAGTTCGTTCCTTAGCTCTAAAAATCGAAAAGTGCAAAATAAAAATATTTTGGGATTTATTTACGACTTTAAGTCGTGTTTGGCCCGCCATAAAGGCCCTTACCCTGCTACAGCGGCACCACCAAAGCAACCAAAACCATCGCCTAAGAGACTTGCGCGAAAAAGTAAGCTATTTTAATAACTCCAAGACCACCCCCCCCCCTCCCCATTTCACAACACATTCTTGACCAACGACAACAGAAATTTATCGTTCGCACTAAGATCAATTCTGAGAGTTGTAATCACCCGAATTCGATTATGTAAAGTCGTACGGATTCTTTAACGACTTATTTAGCTATTTATGTAATCAAAATCATAATTAAATCACTCGATTGTTACCATATTTTCCTACGCCTAAATGACTCCTATTTCGTCTAAATCTAGACTAGATTGAGAAACTTCAAGTTACTACGAAAAAAATTTTTGACTCAAAAATTTTTCCGTTGACTTTTCTATAACGATGGAACTCGATCATTACAAACTTTCGTACTAATATCATCCGATTTAAATTTCTTAAACACTTTTTTGTAGGAAAATAATTATGAGTGATTTTCAAGAGAAAATTAAATGGTAATTCCAATTCTCTTTTAAATTTTAAATTAGATATCTAAATCTCTCTAAAAAAATAATATATATAGATATCCAAATCACTCTTCTTTCTTCTTTCTTTTTTTCTTTATAAATCATGAGTGAGTTGTTATTCTTTCCTTTTCTTTTTAGTTGTTACATTGCATTTTTTGAGTTAATTTGACTAATTTTTTAAGATATATTAAATTACATGAATTTGATGTTTAAAATAAAAATTAGATATTAAAAAATATTTAAAGGAAGGGAGGGGGGGGGGTATCATGATAAACTAAAATTGAATTTAAGAACTAATTAAGCTAAATAAACTCTATAAATATGTATATTTCTTTACAGAGTTAAAAAATTAATAGTTAAAATTTAATTAACTTAAGACTAGGCAACGGACAGAACGGGATCACTGGACATGAAAGAACCAGTATTAGATCAAACCGGGACGAGTTTACCGGTTTGTTGTCCGGTACTGGATCGGAATTAATGGGATGGATACTCAATTCCGTCCCGTCCCACTATATACCGAAACGGATCGGAATAGAACGGGATGAGATAAATAAATATTTTTTTTGAATTACGAAAATATGAATACTTTTTTTATTTTCCTAAGTTTAAATTAATAGTTTTCAAATTTATAATGTAATTTTTTACTTAATTTTATTTTAAAGACTTTTTTTTAAAAAAAATTTACTTATTAAATTTGCAAGTTAAGTCTAATTAAGTTTTCAGATCTTTTGAAGTTTATAAGCTATTACTTATTATTTATTAATATGTTATAATTTACAAGTTATATTTATAACTAGTAACTTAAATAAATTAAATTTGCAATTTTAAAAAATTAAATAAAAATAAGGATAAACAATTACACAAATTAAAAAATATCAATTTAATTTATTTAAATTTGTATTACAAATTACAATTTCAATTTACAACGTAACTACTATTAGAGTGTATATTTACGCAGCCACCTTCTAGGAAGGGTTCTGTTTCAACTAATCTCGAATGTAATACTAATAGGGGGTAGTTGGGTTACTCGAATAGTATTTTTATTTAATATAAAATACGGACAAGGGCCTAAAATACTCTTAAAGTATTGAAAATGGTATAACATTACCCTTCATCCACCTATTGGCTCCAAAATGCCCTTTGCATCCACCCATTGACTCCAAAATACTCTTTTCATCCACCTTTGGATTCAAAATTGACCATTTTTTAATTGTTTTAAAATTAAACTCTTTAAATATTTTTTTAAATACTGGGCGTTCAACTATTAATTATAATTTTAATTTATTAATATAATTTATAAATCAATTCACTACCCACTCATTACTAACTAAACCTCACTCAATTAATAATTCAATTATAATATCAAAATCGTCATAAACACTACTAAAACACGATGAAATTATAGATTACTGAAAAATGACATTCAAAATTATTCGAGTTCGAATCGAAGCCCAAATTAAATTTAGGTTGAGCCGCTTATTTAGGAGGACACTTTCTTTCAAAATTGAATTAGAAATTTATGATTAAAGGTAAATAAATAATACATCCCGAATTAATTCATGCACTTTTTTAAATATAATTTTATAAATATTTATGATTTATTTTAAAACCTTTAATATATTATTTTGAAAAAAAGTTACCTATGAAGTAACATCACATAATTGAGACGTAAGAATAATTAAGATGAACATATTCAGACTTTTAAGTTTATCGGTGATTTTTATGTAGCCACTTGAATGTATGATAATTTACTTCTATATTTTTTAAAAACACTCAATTGGCAGTAGCTTGCATTAATAATGTGACGGGTTAATTAATTTAGATGGATTTAATTAGTAATGGATGGGTAGTGGATTGATTTATAAATTACACTAATAAGTTAAATTATAACAAATAGTTGAGCGCCACGTATTTTAAAAAATATTTAAATAGTTTAAATATAAACTGTTAAATAAGTGGTCAATTTTGAACCAAAAGGTGGATGACAATGGTATTTTGGACCCAATAGGTGGGTGAGAAGGGCATTTTGAAGCGAATAGGTGGATGAAGGGTAATTTTGTACCATTTTCAATACTTTGAGGGTATTTTAGGCCCTTTTCCGTATAAAATATAAATTATAATTTATAAATATATAATATAAATTAATTAATAAGTATTAATTAGTCGAAACCGGACCGGAATCGAAATAACCGGGATAAACCCATATCGGTTCTGTGTCGTTTCGTGTGCCGGTTCAAAATGTCTTATTACGTTCCGTAGGCAATCGAATTGGGACGAAGCAAAACGATATCGATACACCCCGTTTCGTGACCCAGCATTAAACTAACTAAAATAAGGTCCTAATCATAGTTTAGATAATTAACGGAAAATGGCCTAAAATACCCTCAAAGTATTGAAAATGGTACAAAATTACCCTTGATCCACCTATTGGCTCCAAAATGCCCTTCCCACCTACCTATTGGGTCCAAAATAACCTTGTCATCCACCTTTTTGGTTCAAAATTGACCACTTATTTAACGGTTTTATATTTAAACTATTTAAATATTTTTTAAAATACATGGCGCTCAACTATTTGTTATAATTTAACTTATTAGTGTAATTTATAAATCAATCAACTACCAACCCATTACTAATTAAATCCTCTAAATTAATGAACCCGTCACATTATTAATGCAAGCTACTGCCAATTGAGTGTTTTTAAAAAATATAGAAGTAAATTATCATACATCCAAGTGGCTACATAAAAATCACCGTTAAACTTAAAAGTCTGACTATGTTCATCTTAATTATTCTTACGTCTCTATTATGTGATGTTACTTCATAGGTAACTTTTTTTCAAAATAATATATTAATGGTTTTAAAATAAATCATAAATATTTATTAAATTATATTTAAAAAAGTGCATGAATTAATTCGGGATGTATTATTTCTTTACCTTTAATCATAAATTTTTTAATTCATTTTTGAAAAAAATTGTCCTCCTAAATAAGCGGCTCAACCTAAATTTAATTGGGGCTTCGATTCGGACTCGAATAATTTTGAATGTCATTTTCAGTAATCTATAATTTCATCCTATTTTAGTAGTGTTTATGATGATTTTGATATTATAATTGAATTATTAATTGAGTGAGGTATAGTTAGTAATGAGTGGGTAGTGGATTGGGTTATAAATTACATTAATAAATTAAAATTATAATTAATAGTTGAACGCCCAGTATTTAAAAAATATTTAAAGAGTTTAATTTTAAAACAATTAAAAAATGATCAATTTTGAAACCAAAGGTGGATGACAAAGGTATTTTGGAGCCAATAAGTGGATGAAAAGGGCATTTTGGAGCCAATAGGTAGATGAAGGGTAATTTTGTACCATTTTCAATACTTAAATGGTATTTTAGGCCCTTGTCCGGATAATTAAATCCTTCTTCTTAAACAACTCTTTTCATCCTTTTTGACAAATTTTTAATTTATACTACGACATATTTTTCCTATATATATCTTTCTTTTTTTAATTATTATTTTTCCTATATCAACACAGAACTTCTCTTAATTTATTTTTTTAAAAAAGACTTTTCTCTTTCCCATTTTAAAATATTAACTAAAAAAAATAAAATTGAAAGATCGACGGTAAGTTAATAGTTTAAAAAATAATAATTGGTAGATAGATACAATAATTATAGAAATGATAATATATAGTTGTTATTGTGTGATTACTAAAAGATTTGGAAGCAAAATTAATATATGAAATATTAATGATTTAAATCATACATAGTTAGTCTTACTTTAATCAATTAAATCTTATTAATTTTGACTTATGTCATGGTAAGTTATTGTAGCTTTTATTTATAGTCAGTTGACTATAATTATTAGAGCAAAAAAAAAAAAAGGTAAAGAAATAAATAAGTAGCTTAAAGGAAGTGGCAAAACTTGGTAAAAGAATCTACTTAATATTTTTCCTATATCAACACTAAACTACTTTTCAATTTTTTTTCCCATTTCAAAATATTAACTAAAAAAAAACACTAAAAGATCAATGGTAAGTTATAAATTTAAAAATATATATATAATTGGAAGATAGACATGATAATTGTGGGAAAGATAATATATAGTTATTATTGTATAATTATTAAAAAATTGAAATCAAAATTAATATATGAAATATTAATTATTTAAATCATAAACATAGTCAGAGTCTTACTTTAATCAATTAAATCTTACTTATTAAGTTTAACTTATGTCATGGTAAGTTATTGTAGCTTATATTTTTAGTCAGTTGACTATAGTTATTAGAACAAAAAAGGTAAAAAAATAATTAAATTGCTTTAATTTTAACTTATGTCATGGTAAGTTATTGGAGCTTTAATTTATAGTCAGTTGACTATAATTATTAGAGCAAAAAAGGCAAAAAGATAATTAAGTAGATTAAAGAAATTACCAAACTTGGTAAGCAAATGTAAGTAATTTTTGTGCAAATATATCAAAAAGGAAAAAAATTTAATAAGTTACTTAAAGAAGTGGCAAAACTTGATAAGCAAATGTAAGTAGAATTTTTATGGAAAATTACTAAATAAATAGGTATATATATATACTAAAAAAGGAAAAAAAAAACAAGTTACTTAAAGGAAGTGACAAAACTTAGTAACCAAAAAAAAAATTGGAGTGTTTTCATTAATTATTTTTTCTTTATAAATAGTATCCTTTAACAAACAAAAAAAAATACACATCTAAAACACATACTACCAATTTTTATGATTTAACTAAATTGAACTTTTTAAAACTTTGATGATTTCTTCTTTTGGAGGGAGATCATCAATGGAGGTAGAAAATGAGTGCTATGACAATGAAATTTTAGAAAAAATAAGCATTTTGGTGGTTGATGATGATACTAGTTCCCTTCTCATTACTTCTGAGTTACTCAAGAAGGAAAATTTCAAAGGTACTCAATTGACTTCCCTTTTTCATTTTCCTAATTTTGTGAGTGTTACTTGATAAAGTATGGTTTTTTTTTTGCTATATTATTTTCTTGTTACAATTGACATCTACTAAATTAATTAAAGGGCTATTTGAATTTGATCAATTGCTGTCAACTGGTATCGGTACAACTACGAATCTCTTGTTTTCTTTGTTTACAACTGGCCTTACTTAAAATCTTCGTAAGATTGGATTTATCTTACATTGTATAAAAATTACTGAAAAAAATATTATTTTTTAATTTTAGACATGGTAATTGTGAATCGTGATAAACTAAATGTTTTGATAAATAGAAATATAAGGAGGCGAGATGTTTTGTGCATCATGGATGAAACATAAGGTAAAGATGTTTTACATGTCGCGGAGTAAGATGTACGCGTCAAGACATGTGTGGGAGACACATGAGGAAAAGGGAGGTTCGATGCACATGAAATTAGTATACTACTAAGAAAACAAGATTTAGCGATGGATACATTCTATAGCTAAACAACAAAATTCGCCGCTGATCCTATTTAGTGATAAATTTTAGTTAACCATCGACGAAGTTCATAACTAATTTCAATGTTTTTTAATTGTATACTCTATAACTAAGAAGAAAATTTTACAATTTTTTTTTGTCAATTTTCTAACTCTGTTGCTGATCGTGAATATTTATTTTTACCTTTAATATATAGAATGAGTTCTTAAAACGGATTTAAAATTTATTAAATGCATTTATTCGGACAAAAAATGTGCCAGATTAAAAAGAAAATATACACAAGAAATTTAACAATCTAAGAATAATTTATAATAAATCAATTCGTCAAACCTATAAAACATCACATCTTATATATATCCTTCATTGATCATAAACTTAATCAAAAGCCGATACATTGTAATAATGTAAGTAAAGTACAATCATGTTTAAAAACAGAATGATTACTTATGATAATCACAATCTATCTTTAATTAGCATATGTAAATATTGTTCACTTCATCTAATTTCTTTCTTTTCCTCAAATGATTTTGGAATTTTATTCAATATATATGTATGAAATATCAATCGTTCTATCTTTTTCAAGTAATCTTTGCTTATTTAAAATAATTAAATGATTGGTTTTTAATTTAGTTGTGACAGTGAAGAACGCAAATGAAGCTCTGAGTACCCTTCAAATCAATGAAAACTCATTTGATTTGGTGATCATAGCGGTGCGCATGCCCGTAATGAACGGGATTCAACTCCAACAACAAATAACAAATGGGTTTAATATTCCCGTTGTCCGTGAGTTTCTAATTCTTTATATTCTTAAAAAACATAAAATATTTTTGGGGAATTTTTTTCCGATGATATTTCCAACTTAAATTTTTTATATTGTTTGAATATGAGCAGTTATATCAGATGATAAATCAGAGTGTGGAATTATACAAGGATTTGAGAGTGGTGCTGTTTTTTTAATGGTGAAGCCCATATCACAAAATGATGTACATGAGTTATGGCAATATGCAATCATGCAAAGGAAGAAGAAGAAGAAGAATAGAGAAACACAGAGTATTGTTCAAGAAAATACTACTGAAGAATTAATTGTTGCTGAAAATGTAACAACAACACCAAAGAAGACTAGGCTTGTTTGGACAGAGTACCTTCACAGCAAATTCTTGGAAGCCATTACAATACTTGGTTTGAAGAGTAAGCCTTTTCAATATATATCTATATATATTACTCGAGTTTATGTTTTATATATAATATAATCATTCAACAACGTCTCTATACAACAAAAATATATTATCAGGTCATTCAACAGTTATCTACATTTTGTTTCGCAGGGGCTCAACCGAAGAGAATTTTAGAACTTATGAACATCCCTGAATTGACTAGAGAAAATGTGGCCAGTCACTTGCAGGTTCACTACTTTTAATTAACTCAATTATGATTATGTTTTTTTATATATATAAATATAAACGTAAATATGAAGAAACGGTTTAGATATTTGATCCAATTAATTATTTCTTGATCTTTTTCATCTTCTGTTTAGATTTGTGAAAATGCATACTTTTCACCATAATAGAAAACATAAATTTCACTTAATGCAATCAGTTGCATTATTATTAAAATTAAGTTATTGAAATTGTGCTTGTAAATTTTGCAGAAATATCGTCTTTACTTGAAAAAAGTCACTGCTCCAATTGATACTAGTCGAAAGCCGATATCTAAATCAAGGATTGGTAATGCAAGGAAAGCAATTCAGCTCGCTGCAACCTCAACTCAACAACTTATGACAGAAAATTCAAACTCTGTGACTGCTCATAATGATGAGCTTGTTGCTCCTTTTCAGCGCGATCCAAATGATAAGATATTCGCGGACATGTTGAGTTATCATCTGAGTCGAGAGTATTGTGACAGGATAAATAATTTTTATTCTATTATGAATTCAAATATGCAGATAACAAATACTTTCAACAATGTTCAATCTTCTACTATCATGGTACATATTTATATGATCTTTCACTTAGTCTTATTTATTTTGATGATCTTTAGTATACATTTTATTTTACATCTTGTAGGAAAACAATAATATAGAAGAGGGGACAAATCTTAGCTTCGTTGATGGCAACAATCAATACCAACAAGCTTATTTTCCATGGGTTAATCATACATTAGATCAGGCAAGTTTAAGTTATATCTTATATGATAATCAAAGTTCTTATATACTTGTATTTTATCATACATTACAATTTTTTTAAAAAGAAATATGCAATTTTACAAATTTAAGCAAGTTCAGGCTGAGACAAATTATTACTCTCTCCGTTTCCAAAAGAATGACCTCTTTCTTTTTTTGGTAACAACTTTTTACGTAGGATGTTTAAGGCCACAAGATTAAAGGACAATTTTGTACATTTGACATAACTTTAAATTAGGACGACGTGATCAAAAATCTTCTTTATTACTATATCTCTTAAGTGATGTTTGTCGGTTAGAGAACTCCCACATAAGTTAAATGTATTTATATATATACACATCAGTTTAGTTGTATTTTTACATACATCTCAGAGTTAATTGTATCCTTGTATACATTTAGAGTTTACAACATGTTTTCAAACAACTTTTCTGTATATTGCACTTGTTCTTAAATTGCTTTATATTGAAATGAGTTAGTTATATTGAGTTATGTTATTCATGAGTTGAGAAGAGCCAACGTAAATGTTCCTTCTTACTCTCTTCAAGCTTAAGTTGTTTTAGCTTTCCAACTCACATACTCGTATTTTCAGTATGCTGATGTCAGTTGGCCTACATCGTATCATGATGCAGACGCAGGTAACGAGGATCGGCACCCAGCGCACTGGTGATCAAGTTGAGCACTCCAGAGTCAATTGGTGAGCCTCATTGCATTTCGGGGGCTCCTTTTATTGCTTTCAGTATGTTCTTTATTAGAATGTTGTGGGGTCTGTCCCAACATCCATCTCAGTTTTAGAGGCTTCATAGATAGACAATCAGATTTTATAATCCTTTAGTCTTTTCATTTTCTTTCTATTTGTTAAGACTTGGATTGCCAGTTTTGGCCAGTTGAATGTATAATCATTAAAACATTATCAGTTTTTATCAATTAGTTGAGTTATTGATCATTACATAACTATGTATATTATGTTCTATTGAGTTAAGTAAATCAGGCCAAGGGTCCGCTCGAAAGTAATGATCTTCGAGTGTTGGCCACACCCAAGATATAGACTCGGGGCGTGACATTATGTTTTCTTATTTTTTGTGTAGCAAAATATTTACGGTGATGTCACTTTAAAAGAAAAATCGTTCCAGTTTCAAAATGTTTACGGTGGTGTCACTTGAGGTAATTTTTCATATAACTATATTTAATCTTTAATAAAATGTACTCTAAAATATAACATGTAGAGTTAGACGAATTTTTTAAAAAATTGTACACATACTTTCATTTTTCTTTGCATTATATGTTTCTTTTTATTCACTTTTCCTCACAGTGTTAAATAGTCGAGATGGTTATATATTTTAAAGAGAAAAGAATTTTCTATTAACTTGACATGTTAATTTTTAATTTAATTATTTCTTATATTTTTATAGAATACAAATAATTATTTTATTTTAAAGGTTAATTCTTTGTTGTGTACAATAATTCAATAATAAAATATATAATTATATCATAACTTATGAAAACATAGTTAATATAATTACAACCTAAGAGCCTCTAGTGTTTCAACCACCTTTTAGTAAGCGTACTTCACATCACTAGATCACAAGAAAACAAACATCTAATTACATACTTTTGAAATTAAAAACTGACATCTAAGTGTTTTTTTAGTGTCTTTCAACAGGACCCGGGTGATCAGTTGAACACCCTTCGTCGAAAAATTATATCGGATATATAGCTAAAATATAATCTAATATCTGGATATATAATTAATTGAACACTCTTTAAAATAACAAAGCCGGTTAGTTTAGTAGTTGGTGTAGTCATTTATCTCATGGAGGTTTGAGGTTTCATTTCAACTAGCTTTTTTTAATACAAATCTCTTTTTAAACAAAAAACACATAAATTTTTATGAACCTACTAAAAAATCTCTTTTTCAACCAAAAAAAAAAAAACACAGAAACTTTTGTGCACCTACTCATCGCTAAAAAAAAATGTTTTGTGTGCTCACTATGCTAAAAAATTATCGACTCTTTAAAGATTGAACACCCTTGATGAAATTTCTAGCTCCGCCACTGTCTATCAACATGTATACCCTTTGACATATTTAACTCAGGCTGCTGTACACTTGCTTGTTGAAATATTTTGCCATATGTAGTAAATCATCGCCCTAAAACTGATGCTACTATCTCTTTTTGGAACTATTTCCATCTTCAATATGCAGGAAGAACATTACAGAGATATTGATTAATGCAAAAGAAAAAACACCTCATCCTGATATATAATTTCCCCCAAAATTCAGAATCTGAGGTAATTTTTCATATATTTATATTAATATTTGATCATAGAAAATGTATTTTAAAAGTTTCTACTTACACATTTGTCTTTTTAATTTATTTTAGCAAGGAAAGCTGAACAATTTTTGTCAATCAACTTTTTTGTCGAGCTTGGATTATGGTGGTCAGAAGACAAAGGGAATCTAAAAAGTTAATATCCAGTGGAGATTTTTTTACTAGTATGTAATGGTAGACTTTTCCGTTACATAACAAAAAAACAAGTTTGATTTTTATATTATGGATATCGTACTTCAATCAATTGATTTGGATTAATTGAACTTTTTATATATTTTACTTTATTAATAGTTTGGCGTGATAGTTGATAGAAGAGGTCAATAACTCTTGGCTATAGAGGTGATAAAGGTTTTGTTAGCTTTGTCCCTTAAAGCAAGATCATTAGCACAAAAAATGGGGAGAATTTAGGACCTCGAGTTGAAATTTTTATATATGAGTTCGAAAGACATATATCAACTTGATAATTAATATGGTTGAGAGCATTTCTATACATAGAATAAAAATATACGGGGATAGAGGATCCCCTTGGCGAATACCTTTGGTAGAGTCAAAGAAATCAGTTTTTGTACCATTGATTAAAATAGCCATAGGGGGTGATGATATACAAGACATAATAAGTTTCAATATTTTCGGGGAAGCTTAAATAAACAAAAGCTGTATAGATAAAGAGTCATTCAAGTTTATCGAACACTTTTTCGAGATCCAATTTGAGCATAAAGTTGCCCATTTCAAAATTATAATTTTAAAAATTGTTCATAATTTCTTTGATAACAATATTATTATCAACGGGCCGTCTTCCCTTTAAAAGACTAGATTGAAAGGGGCCAATTATTTGTTGGAGATAAGGTTTTAATCGAAATACGATGAAATAATTTTATAGATAGTATTGCAAAAACCTATAGGTCTAAAGTTACGGAGTTTATTAGAATTAGGGGTTTTAGGAATTAGACACAAATAATTTTGTTTGATGGTGGAGGGAATATCAAGATTATTAAAACAATCATGAATAAACTTTGTAACCGAAGGGCCAATTATATCGCGTCAAACATATTTAACAAGAAGATCCCCTTGAGATACTTTGTCACCAACATAATGAAAGTCAACATCAATATGCTTGGAACGATCGTGGAACACTGGATTGCGACACATATATGTTGAACTGACATTGTCACAAAATACACGAATTGGTTGACGAAGATATATTCCAAGCTCACAAAGAAGATGACGAATCCAAGTAATTAGCAAATGTATAAGCAATTGCTCTGTATTCGACCTCTGTAGATGACTTAGAAAACAGTTGGTTGCTTCTTTGCACGCCAAGATATGAGATTTGATCTCAAGAACACCGCATATCCATCGTAGATCGGCGAGTATCAGGATAATCAACCCAATCAACACCGGAATAGGCCGTGACAATAAAATTGGATGAAGAGGCACGCAGAAATAAACCATGTGTCGGTGTACCCTGCAAATATCTAAAAATACACTTGACACAGTGCAAGTGAGTAGTTCGTGGAGCATGCATAAACTGAGAAACAATATTAACTGCATAGGCAATATCAGGATATTAATCAATAGATGTAGAGTTTGTTTTACGTAGGGTGGTGAGTTGTCGTTTCAAGTCAAGTGATTTGCTTGACTAGCATACATGTAACGACTATTTAAAGATAGCCAAATATTATGAGACGGGGGTAAAAGATGGACATCAACAAGAACCTCTCGTGATAAGGTAGCAAAACTCCATGATCTGACAATTTGATCTACTCGCAACCATGAGCGGTAGTTGGGATTAGGCTGCTGATTCCCAGAATAATCTTAAATAAATGGACTTGGAGGTTTAATAGAGCCATCAACAAATTCAAGTAAATCATGAGAAATCAAAAGAGAGGTAAACTGAGTTCTCCACGTCAAATAGTCTTTGACAGATTTAAGTTTGATTGTAACGAGATTCATAATATTTGGTGCAACAAGAGATGTTGATGAAGAAAAGATGGGATTAAAATTAGTAGAGCATGGAGAAGCAAAAGGAAAGCCACTAGTACTGCCAAGAGACGTGGATAACGCTTGACCTGATAAAGAAGTTGGTATAGAGACCAAAGGAGATGACACAGATGAAAGAGAAAAAGCGGATGACAAAGAAGTTGTGGACATGGTAGAAGTAGTAGAACTGATATCAACTGTAGGAATTGAAAGAGAAGAGACTGTTGAAATAACAGGTTCCGAGCTAGAAAGAGGCTGAGTAGCCATGGCTGAAACGAAAACAAGGGAAGAGGCAAAAATAAATAAATAGCGTGGGCTAGATTTGGACTTCTGATACCATAGAGAGTTTTGATAATAGCTCGTTAATTTTAAGAGCCTGCATTACATATATTTATAACAAGGATACAAGAATCCTAGATATACTACAAATCCTAGTTATACATCAATATACTAGACAATCCTAAGAGTCCTAATCTGATAAATATAAGAGTCCCAATAGAAGAAGCGCGTGTTATTATATCCCTCATTAGCCAATTAATCTTTCAATAATCTTCTTCGATTTTCAAAATATTATTATACTCAATTCTCAGAGTATGATCAAAATTCTTAAGGATGGGGAAGTTTGGGGATTTTCGGATTCCTACTAGACGAGCTAAAATATTAAGACTTCTTTTTTCTAACATCACCAAATGAAAGTTTACTCCAAATCTGAAGGGTTTTTCGGAGTTTTTGATTGGCTTGCATGAGGTTTCTATTAGACCAACAATTATGAACTAGAGTAGGGAATTCTTGATACGTGCACCTAATAAATTTCAAGACGAAAATTAGAAATATGGAGATTTTGTACGATAAAGAGAGATTGTCTAACAGTAACAATATATAAAACTTTAACTCCTTTATCAAAATTAAGTGGTAAAATACTATTATTAGCTAGTTTGTTTCCTCCAAAATTCCCATCAATACTAACAAATATCTAAGAGGAATACTCGATGGGAACTAAAAATATTAACTTTTGACAAACTTATAAAATCAAAATTATTGATTACATAAAGGACCATTTTCAACTTACCTATAACATAATAGACTAAAGTATTATTTCATTCAATTGTTGTGGCAGTTAGAAAAGAAAAGAAAAGAAATGGAGGACTGGAAAAAGTAATTTTCGCTAAAGTATAATAAAACCTGACTTTTCAAAGATATTTTTCGCTCGGCCTCCGCGTCTCCTCTTTGCTGTTGCAGTTAGGGTTTCTTCAAGACAAGGTAAAAACATTCAATCTTCTTCTTCTTCTTCTGATTGTTGATTTGATTCACATTTTTCTTCAATTCACTATTCGAGAAATGAAATCACTAATATATCGAACGAAAATGTCAATTCATTTCTTTAAAATCTTATAACGGTAGAGTTGATTTGTTGCAACTTTTATTTTGTGACTTTTTGATTTCTTAGTTGCTTGAAACATTATATGTATAGCTCCTATTCGGTTGTTGAATTGATGTTTTGCAACTTTTATTTTGTGGAGGTAGTGACTTTGCATGTGGTGTGCATTTTTTAAATTAACTGCAAAATTTAGGTTTTTGTGTAAACAAGTTTTATAATCTTGCTCATTCAAATTGGGTGTGTTTTGAACTCACCTATGTTCGTCTATTCTTTGAAGAGTTGAGATGATTTTTGCTAAACCAAATTAGGGACTGTTGTGCCATCTTATTAAGAAGGCATACAAGGGTGTGACCTAGTGGTTAATGAAGTTAGAATACAAATAGAAATTCTAGATAGAGAACAGAAAGTAAGTGATTTCTTGTCATTTGCCTAATTCTTGGTTGAAGAAGTTACAACGTACATGCACTGGTGGGATTGTGGGATCATGCAGGTATCCCGTGTAATAGCAAGGTCTGTGCAAGGTGGACCAAATACTACTGTTATTAGAAAATGGAATTAAGAAGAAATTTTAGGATAATTCGTTTGACATATAAAACTTTTGAGATAGCGAGTTTCAGATCTTTAGGAGAAAACTAGGTGCCTATTAGATTTGTTACGAGTTATAGGTTTTGACTTGGAATTGAGATCATTTTAAGATGATTTTATTCTAAGCTAGTAATTTATATTGTAAAAAGGGTGCTTGCCTGGTGCCACAGGCAAAGGGTCAAATAATCCTCCCAGGAGATGGGAGTTTGATTCCAATTCGTGAATAATCTCAAGCCACTGATTTTTTACATTGTAAAAGGATCGATCATATAGCAATTTATGTACAAACTGTTTTAGGTGTAGCTAACATGATCTAACTGATAACTTAATGAATGGAGCACATCTCCTTTCTAAAGGATGCTAAGTTGCTCAGAAACTCTCCAAAAATGTTGTTGCACCAGTGTCAGATCCTCCAAAAATCACTACTTTTGAAGGATCTGTCACGCACCTAACTGCATTTTCGAGGAGTCACATGAAGGATGCATGTTCACTTTAGGATTGCCTGAACGGAAGGGTGTAAGCTAACTCTGAACACAATCCATGGAAAACTGTTAAATGTTCAACTTTTCTGCTATCAAAAAAAAATATCACGTCAGTTATATAGTTAGATGAAACTGCTCTTTTCATATTATCTGTAGCCATACACATCTACTTGTCTCCTTTCAGGTTTAGCAGTCCCTGACATCTTCTGTTCAGGAAGGATGAGGCCAATTTTCTGTGGTAACTTTGAGTTTGAAACCAGACAGCCTGAGCTGGAAAGGCTTTTCAAAAGATACGGGAAGGTTGATAGGGTGGATATGAAGTCTGGTAAGATTGTAACACATGTCAATTTTCTTTCATTGCCACTTGTCTTATTTCTAACCTTGTTCTGTAAATTTTCCTTTTTTGAATATGATGGACCCTGTTGGCGAGTTTAAGTTGTGGCGATAACTTGTTACGGACACTAACCCGTGGATTCATGGTGTACCATCTCTGATATAAACTTATATGTACTTTTGATTAATTGGGTGTCTTGTTAGGTGTTAACTACTTGTATGTGAGGCCTCCCCATTGAGGTCTTGTTATTTTCTTTTGTGTATCTTAGAAGTTGGAAATGCAATTCTTATTTCTTAGTACATGCTCATGTTACTGCCGGTGAGTTTCTTCCTGCAGTAGGTACCTGGGTTTGATTTCATCTACTAGGGTAGTTGTTTACATAAACGAATTCTTTCTTCTGTATAATCTTTATTCCTTGTGTCTTGTTAACTATGGGCAATAAGCACTATTGCATCAGATGGTCTGGCCAGGTGTTATTTTGCCAATTGTTCATCAATCCGAGTAAGACGGAGCCCACCACTATTGACTACCGGTAAAACTGGGCCAGATTATGTGAAGTCTGTGTCTTGCTATGTTCAGCATAGCAAGAAACGATAAAGCTGATGGTTGCAAAACGATTGAGTGATGAAATATGAACAAGGTTATTGCATCCCTTGGCCCGCTCTGTGTTTCAGTGCTCAAATGACCGCAAAGTGGTTTGATGTGGATGCTGCATTCCCATCTTTACATGGTGGCTTTGTTGGATGGAAGATCCAGTCAATCTTATTTGGCTCAACAGCAGAAATTTTGTTGAGTTTTGGTGGGGTATTAGGATATGTTTACTGAAAAAGTATATTTTTTTAAGTGTAGACCCCCATACTCAACTGATTCTTTGGCGCAGGATAACATTGCAATGTCCATACCCATTGCTGATGGACGGTGTATTTCATGTCCTGACTGTGACAAGTTTCTCTTCTTGTTTCAACAAGAGCTCTCTGATCCATCATGGCATCACAATTACATATTATTCTCAGTCACTATGCCCTCCATTCCTCGTGAATTTTGCCCCACCTTCATTTTCAGACTTGTCACAATTCCGACCTCGAAGCTGAGGCTGCAGTTTAAAATGGAGAAGGCACTCTTTAACATTATCCCATCATGTGACATCCACCTTTCCCTGGCATCTTTAGTCCACCATTGAAGGTCTGTTGCTGATTTTGATGGTGTCAAAGTTTGTCGATTTGACAAGAGTGATTGTAATGCAATGAAATGCTAGCTAGATGGTTTGCACATTTACTGGATAAAGTTATCTTTCTTTTTTTTTTGTCGAGCATTTATGATTAGTGGAATCCTTCTTTGGGGGGTTCTTGTTGTCACCAACTGAGTTTTTGTTTAATCTTCAGTTTATTTCTTGCATCAAACTTCAGGTTTTGCTTTTGTTTATATGGATGATGAAAGAGATGCAAAGGATGCTATTCAGGGGCTTGACCGAATAGAATTTGGCAGAAAGGGACGGAGGCTTCGTGTTGAGTGGTCTAAGGTAATCCATTTTTGTGCCTGCTCTCCGTTCTTCACATGTGTGTTAATGCTGTGTTTTGGTCGCTGTGCTGCAGGAAGAACGGAGCAGGAAGCCTGAGGGTTCTAAAAAATCTTCAACAAGCTTCAGAGTTTCCAAGACCTTGTTTGTCATAAATTTTGATCCATATAATACTAGGACAATGGATCTGGAAAGGCACTTTGATCCATATGGAAAAATACTCAATATAAGGATCCGAAGAAATTTTGGATTTATTCAGTTTGAGACACAGGAGGATGCCACTAGAGCCCTGGATGCTACAAATATGAGGTATATGCCTTTTTCAATTTTTGTTGTAATTGGCCATGTAGTTTCTAAATTTGCTCATTAGTTTGACCTGAGCCTTCACTTGACTGCTTATTACTTGGTTAAATGCAGTAAGCTGATGGACCGAGTTATCACTGTGGAGTATGCAATCAAAGATGATGATGATAGGAAAAATGGATATGGTCCTGGTAAAACCTATAATCAATCACCCAGAAGAGGTTATGACGGTGGTCGATCTCGTAGTCCACGTGGAAGAGATAGGCGGAGT
Source organism: Solanum peruvianum (assembly GCA_027705065.1). NCBI lineage: Eukaryota > Viridiplantae > Streptophyta > Magnoliopsida > Solanales > Solanaceae > Solanum > Solanum peruvianum. The sequence goes on along the minus strand of JAKWJD010001757.1, from coordinate 3,729,507 downwards.
CCAGACTATGGTCGTGGCCGAGATCGGCCTAGTCCAGACTATGGTCGTGGTCGAGATCGGCCAAGTCCAGACTATGGTCGTGGTCGAGATCGGCCAAGTCCTGACTATGGTCGTGGTCGAGATAGGCCTATTTCTGACTTCGATCGCGGTAGAGATCGGCCAAATTCTGACTTTGGTCGTGGTAGGATCAGCTAAGTCCTGACTATGGTCGTGGCCCTAGTCGAAGTCCTAAGCACAGGGAAGGGAATTCTGAGTATGGCCGTGGCCATAGTCCAGCTGTAGGAAAGGAGAGAAATCCTGGTCATGGGAATGTTCGTAGCCCTAGCCCTCGTAGGGAAAGAACAGGTCCAGGAAATGGTCTTATGAGCAGTCCACTGAAAAACATAAGTCCTGGTTATGGTGATGGACCCAGTCCTAGTGCTCAGAGGGAGAGGAGAGATAAATATAGCCCGGATGGTCATAATCGTGGCAGCAGCCCAGGTCCTAAACCTGAACCAGTAGGAAGTCCTGTACGTGATGGTAGGGGAAGTTCAGAGTGATGCAGGAGGTTTGCACCTCACTAGTTTACTTTCCTTTTGTCTTGCCTTTCTTTTGGTATCTCTGTGCTCTGTTGCCTGTTCTCATTTTTTATGTCATTGATGCAGTCGTTCGCCTCCAGCTCGGGAAAGATCGCGCTCCTGATTTGCTTGAAGCTGTTTTTATACTTTGAAGTAGTATCTGTAGGATGGTTATGTTGAAAGTGGTGCTTGTAGAATTACATCTTGAAGTTGCTTGGAACATCAAAGTGCGTAGCATGTGGGTTTTAGAACCAATGTATTATACCTTGGGAGATGGTTTTTGCTCTTGGAAGTGATTTAGAACTGGTACCGTGTATCTGTGTTGTTTACTTGATACACCCTTTTCCATTAGATACTGATCTGGATAAGACATGGGCCGTGGAAGTGATTTAGAACTGATAGCGTGTATCTGTGTTGTTTACTTGATGCACCCTTTTCCATTTGATACTGATCTGGTAAGACATGGGCCATATATAGTTTTTGCTGGTGGAAGTGATTTAGAACTGCTACTGTGTATCTGTGTTGTTTACCTGGAACACTTTTCCATTTGATACTCTGATCTGGTACTTGGGCCATATCAATTCTTTGCTTGGCTTCAGCAACAAATTTTGTGTACCCCCACCGCCTCAATGTGATTATCAATGTATTGTACACTCAAGTATGTGGCCTAGTGGTCAATGAAGTAGTTGTTAGGTATCTGGTGTTGGTGGGAGATGTCAAAGTATCCGGTGGAATTAGTAAACTAATCTTTAATATTGATTAAGTATGAGTTACTATATTACAGGACAATTTTTAGAGTTTGCAATAGTGAGTTTTGTTATTGTATTGTAGGTAGATATTATTATAACTCGTTCTAGTGGTTGTCAGTTACATGTAGCTAAATATTTGACATAATTGCTAGTGTTACTTGTTGGATGTTTTTATATAAATGTGACGGTGTTTGGTGAGGAGTGAGAGACATTGTTATATTTGTGGGTTTAAATTACCCTACCTTTAGGGTAGTTGGAGAATAAGGAGGAGCGTGGTTTGTTGGAATATATGAAGCAAGGTTTGACAGTAACTCCATTATTAAGTAACTTGATGATAAGATAAGAATGGCCCCCATCTACAAGGGTGTCAACCTCAAGTAATTTTCATTTATGGTACTAATAATTCTCTTGTTTTATAGACAAGGACATTCCAGGAGCCATGTACTTTGCTTGCATATTAGCCATCACCAGGGCCACTTTGTACAACTAACTAACTATATATATATGTATATAAATATGGAGTTGTCTTCGCTATTAATCGATCGCACCTAATGAGTTGTCCTATTATATATTTTGGCATCTCTTACTTACTACTCAAATTTGGGTGAAACTAAATCTTGTTCCTATTCCCATATTAGTTTAAAATAGCTGTGAATTCTCCGTCTTTAGAAGTATATTGCAAGTCCCACTTGAATGGATGAACATCCAAGTTTGACATTTAGACAGACATATCACGAGGTGACAATCAAAGTCTAGTCAGATCTAGCTTAACAGTGTATATAATACTGTTCAGTACCAGAATGACTAGACCAGGAGCGTACGTACTAGCGATTAATTAATTAAAAATCATTAGCAAATTATTTATCAATAATTAAGAATATTCTATTTGATCTTTATAATTCACATGCCCTTCAACTTCAATTACAAACTCAATGAACCACTAATTAAGGAATAAACACCACTAAAATAGTCAAACTTGTATGGTAATGGACGTAAAGTCTCACTTTCTATTATGATTCATTACCCTAAAAAAAGAAGGAAAAAAATAAAACTAAAAAATAAGCAAATGTAGTAACATTAGCATCTCCAATTAGATCTAATGTTTGTTTAAAGTCATACTATTTCAAAAATTAACTTTAATGGGAAAATTTTTCATGTCTTTTAAAAGTAAATCTCAAGACTCAAGTCCTTCCACTACTCAACTAAACTTATACGCTTGACATAATTTCATTTTTTATACGATTGATTGCCCTAAAATAGAAGAAAGAAAAAAAAAACATAGTACTTGATAAACTAAAGAGAATAACAACTGTTTCCAGTAGATTCCAGGCTTTATGTATTCCAGCTGCAAATTAAAATTGATTTTTTTAAAATTATGCCAAAGTAATTTTCCAATTCTACCAATCAACCGTTGGATGCGGCTAACAAAATTAAAACATTTCTCAAAAGAGACAAAAATTATGCATGCACGACCCATGCAAATACTTTTGACTAATAATAATTTATATATTTAGCAGCTCAGTCTTTGGTTTCAGACCCAAATATTTGTTTTATTCTATACATATTACAAAAAACAATTGTCTCCATCTGCGGAAACGACAATTCAAAAGATTTTTTTCATAATCTAGTTTGGCGTTTATACATGTTTAAAACAAGAACAAGCTAAGTCAAAAAAATAAAAAATTCTTAGTTGATTTTGGTAGTGTTTCCTAAGTTTGTTGTGTGTATATATATGTGTGAACAAGATAAAGCGACTTATAAATGATTACTGCTCTCTTTCTTCGTTCAAATTTATGTGAATTTATTTGACTAGACACGTAATATTTTGAAACTTCTCATTTTAAGTACATGTTGTAACATATGTGCGTGGGTACAAGACTTTTGAATTTTATATTATTAAACATGTCATAATATTTGTCTGACTATAAAAATTTTTGCATTTAAGGGTAAAGTGAGACGTTTGAAGCAAATCATTCGTGAATAATTTATAAATTTGTGTTATGCTTTTTTTTAAAATGAACTAAAAAGAATATAGTAATATATATCGGAAGAGATCAATTAATAATTATTAATTGAGTATCCTTAAATTCTGTTGGCCTATGTTTTGATGAGATAAACTGTGGATTTATATTTTAGTAGCAGAGTCATTGTTCGATTATATCTTTGAATTAAACAAGAATAGACATTGTTATAATTAAGTCCACGACTTAGTCATTTCCACAAGGAATATGAATACTTATAAATTATAATATTTTTTTTTCTTCGTTTCAAATTAAGAGAAATTAAAGTGTGGTACAGTATTACATAAACCAAAATTTGATATGCGTGTTTTCTTGCACGTGATATTCATTTCTACTAAATTTACGCGCACAATGCGTGTTTAAATTACGTGTTCATAGTGTTAACACTTTGCTTCTTAATAGGTTAACAATTTATCATAGTTTTGTTATTAGTATTTTTAATATATTCAGAATTTAAAGTTTATAAATTTTTAATTATTTCAAATTTTCAAAAAAAAATTTATTACGAATGAATGACATATGTATGTCCTTTAATTTGAACTCAACTACTCCCTCGGTCCACAATATTTTAGCAGGTATACTAAAAGTAAATGTCCAAACACTATGTTTGAATCATTGTTATTCATTGTATTGTATTGTATTGTTACTATACCTACAGCGTTTGTTTTGATTGTTACTTAAAATGTATTGTACTGTATTGTTAAATTTCGTTGTTACATAATAATGAAAAACCCTATTTTGTGGAACAATCAATTTGGTGTGTTCCCATTGTTTCTTAATTCTTTTTTCAATTATATCTTTACATAATATTTCAAAATAATATTTTACCTTTTACCTTAATTATTTAAATCTAGTTAAACCTCCCACCTTAGAATAATTAAGGATATTTTAGTAAATTTATGAATTACAATACACAACGATACAATCAAGCCAAACAATTAAAATGGTACTCCCTCTGTCCCTTTTTACTTGTCCACTTTTGAATTGGCACACCTATTAAGAAAATAATTAATGACGTAGTGAGTTTACCATTTTACCCCTATTAATTATGAAGTGGATGAAAAGTACTACATTTTTCAAAGTAATTAGTCATTTAATTGTGGGTATAATAGGTAAAAAAAATTGTCATTTCTTGATTTATCAAAATGGACAAGTAATTAGGGACAACTATAAAAGGAAAAGTAGACAAGTAATTAGGGACGGAGTTGTATTCATCAACAACAAACAATACAGTCTAGCCAAACATCGTATCAACCATACAATACAGTACAATACAATACAATACGTTATGAAACAATGTGTAACAATGATCCAAACAAAGTGTTAAACAATCAAGAAATAATTAGTTATTTTTTTCCAATTATGCCCTTCATAATTACTCCATTTTGTTTAACTGAAAAGTTATATAAACTTTTGATATTCTTGGTATAATAAGGTTATATTAGTCAAATTACACATAAAATTAAATTTTTCTAGAGAAGAGTGCATGACCTTACCTGACAAATAATTGTGAATGAAGGGAGTAGTATTTATGTCCTTTAACTTTAGGTATGCATAAGTAAGTATTTAAATATGTATAATTTATAAAGTTGAATAAGTAGACACACATCCTATGTAGCATAGTACATATAAGATGCAAATTGCCACGTGTGACACTAAACAAGACGTGTGTGCATACTTGATTAACTCTATGCCAGTTAAATTATCTAATTATACTCACCAAAAATTAAATAACCTATATGTCAAATGAGACCAAATTGTATACTATATTTATGTATTATATCTTTATTATATTTATACGTGCCCGAGGAATCAAAATCTTATCAAAGAGGCACAAAGTTAGCAAATTTTACTTTTACCATCAGACCAAGAGACTACTTCATTACTATATATATATATATATATATATATATATATATATATATATATATATTCGATAAAAAAATTGAACTGTTCATTTAGCGACGAGATGAGGTTAGAACTTAGAAAAAAAAATAGAGATTCTTTATTTCACAGCTTTGTCTTTTTGATGTGGCAATGTTATCACATTGAGTTGGAGAGATAAGCTTTATCTTTTTTTTAAAAAAAAAATCTAAATCATAATAAATCTCTTCTTTTTTATCAAAAAAATGCTACACTTGTCTTTGAGCAAGAGAATTCATAAATGACCTAAGTTATCCATTTCTTTTTTTATGGGAATATTAAGTTTAAGACCATAGTCGATGAGCTAACAAAAATTTTACACCAAAGTCAAGATAATTTTGAATTCACCTTTTCTTTAAAGTCCAAAACAATGCATGCTTACAAGTTAGTGGGGCGGTTGCCTTAGCATGTATGATAATTTTTGAAATATAATTATAGATATACTCTTTATTATTTGACTTGAATCATAGAATTTTGTTGAATTATGATGCACAATATAATTAATTAATTAATTAATTAGGTCAGTTATGAACATAATATTGCAAGTCTACATTTTCTAGAATTTGGTTGGGCTTTTAATGGATTCCGTTTTTTCCTTTTCTGTTTCTCCATCATTAGTATTACTCCTTTTGTTTCAGTCAAGTTAATGCGTCATATGTTTTTATTTAATTTATTTTTAAAAGAAAAATATTATAAGTAATTAAAATTATATATACAGTTTAATATTATTTCATTTTATTTATACTAGGTATTTCTTTTGTTGCTTGAACTCTTTTAAGAAATCTTCTCATTTCTAAAAGGGATAATGCTCAAGTACCCCCTCAACCTATGCTCGAAATCTGAGAGACGCAATTATACTATACTAAGGTTCTATTATCCCCTGAATTTATTTTTTAAATAATTTTCTGCCCCTTTTCAGTTTACGTGGCACTATCTTGTGGGTCCAATGATTGTTGACTTTTTTTTTCAAACTAGTGCCACGTAGGTTGAAAAGGGGTAGAAAACTACTTATAAAATAAGTTCAGAGGGTTAATAGGACCTTAATATAGTATAAGTGTGTCTCTGGGATTTTGGGCATAGGTTGAGGATGTACTTGGGCATTATCCCTTTCTAAAATTGTAACTATTTATCCGATTTCAATTTGTCGACGAGGAGAATAGTGTTTTTATTAAATTATTTTTATATTTAATTAATTTAATTTTTTTAATTATGTACTTACAGAAATAGGGATAAGAAAAATTTCAAAAATAAAAAATATCTTTCAATTCGGTAAACATCATTTATTCTAAATCAACATATAAAACTAATATTGCTGAATATAATAAATATGACACATATATTGAATCAACAATATCTAATAACTTTGACCGACGGTAAGGAAATAAATTACGGCTTGCAATATAAAATTGAACTTCGCGACAGATAAATATTATAGCTAAATAGTATCATTTGTTGATAACCTTAATTAATGATGCATTAGTGCAAAAATTATATTAGCTACCGATAAAATATAATGAATTAACTATGAAATCCATAGCTAATATTACTTATTTTTAGTAGGGATAAAATTTCATCATCAACATTTTTATGTTTTGGTGAATAGTACAAAATGTGGGGAAAACGTGGAGTAATAATATTTTAAAAGTTCAAGTTTTTGTGTACGAAATTTGAACACAACTTTATGACATCATAAAATATGTGTCATGGCTTATCAAAGGCATGTCGACTAAAACAATATGAAATGCAAAATTCTTTTTTTTTTTTTAAATTTCAATGTGAACTCATAATAGTTTTATGAACAAACGTCTAAATGATTTACTTATATAAAAGTAACCCCACTTTCTTTTTGTTAATATATGAGAAAATTCCACACGTTTTGCTTTTATTTTATTTTTTTTAATTTTCTGTGTGTACCCCACTAATTTTTCTACTGGTTTTTATTTTTGCCCGTGTGACCAGGGCACTGACACTCGCATTGGTCACAAAAAAACTCCGTTAATAGTGACCACTGAATATGCAAAAGCATTTAAAAAAAAAAAAGTGAATTAGTATATGTAAATTAAAATTAATATTATTTTAATGGAAAGAAGAGTTAGTTTCAGTGTACCAGAAAACAGTTGTTTGAAAAAATATATTAAAAAATTGTTATATATAAAAGTAAAAAAAACGGCAAGAATTATTATTATTAATTAATAAGTAGAAGTGATCAATCAACATTTTGTTGTGTTGATAAATAAGATGACGGCTGGCGTACAGTGTGGAAGGAGGACTGCTAATACAAATTCTCTTTCTAGATTCTCAGTGCTGACTTTCTTCCTTTTCTTATTTAGACTTTCATTCCATTCCATACGACCAACAGCGCCATCATTTGGACCATGCATAAAATAGAAGTAGATAGTCGTGGATTCACAATTTTCATTTTGAAGATATAAAAAATAAAAAAGTTTGTGTTTAAAATTTGAATTTTAAATCGTGAAATTACAGAGTCAATTGATAATTTAGTGTTTAGATGATTCAAAATATATAGGTGTGCGTTAAAAATGATCTACTACATATATATGCATTATATAATGTAATTATTTTTTATCGAGGCGGTTCAGGTGAAAACTATCTCGACTTTTTAGATTCCTCTATAATTTTAGTGGTGAAAGTCATGTAATTTTTTGCTGAAGAGGTGTATATATATAAACCGTCTTCACCCTTGGTTCCGTTCCTAGTAGCCGTATTGAAATTTTTATTAAGAAAATCAAAATATATATAAAAAATAAATAAAAGTAAACCATGAATAAGCCAAGAGGAATTCGATGTATATTCATAATCATTTGACCGATTTATGTAATGTAATTTTCTAGCAGTTGAGTGTCAACTAACATTATTTGAACAAAGATGACTACCATTGATGGGTTGTGAATGTTGAAAGAGGTAAGCTAAAAGCTTAAAAGACCTTTGTTATAGTCCTTTAAATCGAGCTTGTTTTATCGAACTTGTTTAGATAATATGATCAGTAAGTTATCGTATACAAACTAATTTACTGTATTAATTAAAAAAATAGCGACTACATATTTCTTAGTATCCTAAACAAAAAATTGTAACACACAAAATTATAACACTGTGTCTTATTCTTTTAATTTGTACAAATGATTATTTCCTCCGTGTCTATTTAGTTGTCTATTTTAAAAGTGACACACATATTAAGACACCAATTATTATTATATGTTAGTTACAGTTTTATCCTTAACTTAAAAGATTGTGCAACTCTCCAAGTATAATAAATATATTTTCTAGTTCCAAAAAACATGCATTACAACTTAATAGTACTAGAAATTTTCTAGAATTAAATAAAGACATATTAGGAAATAAATTGTTGTCCTTTCTTGATTTGTTGAAATGATAAGTAAGTAGGAACAGATATAAAAGGAAATATGAACAAGTAAACCGTAACATAGAGAGTGTTGAAAAGTTTGCTATCCCTTTCATTGTGTTTTTTCCATTTCTAATCAAGTTGTTAAGTAAAGTTATATACAAAAACCAAAAATTAAAAGTCCAAATTCATAATTTTTCACTTTTTTTTTTTGCTTTTAACTTAGTATTTGACAATACTTTTTTTCTTTTATTCAAATATTGTCAAAATACTTAATAATTATATAACTTAAAAATACTTAAAATAATTCAATCTAAACAGACACTTAATATATTTCATTTGGTCAAGTTGTTAAAAGAGTGTGGAACGAGGAAGTAACATCAAAAAAATACTGATCAGTGATCAATTAGCTGACAAAAAAATGAAAACAAGTAATTAAACCGATGGTTAAGAGTGTTGGCTGGCAAATACTTGATTCGCTTACCAATTGCTCCTCCGTCTTAACGTGATCGGATTTAGAATTTTTAGAATATAATACATCGTAATTTACTTTATAGTTCCGCCTCTATGTACAGTACTTTTTTTTGGGCCCTTTAACGGGCCTTTTTATAAATGGCCGGTTTTGGGTCCTTATCTATATGTCCAAAAAGTTGTTTCATCAATTGTCTCTGCTTATGACTTGTCTATCATCTCTTTACAGTTTTTGGCTTCCCTGTTTAGATAATTCTACAACACACTCGTGTGTTAGTATACTACTGTAACAGAACTAGTCGTCATAAAATAAGTTTGTATAATTTATTCAAATTTTTATAGAAAGTTGAACATTTGTGTTAAAAAGGACAAATATGCTAAACCAGCTAAATAAATAAAAAAGGTTCCGCCCCTAAAAACTTAGTTAAAACAAAATTGGCATTCCACTGTTTATAATGTTGTAGGCTGGTAAAAGTTACGAAAATCTGTCCTTATATAAACCCCATCACTTGTTGGCCTTTAAATGTGCACAAAAACTTCTTCCTCGTTCGTTAGAAAACTCTATTATCTCTTTGCTTTCTCTTTTTAATTATATTAACAGAAAAAAATGTGTAAGCCGACAAGTCCGCCATTCACCTGCAAATGCGAAGCATATGCAGAAAAAAATTTCACCACCATTAAAGTCCCTGAAGAATCCGACATGTCTACCCCTTTGATACCTAAAAGCCCAACAAACAACACTTACCCCCACATAACCAACAAGAAAATAACTTCTCTTGTATTCAATGAAGCTAAATCCATAGCTAATATCGCTTTTCCAATGATCCTTACAGGACTTTTGCTTTACTCTCGTTCTATGATCTCTATGCTTTTTCTTGGCCGTCTTGGGGGTTTGGCTCTTGCTGGTGGATCTCTTGCAATTGGGTTTGCTAACATTACTGGGTATTCAATTTTGTCTGGTTTAGCTATGGGGATGGAACCAATTTGTGGACAAGCTTTTGGTGCCCAAAAGTATAATCTTCTTGGGCTTACTTTACAGAGAACTGTTCTTTTGCTTTTATTGATTTCATTCCCAATTGCTCTGTTTTGGGTTAATATGAAGACGATTCTGCTTTATTGTGGTCAAGATGAAGATATTGCAACCGAAGCACAATCTTATTTGTTCTATTCTCTTCCTGATTTATTCGCCCAATCTTTACTTCATCCCTTGCGTATTTACCTAGAACTCAATCGATTACTCTGCCTCTGACTTGTTGTGCGATTTTCGCCATTCTCCTGCATATACCCATAAATTTTCTTCTTGTTATTAAGCTTAATTTGGGGGTTAGAGGAGTTGCTATGAGTGGGGTTTTGACTAATTTTAATCTAGTAGGTTCGTTGATTGTATATATTCTTGTTTCTGGTGTTTACAAAAAGACATGGGAGAAATTGTCAATGGAGTGTGTTAAAGGATGGAAATCCCTTTTGAATTTAGCCATCCCAAGCTGCATTTCAGTATGTCTTGAATGGTGGTGGTATGAGATCATGATTTTGCTCTGTGGGTTGTTGATTAACCCGAAAGCAACGGTTGCTTCAATGGGCATTTTGATTCAAACGACTTCGTTAATTTACATTTTTCCATCCTCTCTTAGTTTCAGTGTATCAACAAGAGTTGGTAATGAGGTTGGAGCCATGAGAGCAGGTAAAGCAAAGGTAGCTGCCATTGTAGGCCTTGGTTGCAGCTTCATTTTGGGTTTTACAGCTCTATTTTTCGCGGTGACGGTGAGAAACGTATGGGCCAAGATGTTTACTAATGACAAAGAGATATTAGCGTTAACATCCCTTGTTTTACCAATTATTGGGCTTTGTGAATTGGGAAACTGCCCACAAACAACTGGCTGTGGGGTTTTGAGAGGAACAGCAAGGCCTAAAGTTGGGGCAAATATAAATTTAGGATGCTTTTATATCGTTGGGACGCCAGTAGCAGTGGGGCTAAGTTTTTATATGGGATTTGATTTTCAAGGATTATGGCTTGGACTGTTGGCCGCACAAGCGTCTTGTATGGTAACTATGCTGCTTGTTCTGCTTCATACAGATTGGGAATTCGAAACACTCAGAGCCAAACAACTAACAGGAACCATCATTATCGATCAAACTCAAGAAAATACTAGTAGTAGTAATAAGCAACTCAATGAAAATTTTGTATGTTAACAATTTTATATCTTTAATTTTTCTGTATAGAGGGGGAGGGGGGTGCATTTCATGTGAAGCAAACTCTTTTGGTAATTCTGGTGAGGTCCAAATTGGGAATATCACAGGATATGACAAAAGATTGTAGCTGGAAAAACCAGCAAGAAAGAAAAGGTGCAGTTTGTACTCTAGCTAAGAAAATTATTACTCTACCAAATTTTGTTCATTTGCTCATTGTACTATCACATGTTCCCTCTTTTTTTTTTTTTTAATTATTTAGCTTAGATAACAAATTTAAATAAGGTAAATACAATTAAAAAAAAAATAAGAAGATGCCTTCATGTTGTCCTGCATGCATGGAATAGCTAGGATAAACTTTATTTAGTTATTATTATTTAAAAAAAAATCCTAGGTGGCCAAAACAACTTCATATACAAAGAGAACTAAGAGAGTTAAAAAATGTTACATTAACAATTTATATGGTGTAAAATTATAATCTTTTAATTAAAACTAGTATTAACACCCTTGCAGCTACACCCGTACAGTTGTTTGCAATTTATCAGGTGTAAGTAAATAATAGTTAGTAATAATTTTTTGAGACTATTTTCAACAAACATTAGTTGACATTTTAGAATTGAAAAATTCTCAATTTTTAATATATGTTTTTATATTAGATTTGCCAAAACTTTGAGTTAGTATCAATATGAACATTTATTTGAAATGGTATAGAATATGAGTGCTCTATAGATTTCAAAAAAAAAAAACTTAAGTCCCGCAGCATTTTATCCTTGTCGTATTTCATCACGCTTACCGCGTATTACGCCATGCCAAAATAGAAAACTACAAATTAGCATTCGGATTTTATCGAACCCACACAGTTTATGTGTTTCAAAATTTAATAAATTTATTAAAATTCAAAACTCAATTTTTAATATTTAAAATCATTATTCTAAAATGTAAAATTAGGTCTTAGGCCTAACTCACACCCCAAAAGGTAGCTCAAAGAAAGAAGGATTGCCTAAGCCTTATTAAAGAGTCCACCCATCTCATTAACCACCGATGTGAGACTTTTGTCATTCTTGTTCTAGAAAATCAAAATAATAGCTCCGCGCGACCGCGCCTAATTTATATAACTTGAAACCGTATGACTCAAATGGATAGATAGGCTAGATTAGAGTGCGTAAAACAGAAGCCGCAAATACTGTTAAAAAGGAATATGATGCTCAAAGCATATAAACTTTGATAAGACTGGATGGATGTGTTTGTTTTCTTTCCACTACTGTCTAAAACACAAATTAAACTACGAACGTCATTTTGATTTATCATTATTTTACTCGTAACTAATAAAAATCTATTTTTTTCACTATATAGTAACAATAATTTTACGATTTAACAATAAAATTTATCTGTCGCTAAATTTAGCTAGTATTATTTAATAGGGAAGGTACATAAAGAGAAGCAGGGGAGCACGGGACACATGGGAGACGCATTATAATTAGGCAAATGCAAATGCTCCTATAATTATGTATGCAAGTTGCAACATCAACTAATAAATTAAGCATATAATATAATTATATAAATGTATGTATGTGCAGTGCCAATATTGCTGCTGCTAGTCAATCTCTTAAGATCTTCAATATCCTTTTTTTCCCTTACTTTGATAAAGATTTATAACTTGTTCATGTCAAATTATATATTTCTGCTTGGTTGGGGGATCTTCCTCAACATGCATTGCTTCTACAAATCATAAGATTTTGTAACTTCATTATATATATATAAATAAAGATTTTTTTTTACATTGTTGATGTACTTTATTATATAACAATAGATACTCCGATTCTTCTGTCCCTATTTAGCTGTCCACTTTAGAAATGACACATATATTAAGATAACAATAATTAGCATAGTGAAATTATAATTTTTCCCTTATTAATTATGATTTCAAAAAGGATAAATCAAAACTTGGAAATTTTTAAAAAGTTTAAATGAGGTTATAATAGAAAAAAAAAAATTTGTCCTCTTTTGATTTATCATAATAGACAAGTAAATAAAGACAATTAAAAAAGAAAATATGGATAAGTAAATAAGCAGAATAAATTATTTTTACACTTAAAAGGAAAATCCCTATTTAATAATATGGTTTTTTTGGCTCATTTGTTCAACTTAAACCAATTAATTTGCTTCTTATTTTTTCTCTAAAGAGAAGCATTAAGATTCTGAAATAAGGTAATAAATTTTAGGGTATGTTCGCTGCAGAGAAAAATATTTTTTTCAAAATAAATTAATTTAATTTAAAGGGTATGTTCGCTGCAGAAAAAAATATCTTTTTCGACTTCGTACTAATTATTATGCTTGAATTTATTTTCTATATTAATAATATATCTAATGTATATAAAATAAAATATTTATTTATAATTCGAACACATATTATGAAAATATGAGTGTAAGCATAGGAGTGTTGTTTATGACTTGATTTATTTATTTTTTACTATTCAAAGTTATTTTCCACATTTTAAAAAAAATATTTTAAATTACTTAATTAATCAAATATAATATATAACCTGAAGATATTTCACCAGTACTATTGCACTAGAATATGTACTATCATTTGACCTTGATTTCCCCCCAATATTATTAGACTGACCCCACATAAACTCAGTACACTCTGCCATTAGCAAGTGGTTAATAATTAATTAATCAAATTATAAGGTCAGATAGATAGATGAATCATGCAACTTATTCACTTCTTAATTTTAATTAACACCTAATTACTTCTTCTTTTTTTTCAAATGAATTAATTAGGGAAAACAAACTTGCAGAACTACGTACTGGGCTCTAAATTAAAATGGAAAACGTGATGATTATTTAATCTTTTATCAGAGTATATATTAAACAAATAGTGTACGTATCTAAATTTGTTTAATTCCATGCAGGAGAATCAGAATCCACAAGATTTAACACATAAATATAAAATGTTTATTAAAGATAGTATATTATTTAGCCTTAAGCCTATACCAAAAGGTGAGATCCCTTTAATGTTCCAAAGAATCAAGAAAAACAAAAGATTTATTAAATATAAGTTAATTACATTACATTACACTCTAACTAATAACTTAATTATTGGACTGTAATTTAGGATTAGAAATAATTATAATTAGCATTAAAAAATAGAGATTATAATTAATACCTGTTACCATATTCATGCATTGTTGAGTTGTCCTATGTATAAATTTACATGCATAAACACGCTTTCTTTGTGTAGACTTAGTTGAAAAATAGACAGTTGGAGTAACTGTACAAAGAAAAAAACAAATATTAATAATTATAATACTTAGCAGCTTTAATTAATTAGAAAAAATAAATATATTCAACAATTAATAATCATGCTTACTTAGGGGATAACATTAAATAATAATTAAAGGGACCTGAATTGTTTTCTAAGGCAAAAGCCTAGCTCTCTCTGAATCATTAATTATATTCAAATGTTTTATAAATTCTCCCAAAGTCTCTCTTTCTTTAAGGCAATAAATACTGAGGCGGATTCAACAATTTTAGTTATGAGTTTTTGATATTAATTTATGAAATTATTTATATATAAAATATATGATAAAAAAAATTGAGTTTGACCTTATCCGAATATATATATAATTGTAATGCTGACTCTGCCTCTGAATAGATATATTAATAACAACTCATGCCTAGTTGTGAAAAAATTAAGTCAACAAAATGATGAATATTTAATGTATATACTAGACTAGAATTATGAAACATAAGAATATAGCTAAAAATAGATTCTAAATCAACATTAGGAATTGAAACTATTAAAAAAAAAAAAGACGAAATTTTAGATGGATTTGATGATACCGCCCACAAGTTTTAGCATTTTCAAGTAATTAAATATGAGAATTTAATATTAGTGAAGAGATAGGGAGACAAACTGGCTTGATCAATATATTAGGTGCTTAATTTAGAGGTGAAAAAATTGTAATTTTTATTACTATTATTATTATTATTATTATCTCAGCAACCTTCAAGAGCATGGACTGAATTATGATCATCCTTATCATGATATATACTACTAAATAAATAATAATTATTCTCCTAATCATTTTAATTATGACCCTTGGCTCTTCAAGGTTTTTGCGACCCTTTGCTAATTACAATACATGTCTCCTAATCATTCTTTGATGAAATACAGGATGAATAAGAAACATAAAAATATACATATATATCAATATTTCATTATCGTAAATTGGATTCCATAATAAAGATAATTAATTAATTGGACAACACTATAGATTCAACCCCCCCCCCCCTTAACTTACGTTTTTGTTGGGCTATTTTTGCAAAAGAATATGACGTTAATTAAAAGCATTTGCCCCACAAGCACAATTATATATATGTATAAAATAAAATCTAATCTTGGTAACCCCCCCTTTCTGCCAAAAAAATAATAAAATAAATAAAATCAACCAAAAAAGAAAAGAAAAGATGATGATGTCATAATTGTGACACGTTGTATTCAAAATATCAAGATATATATAATATATAAAGTTTTATAAGTAGGATCTAAAAGAAATAAAATAAAAAAAGGTATAGAGATATCATAGTTTTATGTCATCCTTATGTTCGAAATATCAAGATATAAAATAGTAACAATATATTTAGGTGTAATTTTATAAATAAGATTTAAAAAGATAAATGTATAAACAGAGTTTTTCCTTGCCATTACTAGATAAGAAAGTTATTTTTGATAAACTTTTGACTGAAATTCGAAATAATAGAGATATAGGAAATTAAAATATAAAAATACATATAATTAGACATAAGAAATTACAAAGCAAATTTAAGCGACATTTTTAAAGAGTCAAATAATTTTTTATTCCAAACTGATTCATCAATTTTTGAAAATTGTCACACCATACATGATATACACTTAAGTACGTAGAAAAAAATAACATGTAGAAGACTTATCTCGAATTAGCCGTACATATAGATATCCTTCGATAAAAATGTATGTACAAAAAAAGTAGGATAAATTGCTCAAGAACACATCCTTAGCTTTAATTTAGAGTAGTAGAAGAGTATATATGTATACACTCTTAATTTGATTGTCTTACCATTTATCAACCAAGTGTTCAAATTAGTAATGGCTTAATATCCGTATTTGAATAGGAATAATGCAAGTGATTTTAGTTTTTGATATAAGAGAAAGGACACAAATTAAGCAAGTTGTCATATTGCTTCAAATTAAAATACCCCTTTTCACATGAAAATTCAGTTTCCAAGTTCATTTTAATTTTTTTTGTTAATATTTCCTTGTCATGTTCTTTAGTGAAGCAAAAAGACAATTTGAATATTAAGGAACCTAGTATATAATTAATAATTAAAATAAAACTCAGTACCATAATTGGATAGACGGCCTTAAGATAACTCTTTAAGATCTATTATCTTCGTTCATGTTTGACTTGACATATCTTTAGAAAATGATAATAATAATAATAATAAAATGACAATTTTACTATATCAACCGTAAATCATCTTATTCAATGAGTAATGATTGAAATAATTAGTAGAGTACTTAGTTCATAACAAGATAAAATAGATATAAAATATTCTCTAATTTTTTCCAACTAAACAAGTAAAATTAAATATCTAATTTGTTAATGAACAAAGTAAAAATAGACGAAAATAGTTTTTTTTTTTTCTTTTCGAAGGTCAAAGGGAGTAAGCAACATTTTCTTAGATCCAGTCTGGATTTTTAAAATGTTGACCCCAATAGACTCATTCATCAAATATGTGGGTCAAACATATTAAAAAATTTAGCAATTTGCATGAGATTGAGTCGATTCAAGTACATTTTAAAATGAATTTATCCCTTTTTAATATTGATCTTAGGGGAATAGCCAACTATATAAACATTGAACGAAAGGGATTATATAATTTTAAAATGTTGGATCTTCAAAAAAATATAATAAAATATGTGTTGACTTTGGAGAGTTTTCTGTTAATGTCTGGTGACCGTACGAGGCTTCGAAAGGCTACATAATTTTGTCATGTTGGGGTTTCCTTCAAAAACACTATATTAATTCTACTGATCAACTAATTGATACTGACGAATATTTATTTTAGTACTTCTCATTTTCTTTAAAAAAATACTGTTTACTTTTTATTTATTTATTTATTTATTTAGCAAAAGATTAAGGGAATCGAGAACAATGAATATTGAATCTATATTATTAATCTATGGACTCGTGTTGTGATGGAATAAAAAAAACTTATAATCAATCAAGTGAAATTTGGATTTTGGAAGAAAGTGTTTTTTCACACAATGAGGCTTATGAACGCGAATTTGAATCAAGTTAGAGCTTCAAAGTAAATACTAAATACCAGTGATGGTAAAAAAAGACTTGATATCATGGTATATGTATTGTTTCATGACCCGGTGTAGCTACACTCATGTAAGGTGTTCAATTCGTCGGAAAATTACATCGTATATACAAGTAAAATATAAATAAAGTGGTTAAGTAATATATTTTGGACACCCTTGACACAACAATATAATGCAACCAAGTGGTTTCAGACGCCTTAAAAGAGCAACAATATGACGTAGCCTAGTCGCTTCAGGCGCCTTAAAGAGCAAAGACATGCACACTTAAAGAATTTGTGTGTTTCAATTTCACTAATAGTAATTCTGTTTTTTTTTTTTTTTTTACTTTTTAAAAGTAGGCTCACTTTGACATTTGGACACCCTTTGTGAAACTTTTAGCTCTTCACTATATATGACTTTGATGATGATTAAGATTGAAGCTCAAGATGTTTTATCGCTTGAAATCATAATGCCTTTACTAATGAAAGAAGTAAGTTATTTATAAATTACAAGGCTTGAGCAACTTCACTCGAGCCCTAAAATATTAAAACTAATAGACATTAACCATGTGTCAATATCACTAGGACATACTAGGAATTAGGGGCGGAGTTATAGCGAATGATGGGTGTGCAGGTGAACACTCTTTATAAAAAAATTATATTGTATATATAGATCAAATTAATGAAGTTCTTAATATATAGATAATGTTGCACAAACTTGATGTAATTTGAATCTCTAGCTCAGTGGTAAAGAGCGAGTAAGAAGCCTTGAGGCACGAGGTCGAAGGTTTGATTCTTGCAAATATTAAATTTTTAACATCATTTTTTATTAGTCAAAACTCACTAAATATTTTGTGGGTTACTTTTTAAAATTTTGCACTCTCACTACAATAAAAATAACTTTTAGCGGCATTAAATATTGATACTAATAAAGAGCCCTAACATCTTTATCGGCATTAATTAAGTGTCATTATAATTAATGTCGCTAAAAGTTTTAGAAACATATACGAGAAGTGACAATTGCTGCTAATAGTCATTTTTATTATAGTGACTCTCAATAAAATATCTGGACCCGCCATTGCTAGGAATAACACATCAATTGTTCTACAAAAGGATTGTAACGCTCTTCAACAGTTTCTGTCCTCCAAAAAATTTGTCACTTTTAATTCGAGTGATAACTGGCTTCCAGTCTTTTCTTTCTATTTTCTTTGTCTATTTTCTAATAATATCTTTTTAATTATTATGATCAATCATATAAAAAGAAAATAGAAAATCTTTTGCTCCACGTACTAAACAAATCGTTTGGTAGAGTGTATTAAAAAATATAATGTATGCTTTAGATGTGTGTATTAGCAGCACTTTGTTTGGTACATTTTTTCATACTATTCTATTGTGTATTACGAATAGCAAAAAATTATAGGTGTTAGTAACACATAGCATTTCAACACTTGCATTAGATTTTATAATTACAAAACTACCCTTAAAGTCTTTTTTTGTCATAAATTTTATTTTTATGTTGATTTCGATTTTCAGTATCTTTTAATTTATTGGTTCTAAATAAATTTTATGGCCTCTTCACTATTTCTTTTTTTTTTAAAAAAGAAAAATAATTTAATTAAAAATTTACTATTCTGACGCTAGAAAAAATTTAAGCAACCACTGCCTCACCCTAACTTATTAACTCAAAAAAACAAATTTAATTCTTTTTTCACATTCGTTATTTTCTTAATTAGTAGTACATAAATTCATCCTAAAAATATGAATAAAAAATTAAGGTAGAACTTTTTTTTGTTTTAAAAGAATCTGATCTTAGTTGATTTATCTTGATAGTCAAGTAATAATTAGATGTGAAAAAGTAATACTCCCTTTTTCTTGAGTTGATTGCATTACTTTCCTGTATGTTATTAGCATTTGATGACAACCTAAATGCTTTGTTTTCAATGTAGACAAAAGAAATAATTTGCCAATTTTTCAAAAAAATATTTCGACGCAATAGTATAATGAGTTAATATTATTTTTTAAAAAATAAAAAATAAAGAGTTGATGTTTTAGGAAGAAAATATTTTCTGATGTTTAGCAAATGATTTTGTTGCAAAGGAAGTGTACAAATAAAAAGTGTGAAGAATATTTTTGTAAACATGTATGTTTTTAATAGAAATTATGTCAAATTTGTTATTTTTAATACACCAAATCAAACAATATATAAGAAATAATGCTACTAATGCAAGCACTACTGCCTGCATTAATAATGCTCCATATTTTACATTATTATATACTTTACCAAACGATTCCTTAATTTTTTACAATTGAAAAAGAACAAAGAAAAAAGAAACAAGAGGTGACAAACAAGGGCAGAGCTAAAAGTTTAGCTATAAATTCGATCGAATCTAATAATTTTTAATTGTGTTATAAAAAATTATACATTTTAACTTTAAATTCAATTACTGACATTTGAAGTAGTCATTTTTCAAAATTAAAATTGTACACTCCACCTATGAACAGGAGAAAACATGTAATATACCCATAAATTATGGCAACATTTATCCAATCTAGTTTGGTACACATGAATAATGATCTATCTGTTGTTATTTCTCCAGCAGTTTGACATGATGACATTTGACTAGGACATTATATTGATGATTATCTCACCTCCATCTAGAACAATTTATAATTAAACAAATAATTGTCCCCGTGAAAAAGAACCCTCATGATGAATTGAATGTACTTAGAATATATAATATAAAAAAAATAGAATTTATGGAAAAGAAAAGTCAATATATATGACCCACTAATTCTTATTTATGAAGATCCTTTCTTTAACAGCGTGAAAATGTTGACTTGAAAGAAAAACAAGTGCATGCCAAATGTTGGATGAAGCTGACGTTGGGATTGAATGCGATACCCATTAATA
Organism: Solanum peruvianum; assembly: GCA_027705065.1. NCBI lineage: Eukaryota > Viridiplantae > Streptophyta > Magnoliopsida > Solanales > Solanaceae > Solanum > Solanum peruvianum. The sequence goes on along the minus strand of JAKWJD010001757.1, from coordinate 3,708,976 downwards.
AATAAAATAGTATAAATTAAATGGCATGAATAATAATGTATATATTGAAATTTTGCTAAAGTCTGTAAGATGTGTTTAATTTTAGTTGGATTTTACGAAAATTTGATTTTCGTTATAAATTTTGGAGGTTGCTCTTAGCCAAATCGTAGCTTATATCTATATAAAGGGTACTATATTCTCTTGAAAAGACATTTCAGAAATTTTGAAAATTGAGGAAATTTTCAAATTCAAATCATCGTTCGAAAAATATGTCTCTAACATTTTATGAATCATGAATAAATCTTATGAGAGAGAAATAAAATTGTATCCGCATTACTTATCAACAAAATATTCTTATATCTTTTAATTTAGTTTATGTTATTTATTTTCCATTTATCCAATATTTGTTGCATAGTAATATACATACTATATTGAGTACTTATTATTCCTTTTCAGCAACTATAATGAGTATTAGGAGCAAATGAACATGTAACTTTACCTAACATGAGTTACAGTATAGTGATAAAATTGCTTCATCTTTAATTAAATATTTTATATTCAAATTTTAGTAAATAAAAAAAAATGTCATCTTCGAGTAATTTCTATAATGCACGATTTAAATTTTATCAGAGTTTCAATATAAGCTCCAAATACATATTGAAAAAAAAATATATATATTAAAAAAACTTTATTAGCTTTTGAACAAAGATATAGACGCAAAACATAATCTAATAAAGCAAATATTGAAATGACTAATGAGTTGTGCGACTAAAAAGAAGCCAAATAGGCAGCAAATGAGGTACGTCGCTTCCTCTTCAGGAGACAGCCCATAGAGAAGAACCACCCCATTTTTACGACCACTACAATTTCATATTTTTATTTCAATTTCACATTTTCTTCCTTTTATTATTTTTATTTTCTTTATAATCTTAAAATATTGAAGGTAAACATAGAACAATCCTTTCTTATCTCAATTTAAGTTTTAATAATTCACCAATATTCACAGAAATATTTCTACTTGCATCAAAGGAAAGAATTTTAAAATTAGAAGAAACTGAATGAAGATCGAAATGAATTAAAGTTCAAATAAGATAATTTAAACTCCTCAATCATATTCCCATGGAACTTTATGATATTAACTAATTATATTTTTCAATAATAAATATCAATGTAACTCAAACTCAAAATTTTTATCGAAAAGCATGTGATTCAATTCATTTAAAAATTGAAACAGTTAAACAGGCGCATGCAAAGGTAGATGAATCGAAGCAAATGTCAACAATTTGGGCTTTTGGATTATACGAAAAGACACCCTCATACAATACAATTTCTCATGTCCCTCGTGCACCAAGCCAACACCTTACGTAATGCTTCACTTTTTATATTTTTTTTCCTCATACCTTTTTTTCTAATATATTTGCCTTTAACTACCAAATTGATTCTTTTAAATCTTTTCTTAGACTATTTTTTTCTTATTTTAGGTTTTATTCTTAATTGGAATCAAGGTGGAATCAGTATGTTGATTACAGATTCAATCGAAGCAGTTCAAATTTGAATGAAAATCCTTGAATATGTACAAATTAGTGATTTTTGAACCCAGTAACTTAAGACGATAAGAATATTAGATTCATAAACTTCAAATTCTGACTCTGGCTCAGACTAGATTACAACCTTGACTTCAAGAAAGTTCCGTTACTTTCGAAAAATATTGATTTTACAACGTAAGAATCTAAGGAAGATATCGTTAGCTGTCATGTCTTGACTAATTAGTAATCGTTGCATTTTAATTAATTACTAGCTAGGAAAAAGATAATTTTGGACAAAAACTTTGACCCAAAATTCTTAAAAGTTTTTAAGTTTGTTTGACTAAGAAGAACATTCGTTATCTTTCGGTCTAATTGATGGAGTTCAAAAAATGTAAATGGACAATAAGTCCTTAGCACACATAAATATTTTAACTCAAGCAAAAGTTGTATTCCATGTTTTGAAAATGGTAGCCAAAATCCATGACCAACAAACTAGTGGAGTATAAAACAACAAATTGTTTCTGTTTATATATATGCTATCATTTTTCCAAGTTGTCAATCAATTGTATTTCAAATAATTTAATTGTATAAATATTTTTTTAGATAATTATGAACATAGAATAATGTCAACTTTGTAATTGTAATGTATTAAACCGTGCAATTGCATATATAACAGTTGAATTTCAACATTGACCACCTGAATTTAAAAGTTCTGATGATATTAAAGTCAGAAAATTGACATCATTTACAACATCGAATAATTAAAAGTCAAATTATTTAACGGTCCTAGGTAAGTTTGTGAATATTTTTTTTTCTATTAAATTATTAGGATAAACTAATGTACCCCACTTGGTACATAGAAAATTTATTATATTATATATATATATATATATATATATATATATATATATATGTCCGCAACAAATTCTGGTGCTGAAGGTTTATTCAAATTTATGGATTATAATTAATGTAAATTTGAAAATGAGTCAAAATAAAATACAAAAATATAATATATAGTTGTAATTTTTTCATTAGTAGCCAAAAAAAGAATAGTAGTGCAGCATGGGTGCATGCATGTGTGACCTGCCGACGAACCGTTATTCTTAAAAAACAATGTCTTTTTTCTTCACGTGTAAAATTGATCTTTGTTTAAAAATATTAAATATAAAATTCAAATAAAACTCTAAATTAATCTAATATCATTTCAATGGAAAAATTGTTTAAATTGTATATGGCAATTGTCAATTAGTGGCGGCGATGACTATCAATGCTTGTGTGTCGATTTGAGATAGTGTTGATTGATAATGGTAGTCGTAGATATATATATAGTATTTTATGGTACATTGATTGACAAACTATTTATGGTTGTTGTTGATGAATGAAGAACACAAGAACTTTTGAGAGAGAGATGAGAGATCTAGAGTGAGAAAGAGAGAAATCAATAGTTCGTGGTAACACCCCGTTGGTAAATTTTCACGGCGATGGTGTATATATTAATGGTTCAGAGTATAAACAGTTATAGAGAATAAATGGAGAATGAACAGTACAACCTAAAATATTAATCAGACTCCACAACCTAACAATTGATAGCTAATGATAGTGAATGATAACAATGATTGTTGATATATGATATTGAAATAATTAATGGTGATGATTAAAACTAATGGCTAATGGTAATGACAATTGATTTTGGTGATTGACAATCGTAATGAGTCGGATTGAGTTGAGGATGGTGGTTATGGATAGTAGGTGGCCGGTGATTATTAAATATAGTGATAGTTGAGATGAAATGACGGTTGTGGATGATAGTGAAAGTAGATAAAGTAACCGTGAGCTGTGAACTTTGTAGGAATTCTTAAAGAAATATTTTAATGATATAAAAAAAATACCCCGTTGTTGTAAAATAAGAAAAATAGTGCATAATTCATATATTGAAAACAAACATACTTAATGGAGTAACTAAGATGTGAACATACATACATACGTACATGAAATAAGATATAAATAATTTCATTTGAAATTGTATTTATTGAGTACCAAATCGGTTTATATTGATATAAAGCAAATAAATACAATAGATATGAATCAAATTATACATTGATACAAAGCGATTTGATACTTAAAACTACTAAAACGTTCAATAATTAGTCAAATTATCGCTATAATTAGTAATTAAGACTTAAAATACCTTTATTTTTTAAAATTTTTCTAATGCAATAGAAATTCGACAACGCATTGGGCGTAAATTATGGAGGAAAGAAGTGGTGAATGCATGATATGATGATTCACAAGCTAAGGCTGCAATTTTTGTGTAAATAAATAAAGAATATTGGCTCAGCCTTTGCAGTATCTTTTCTTTCTATTTTTCACCTCTCCTTTTGAGTTTTGATCAATTATGTATCATCAAAATTTCTGTTTCCCTTGTCTCATACAAGTAGAGATATGAGACTTAACAATTTAAAAGTAAATATGTATCCTAAGTTGAATGACAAGGAGAAATATATTATAAAAGTATAATGAAGAACAAATATAAGCCTTTTCTAAGAGTATAAGGCCAAATATGACCTTTTTTTCGAATTAATAGTTGAAAGTTGTTAACTTGAGTAGAGATAAGATGGTGGGTTGATTAATTGAAGTGTTTGGGTATAATCAAGTAGCTAGAGAGTTGAAAAGAGTGGAATATACGGAAATTACATAAATCTCATTAATTTAGAAGTTACTTATATAAATGTACATTAGTTTGCAATATTACAAATTTTATCAGATTTTGATGTGACACATGTATTTCGTGATAATGAGGTAAAAAATAAATATAATTTGTTCTAAATACATTGTATTAAAGTAGACTCACATATATCCAGGATACATAGCAAATTTCGCTCGACACTCTCTTGTGTACCCCCGATACATGTGACTCACATCTAATACATACAGTACATGATTATTAAACAAAGTAATGAACAACTCAAAATGTTGAGGAGAACTTACAAGAACGGAGAAGAAAATATCTGCATTTTAGAAAAATGAATTGTACAGAATGTAATTACAAAAACTACTTCTAAATAAACTATGTATTCTTACTTAGGGAAAATACCCAAGTACCCCCTCAACCTATGCCCGAAATCTCAGAGACACACTTATACTATACTAAGGTCCTATTACCCCCCGGAACTTATTTTATATGTAATTTTCTACCCCTTTTTAGCCTACGTAGCATTAGTTCGGAAAAAAAAGTCAATCATCGTTGGGCCCACAAGATAGTGCCATGTAAGCTAAAAAGGGGTAAAAAATTATTAATAAAATAAGTTCAGGGGGGTAATAGGACCTTAGTATAGTATAAGTGTGTCTCTGAGATTTCGGGCATATGTTGAGGGGGTACTTGGGCATTATCCCTTCTTACTTATGTACAAGAATATTTCTACCTTCTATTTGACAGTTATACATATTCGATTTAACTAACTAACTGACTGGTACAATAACCATTTAACAAATTTTGTTACATAACTAAATTCCAGTTAACTAAGTCACTGCACCAGTTTCATCACTACTTCTCAAGCTGGCAGGTCTCCTATGTAACTTAAAAATCCTCGATCCATCAGCCTTATCAAATCGTTCCTTGAGATTTCTCCAAACAGCACCAGCATCAGAAAAATGCACAATACCACTTAATAACTCTTTCGAAACAGAGTTCATGATCTATTAAAGAACAATCACATCGTAGCTGTGAGATTTGGACCAAAACCTTCTTTTCTGCATCTTCCAACGATCAGAGCCGACTTGTTTCTTCCAAGTAAGGCAATCCGCATTGATCAACTCCAAACAGAATAGTTTTTCGATCCAGTCAACTGAATAGAAATCAAAATCACTTCAGAAATATCTGGTGAACTGAGATATGGGGGATGATTATGACTCAATATCTACGGTAATTCATTATCTAGTGTAATCGCCATTATTCCTTCTTACAAGCTCTCAAAAAAATCACTAAAAATGGTTGAAAAGCTCTGATACCATATTAAACAAAGTAATAAACATCTCAAAATATTGAGGAGAACTTACAAGAACAGAAAAAAAAATATCCGCATTTCAGAAAAATTAATTGTACAGAACGTGATTACAAAAATTCCTTTTAAATCAACTATGTATTCTTACTTATATACAAAATATTTCTACCTTCTATTTGACAGTTGTACATATTCTATTTAACTAACTAACTGACTAGTACAATAACCATTTAACAAATTTTGTTATATAACTAACTATGTGTATCTAGTGTGATTCTTAGGTATCGAGAATACATGGTTATCTTTCTTGCGTCCCTCTTCATCCTGCTCGCCTCTCTTCTATTTTAGTTTAATTGATAGCAGAAATGCAAGTATTTAAATGTATCTTTCTCAATATATTATAGAAAATTCTTAATAAGTGGTAACACACATAATATTTCAGAAGTATAAATAAATAATAATATATATGATAGTGAAGTGTGTCTAGTTATGTAGTTACTCTTTATTAAGCTAGAAGCTCCGCAACACTTCCAATTTCTTTTTCAATATATGTGTTTCACGATAATTATCGTAGAATTGATTTTCTAGGCCAGTTACAAAAAAAGGTTTAGTCTTATGGCCTCTATCAAAAAAAAAATATTTGTTCCACATAAAATATTTAACAAAATTATTTTTTTCTATTCATTTTATAAATGATAAAAAGTATTATTTCCTCCAAAATGACTCCTTTTAATATTATTTCTCAGTTTCATATAATACTAAGTAACATTTCCTTTTATAATAAAGTTCAATAATCAAACTAATTTTATAAAGGAAAATAATTAAAAATGTCTTTAAACTACTTCAAAGGAATAAAAATGTCCTTCGTTTATAGTTTGACTCCAATATATTCATCATTAATTTATATATACTTTACTCTCAACATTGAGAATTTCAACTTATATCAGAGCAGCGAAAGCGGACATATATATATATATATATATATATAATATATATATATATATATATATATATCGTCAATACTTTGGTTCAAAAATGTCCTCCACTTGTAGTTTGATCCAAAAATGTTCTTGCATCAATACTGTCCAAAAGTACCCTTATTATTATTTATGTTTTAACACGTTTTTTTCTAATATTTTTTTTAAAAAAGTAGCAAATGTTTATCTTATTTCAACTCGAAAAAAAATTAAAAAAAATATTTCTTAGTTATTATTATTATTTTTTATCATTATATATATAAATTAATGATGGATATATTATGATCTTATATATATGACATATATTATCTGTCGAAAGAGTATATGAAGTTATTCTATTTGAATTGATAAAATGAGATTAAGAAGAAAAAAGTATTTCAAAACATTTTCATATTTTAAGTGATTATAGAATAAAGAAAACAAGAATAGTGTTTTTCAATAGTATTTTAATTACGAAAAAGATATGTTTAAAAAGGAAAAAATAATGTATTAATTTAGAAAAGGACGCTTTTAACCCATTTGTAGATATAGGGCATTTCTGAATCAAAATATTGACTCCGAGAACATTTTTAAACTAAAATATTTTAAGCCAAACTATAAACAAATCACATTTTTATTTCTTTCACATAATTTAAAAAAAACAAATCACATTTTTATTTCTTTCATATTTTATTTCTTTCACATAATTTTTATTTCTTTCACATAATATAAAAATATTTTTAACCCTTTTCCTTTTTATAAATTGTATCTTCACCTTTTTTCCTTTTTCATAACCACAAAAGAATATGATACTCCCGTTTTGGAAACAGTCTTTCTTTGAATTGAATTATTACTTTATCTGCAATTTTAGGTACATGATCGTCACTTTAATGCAAAGTGGATTCCACCGTTATACGTCAAAATAGATTTCTAAGACTCTATACAAATCTGGTGCCTTTCACTATCCTGGGTTGGCTCCACCGTTTCCATATATATTCTGAGTCATTTTAATTTAATATTTTCGATAAGGATCGTAAGCATCTTTAAATTTAACGTGATTTCATATACTTTCGAAAATAATGAGTTCATTGTGAATATTTTAAACAAATTTATAAAATTTAAATCCTGAATTCATTTATAAAATAATCATATGGTGCAAGCAGAGATACAACCAAGATTAAGTGTTTGGAGGTTCTAAATCAATTTTTGTGAGGGGTTCACAAGTTAATACATATATATATTTTTAATTTTTTAATTCAAATATAGAATATATGAAAAAGCTAGTGATTTCATCCGAACTCACAAACCCCCAAACCTAGCTCAGCCTCTGAGTGCAAGTTACTTAATTATTTGATGGTTCTTCTTTACAAGAAAAAAATAGTTATATATTTATATTTTTATTTTTATGCGTAAGAAATTCAAAATAATCATTTTCTATTAATCAAATTGAGTGAGTAAGAGATCTCAATTCCTTCTATTTTTATGAAAGTCGTTAGTATAAACAAATGAAATTTCTCGTGATATCTAAGACATAGAAGTTAAGAGTTCTTAACATTTAAGTAGAAGAAAATGTTATTTTTCAAATCTCTTAAATGGTTATAAAAATATAAAAAAAATATTTTTAAAAATTTAAAAACAATTTATCCTGTAAATATATTGCAAAAGTTACGGAATAATCTCTTTTACAGAAAATGGGTATCCTACGCAAACCCATGAAGTTTGTGATTGGTCATAAAATATTTAGTGGAAATGAAAAAAAAAAGTTGATTTAGTCTTTTTTTTCATTCTTCGTATCTGTCTTTTTTTTAGGAATTGGAGCTGATAAGTTTGGCATATCGCTTTTACAAAAATGACAAGAAAAGATAGAAAAAAAAAAAGGAAGGATTAATAAAGGCATCCAAAGACATTGAGGACGTGATCAAGCGGTCAATCATTTCAAATTTTATCATATAATATTTTATTTTATCTTATGTAATCTAGATAAAATTGATATTATCCTTCGAGTAAAATAAATAAATTTAAAAATTTATAATTTTAAAATAATTTCTTTATTCGAAATTATTTATCACATCGAAAAAACGAAAAAAAATAGATTATCGATAATGGGACGGGAATAATTGCAACAAGAGAGGCAGTAGCTCCCTGTTTTGCAGACAGTACCACTAATGACTAAAATTCCGTGTCCAACTTGAGATTTGCCTTAAAAGTAACAACTCCTATAGCACCCTCGTGTTAAATTTCCTCTCACTTTGCATTTTTCGAATTTATATGATATTTTTTTAAAAAAAAGTTAAATAATTTAATTTTGATTAAGAATTTACATATGGAATTTTTATATTTTTCTTAAATTATGTAAACTGAATTTCGAATTTAAAAGGTATGTTACACTTGTATCAAATACATTTTGATTACCTTCATTTTATATTATTTATTCAAATTATTAAAATTTTGATATTAATTCTATTTAAACGTATAAATATTGTAATGTTTCAATTTTTAGAAAAGTTTCTCAATTATTAATCTTGATATTGATGGATATGATATAAGAGGTGTGCAAGGAAAAATGAATAAGTAATATTAGACGGAGGAAATATATGCATAGGTATATGTATATCTTTTAAAATTTACATGTACACGTAGATAATATAAAACAAGTGAGGATTGTAAGGATTAGTAAGTACTTTATAAAAGTGAAAACTAATGTTTTACAATATTTCAAATTTTATTGATATTATAACAAAAAATTACGTAAATATGCATCTTTTCAACTGTTGTTAGAAGCGAAGTCACATATAAACTATATGAATTCCAAGTTCTAAGATAGAGATATCGATTGTTAATAATTGGATTCTGAATTAATTTTTGTGCATATTTAGTAAAATGATAATGCTATTAAGGATTATTGTTTTTTCTTTATATAATAATACTCTTATACTTCATATTTAGTAAAATGATAATGCTATTAAGGATTATTGTTTTTTCTTTATATAATAATACTCTTATACTTCGTTTTTAATTACTTGTCTACTTTTACTTGTTCTTTTACATGTTATAATATCCTAGATTGATTAATTTGAGGGGGGAAAAATAGGAACTTTTGAAAAAAATAGAAATTTTTGAAAATTTTAAGTTTTTAATTCATCAACTTCTTAATTAATAAGGATAAAATGATAAACTTGTTATATCAATTATATTTTTTTAATAAGTGCGTCGATTAAAAAATGAACAGTATTAAATGATGATTAAAACTATATTGCTTTAATAAAGAAAACCTTTATGATCTAAAATTCGAGTCAAATGGTGTGTGTCCATATCCACTACTAACTTACGATTATAATTTAAAAATAACAGATCATATCAATTAAGTCTTATCACTTGTAAAAAACTAATTATAAACAATCAAAAGTGAGAAATTAATAGATGCATTATCCTCAAACTTTAATTCTTTCTTCACATGTTGAACAATTGCAAAGTAGACGTGTGATTTTCAACGACTTATAACAAGTGGTAGCTTTCTTTTTGTTTTTCGACTTAGTTGAGTTTTGAACGTAATTTGCTTATGCATGAAAAGGAGAAAATCCACGAAGTAGTCTAAGAAAGATCGAGTATAAATAGATCTTATTATTATCTCGTAAAGATAGAAAAACTGTTACATCGACAATAAAACACAACTCCCTATCATTATGTGAAAATAAAGTAAGTACGCCTAGTAAAATTGAATTATCGTACGTACGCATCACGTAAATAACTAAAGTAATAAAAAGATCACGTAAAGGGGAGAAGATGAATATCAATTAATTATTATTATTATACATGTGTGAGGATGACAAAGACTATTGGAAAAAGATGTATGCCCAAATTCTTTGGCTCTATTCACAGATAAGTGCTTCAAACGTTGTGTTCCTTAATTCAATAGTATTATAAAATATTATTATTTTACATTGAAGATAAATAGATAAACTATATATATTCGTGTTGGGATCGGTGAGACAGCATTAATGTTTATTTTGATGTCAAAAATAAATCAAAACTCCGCTTCAAGCAAATTCAAAATTTAAAATTTATAAGTTCTCACATTAATCATAAAATAACATAATAAGAGTAACTAAGATTTGTTTATCATATTATAAACTTTTCATAGAAATACAGGATATATTTATACGTACAAAAATTATTAAATTCTCGTGAACTCGTAAAAATATGGTCTATATATAACTTAGTATTATATATCCACTCCCAAAGTGATAGATCTTTTTGACTTGGTTCCATTATTAAACAACCTTATCTCCTATTAATAGTATAGAAAAAAAAAAGGTTTTTTCCTACAAGTTGAGGCATTGGGCCACTCTCCCATATATAACGTCAATTGGGCCATTGTGACTTTCTTCTTCAAGAAATTAAATCCTCATCGTAAAAGGTGAATATTATCGCGGAGACTTTTGGTTCGATCGAACTCAATAATTTTTAATTAAATAATATATTTTTGTTAAGAAGTTTATTAAATACGTCATATTAAGTTTATAATCTAGTTGTTGACATTTCAAATTATTGTTATAAAAGTCAGAGCTCGTAAAATTAAAATTCTTGCTTAGTCTATACAGTTGGACTAATATTATCTATTTTTTTTTAGAATAATTGGAATCGTGTACTTCACATATTTTAATAATTTGCACGTAGGAGACCTCTAGCCTACTTAGGTTTTGCTTCATAGTATTATTTAATTAGAATTGAAATAATAGTACTAATAGCATTTAATTAATGTTAAATCTTCCTTAAATACCTGCAGAATTAGAGACAAAATCAGGAATTATGGATTTGTACCATTGTGAATATTTAAGGTTTGAGTTGGGATTCGATGAAGTCCAAGAAATAGTACACATGTTACTATTTCATTCCTTTTTCGCAATTCCAGATAATTATACTTCAAAACTAAGAGACTTTGTAGATGATGTCAAAACAAGAAACACGAAATGAATAAATAAATAAATAATATATGGACGGGCCCTTAAATTTATCAGTAAATTTAATTTAAATACTCGAATTATAACATATTTCTATAGAGACGGGTCTATGATTATAAAACATGGGTGCATGCACGGTAAAAAAAAAAGAAGGGAAAATTGTATATAATAGCAAACTAATAACCTAAATTAAATGAAATAGCTAGGGTTTGATTTAATTGTGCTCCATAGCAAACATTAGCTAAAATTTGCCAGGTCTCTCTCCCAAAAATCTCGCTCGCCACTCTCCATTCTCGCTCGCCTCTCTCGCTTTATACACAGAAGTGTATAATTATGTTTCTGTTTTGTATAAAGCCAGAGAAAATTGTATATACACATGCAAAAATGTATATCTTCGTCTTATACACTTAATTATACAATTTACAAACATTTTACTTCAAAAATTGCAGAGAAAAAGGCCAACGAATTATACAATTGCAGTGAATTACAATTTTCTCTAGCTTTATACAACAGTTGTATATATTCTGTTTTTGTATAAAGCGAGAGAAAAACATATATCTTCTTGCTATACACTTATAATTATGCAATATACATACATTTTAATTCGATTCAATTGTATGCAAAGCAAATTATACAATTACAGCGAAATAGGTCAGTGAATTATACAATTTAGGCCATCGAATTATACAATTTAGGCCAGCGAATTATACAATTGTATATGTATAGCGAATTATACAATTTTATGTTTACTATGGAGCGCAATTATGCAAACTTTGCTATAACATACAAATATGAATTTTTTGTTTGCTATATGTGAAAGTTGCCCTTAAAAAAATGATATATTTTAAAAGATTAATCTTACTACGTGATGAACTATTTAAAACATGTGAAATTCTTTCCTCTAAATTCTGGAGTCAGAAATAGAAACACTTCTTATGACATAGAGCCCGTTTTTGAGCTGGCCCATACTATTTTTCCAGATATTGTAGTTTCAATAGTTGTTGGGCTTATGACATAGAGCCCCTTTGGATTGCTTGGATTTTTGAGTTTCAGAATATGAAAAACACTTTTTTAAGTCTTAGAGCATAATTTATGAGATAAAAATATACAAAATTAATCAATGCAAAACAGTTTTTAGGCCAAAATAAGTCAAAAACAATAAGTTGGAGTTAGTTGTCTTAAAATTACGTAGTTTATTAACTAGGTAAAACCATCCTATTAGAGATATATTTGTACCGTATATACTAATTCTACGTATACCTTTACATATTTTATCATTAATTAAGAATTTTTTAATAATATATTAAGAAAAATACATATAGATTTGTATTTTTGCCGTAAGATACACTAAAATGGAGAGAGAGAGGGGCGAGACCATGTATCTCATATAAACGTGGAACACTAGAGTGTTCCACATGTATCTATGATACTATATATAGATAGGAGAGTGACAAACAAATTTTGTTGTTTTTCTATATAAATGTGAATTTACGTAGATACAATATATCAAGAACAATTTACACATACATAGATGTATCTAAATGCACCAAAATTTGGTAAGATACAAAATATTATAAACTAGGATGTATATACGCAATTAATTCTAAAGTAGTGAAATTTCTATAAGTTTCCAAAAACTACTCTAAATTTTGTAGGGCAACTTTCACATATAGCAAATAAAAAATTCATATTTGTATGCTATAGCAAAGTTTGCATAATTGCGCTCCATAGCAAATATAGAAACTGTATAATTCGCTATACATATGCAGCTGAAGCAAATTGTATAAAACGAAGTGTATAAAACAAGAAAGAGAAAGACACTTGGGCAGAGAAGTGTATAAAAACTAAGTGTATAAAATGAATTGTATTATTATAAGTGTATAG